>CM070614.1:28517480-28954579 GCA_036346395.1 Hsuehochloa calcarea
CGGGTGTTTTGGATCATAGTCGAAAGATTATAAAAGCACTACTCAAAAATTAAGACGAGAAGAGGTAGAAGGAACGGACCTTTATTACGAGAGGTTGGTCACACATAGAATTTGCGTGAATCGATCGATGTTCCAAGAATTTGAGAGAACTCGTGTCGTCTTCCATTGCTAGTCGTCTCGACCTCGCCGAGTGACTTCGACCCTTTGTGTAAGAACCTTCCCACTTGGGAGAAAGTTTATTCGATTAGACTTGGATTGGCGAGCCTCAACACCAAGTCACCTACAAAGAAGGTGCGAGGCGGACCTTACGATCGTAGTATCTGCGTAGGGCTTGTTGGTAGGCTATTTGAACGGATTAAGGCCATGTTTCTCCTTTCTTCGAGTAGGTTAATATCATCTGCTCGAAGTTGTTCCTGGTCGGAGTTGTTGAAGGTTTCAACTCGTGTCGATCGCAATTTTAGCTCCGGAGGAAGCATGGCTTCGGCTCCGAACACTAGAAAGAAAGGTGTTTCTCCTGTCGCTCGACTAGTGGTCGTACGAACTGCCCATAATACGGAAGGTAATTCTTGTACCCAAGCCCCCGAGCGCTTAACGAGCTGGTCGAAGACTCGGGTTTTAATTCCTCGCATTATTTGGCCGTTTGCACGTTCGACTGCCCTGTTGCTTTGGGGATGTGCAACAGAAGCATAACATAACTTGGTACCCAACTTGTCGTAAAATTCCTGAAATTTTGCACTTGCAAATTGTTTACCGTTGTCTGTAATTATCCGACTCGGAACTCCAAATCGGGTAATTACGCATCTCATCATGAACCTTTTTGCTGCTTCCGTTGTTATCCCAGTTACAGGTTCGGCTTCGATCCATTTTGTGAACGTGTCAATAGCCACAAAAAGGAATTCGAAACCTCCTGGAGCTTTGGGAAACGGTCCTAGGATATCGAGACCCCAGGTCGCAAAAGGCCAAGAAAGAGGTATTGTCTGTAATGCTTGAGCTGGTTGGTGTATCTGTTTACCATGAAACTGGCATTGGACACACTTTTTAACCACCTCTTTAGCATCGTACAGAGCTGTTGGCCAGTAGAAACCTTGTCGAAAGGCCTTACCGACCAACGTTCTGTAGGAAGCATGCGTCCCACAGATGCCACTGTGTATATCATGAAGGAGTGTTATTCCTTCGTTTTGCGGAATGCATCGCATGAGTATCCCTTGGGTTCCTCGTTTGTAGAGGACTCCTTCGACCAAAGTATACATTTTGGCTTTTCGAGATAAACGATCTGCCTCAAGATCATCCTCGGGTACGGAACCCTTGTGAAGATACTCGTAAATGGGAGTCATCCAGGTATCCTCGTAATCTAGTGAGGCCATCTCAATAGGAGGCGTCTCTGGTTCTTCGACCAGGGACGGTTTTTGGAGTTGCTCCAAGAAAACTCCTTTTGGTACTGCAGATCGGGAAGAAGCCATCCGAGCAAGTTGGTCTGCGAGGAAATTATCCTTTCGAGGGATGAATTGTACCTCGAAACCTAAAAAATGCTTTTCTAGCTTACGTACTTCCGATAAGTACCGAGACATTGTCAAGTTAGAGCACTGGTACTCTTTCCGACTTGATTCACGACTAGTTGAGAGTCTCCTCTCACGAGTAGTCGACGAATCGAGAGTGCTTTGCACTCGTATGCCGCCTAGCAAACCTTCAGATCGCCACGTTGTTAGTGGCCTGAAAGTTTAATTGTATGGCATACTTTAAGGTTTCTCCGGTAGGAGATACCAGGACCACCCCAGCCCCCGAGCCACTTAAAGTAAGTGACCCGTCAAAGTACATCATCCACTGGTCGTGGGAATCAGATCGGGATCTGAGCAGTTCGAGATTTGTCCATTCGGCGACAAAGTCCGCCAAGATCGGGATTTTATGGCCGTTCGGGACACGAAATGGAGGTCGAACTCCCAAGTTCGACCGACCATTTGCCATGCGCCCCATTGTTTCCTTATTATGGAGGATCACTCCCAAAGGAAACTCGGCGGCACGACTATTTTGTGCGCTGAAAATAATGCCGCGATTTCCTCGAAGACATGAGGAGGGCATATAGAAGTTTTGGACACGAGGTAACGCTCCTTAGGCGTGTAAAACTTCGGCGACGAGTAAAGCGGTCGTTGTATGTTTTCACGTTCTACGACCAAGATCGCGCTTTCTTTGCTCGTGGCGTGGCGACTAGGTAAATTAAGAGCGCCTCTTCCGGTTTTGGAGAAACGAGCAGAGCACTCGAAAGGTACCTCTTGACATCCTCGAAGGCAGCATTTGCCTCGCTCGACCACTCAAAACCTTCGTGTCTCCTGAGAAGTTTAAAGAAAGGTAGTCCTTTTTCTCCTAGTCGTGCGATGAAACGACTTAAAGCCGCCATGCACCCAAAGTGAGTTTTGGACTTCCTTTTGTGGCCTGAGGGCGCATTTGGAGGGTGGCCTTTATTTTCTCAGGATTTGCTTCGATTCCTCGTTCAGATACTAGGAATCCAAGCAATTTTCCTGAAGAAATTCCAAACACACACTTCTCGGGATTAAGTTTTAAGCAGTGCTTTCTGAGGTTGTCGAATGTTTCTTGTAGGTCGCTGATATGATTAAATTTTCAATGCTTTTACGACTAGATCATCAACATAGGCTTCGATTCGGCCTAATTGAGATGAAAAAGTGGATTGCATCAATCGTTGAAAAGAAGCAGGCATTCTTTAGACCAAATGGCATTTTGACATAGCAAAAGGTACCAAATGGTGTAATGAATGCGGTCTTTTCTTCATCGCTTAGACACATATTGATCCGTGGTATCCGAATATGCATCTAAAAACTTAATATTTCACAACCTGCAGAGAATCAACCAACTGATCGATAACGAGGTAAAGGAAAATCATCTTTTGGACAAGCTTTATTAAGATCAGTGAAGTCTACGCACATACGCCATTTGCCGTTTGACTTCTTGACCATTACAGGGTTAGCCAACCACTCTGGGTGGTTGACTTCTCTTATAAAGCCTGCTTTAAGTAGCTTATCCAATTCTGATTTAATAGCATCTCGTCGATCAGGGGCAAATCTCCGTAATTTTTGTTTTACGGGTACTTTATCAGGCCGTAAAGCTAGCATGTGCTCGATCACCTCCCTGGGGACTCCGGGCATATCGGATGCTTGCCACGCGAAGACATCTGCGTTAGCTCGGAGGAAGGTGATGAGGGTGTCTTCCTATTTGGGGTCGGAAGTCTCCCCGATGCGAACAGTCTTCGAGGGTTTCTCTGCGTCCAGAGGAACCTCTTTGACTTGGTCGTTCGGCTTTGATCTGACTTTAGGCCGACTTTCTAGTCGAAGGCTGACTTTCTTCTCGAGTTGGTATTTGACCAACCATCTCGAGGGATCGACGGTCGCAGTTATACGCCATCTTCTTGTCACAATGAATTGTGATCACTCCTTTGGGACCTGGCATCTTAAGACATTGATACCCATAATGAGTAGCCATTAAGAATTTTGCCAAAGTTGGTCGTCCGAGTATGGCGTTATATGCCGTATCGAAATCGACCACATCAAAGGAGATTTTCTTTGTCCTGAAATTACTTGGTGAACCAAATATCAAAGGAAGAGAAACTTGGCCAATGGGTTTGGCCGAAGACTCTGGTACAATTCCATGAAAAGAGTATCGTACCGGTCTTACCTTTGTCTTGGGTACTTGCATCTCGTCCAGGGCATTAGTAAATAGTATGTTCAAGGAACTGCCACCATCAACCAAAACTCGATTGACCCGACAGTTGTTGATGGTGGGTTCGATCACAATCGGATATCGACCTGATCGATTCGAAGTGATCGGGCAGTCACCCTTCTCAAAAGAAATGGCAACTTCCGACCACTTCGGTAAATTATTGACAAGAGGAGCATCTATAGAATTTACCTCTCGTCCGGCAGCTTTAAGTTGTCATTTTGATTCGTATGTCGATTATCCTCCGTAAATGTGCTTAACGGTATGTTGTGGATCTTGGAACAGCATCTCTTCATCATCTGACGACTTTTGGCCACTCGTATGCCCTACCTGCTCGAGAGTGGGGAGTGGTTCTTTGCCGTTGTAGTAGTCCTCGAGCTTTCTTTGGAAAACTTCGGTGATTTCGAGGTCGTGTCCTTCCTTTTTATGAAAAGGACACCACCTTGGTTTGTCGTTCTTATGATCAGGGCGCTTACCTTTGCCTTGATCAGGGTACGACTTGGTGGTTCGTGGCTCTTTATCTTTCACAGCCAAGACCTCCTTGAAACCACTGGTTTGTGGTTTTTGGTCCTTTATCTTATTCTTGGACTTCTTTGCTTTCTTATCCTTACCAACTTCACCTGGCCCTCGAGGAGTATTTGCTTCTCGATCAATAGTGTTGTTCCACTCGACCGCCTCGTAAGCGATCGATATCGATCGACCATTTCAAGAGCTCGACAATGTTGTTGGGAGGATTCAAAGCAATATCCTCTGTTATCCTTCTACTACGGACTCCTTGCTTAAAAGCCCTGATAACAGATGAGTCAGAAACTTCCGAAATTGAATTACGAACCTGACTAAAGCGTTTGATGAATTGGCGCAAAGTCTCGTTGCTGTTCTGTCTTATCCGGTGCAAGTCGTCTTCCTTTCCAGGGCGGTTGTATGTGCCTTGGAAATTTGCCAGTAGAAGGTCGCAGAGATGTTGCCAAGAGTAGATCGACTCGAGTGGTTGGTTTAATAACCACGATCGAGCGGATCCTTCAAGCACAGTTGGAAGGTAATTTGTCATTACATGCTCTCCTCCTCCTGCTGCTCGGACAGCCGTTGTATAGATTTGAAGAAATTCGATAGGATTTTGAGACCCATCAAACTTCTCCATGTTCTCAGTTTTACGAGGGGAATACTCCTCGTACTCCATCCGTTGCGGATTTCCTTGTCGAAGTGGTGAACGATTACCTCTCCGAGGGGCTTCTTGATCGTTAGTCAATCGAAACATATTTCTCGAGTAGGAGATCGATGCGACTTATTGCCGTGTCGATTTCTATGTGGTGAAATATTTGATTGACTGGTAGCTGAGGAAGTCGCATTGCTACGACTACCTGATTGATGTCGACGAGGTGCTTCCAGTCTTGTCATCACGGTTCGAAGCCTTTGCGCAATTTCTTCAACGAAGAGATCGTATCCTAGCGTTTGAGCAAGCTCTTGAGTGGGATTTTCGAGCAAGTCTTCGATGTCCTGGAGTTCTTGCACCTCCTTCGACTGATATTGGATGCGCCCAGGCAGGTTCTTCTGGGCTGCAATCTTCCTCCGTCGGATGGCCTCAAAATTCTCCTCATCAGATCCTTGAGGCCTTCTCAATGGAGTGCGAGAATGTCGAGGATTTCCCTCGCGCTCATCAGAGTATTGGTTCTGTCCGTCACCGGTGATGCCCTTGCCATTATCACGAGGGGGCGCAGTGCGTGATCTTCGGGGAGTGTTCTTATCTCGGCCTCCATAAGGCTGACCCTGATCTGAGGGAAGGACGAAGACCTCCCGTTGATGATTCTCACTTGCGCTCGAGGCCTCCCCGCTTGAGGAGTATTCGAGAGACACTATCTGGCGACTTGGAGTAACGCCCTCCAGGTAGGGGAACTCTGGGTTATAACTGTCTCTGTCCGCAAATGAGATCTGCGGAGAGACGGTCGAATTTGCAGGAAAAGCATGCTTGATCCCACCCCCTCTGGAGTTATCCTGAGAGAGAGGATCACCAAATGTTGGTGGAGTCCTGGAATGGTGGCTCTCAGAACTTATCTCACCAGGTCGGACCGTCTTAGAGGGACTTGGACACTTGGAGGAAAAACTCTCGTCGTGTTGTAAGTCCTCCTGGGTGCGGTTCTGGTCGGATTGACCTTTGTCCTTTGAGGGAATTGGCTCCTCTGTTGGACGTATCGTTGTGGGGGATAAGGATCCCTCCTCAACTCCATTGATGGGATGGTTTCCTGGAGAATGATCTCCGGAAGCGACATCACCATCAGAGGATGCATCACTCGGCTCGTAGTTGAAACCGGCATCCATGTCGACGTCTCACGTGTCCGCCAAGTCAAACCAGTTCTCCTCGCTCCATTCTCCGCCATGATTGCATGAGATTTGGAAAAAGAGAGTATGTTGACAAGAGATTGCCGGAAGATCCCCACGGTCGGCGCCAACTGTCGGTGTATTAGAACCGATCTTACGTAAAGATTATTTGATTCGGGGGGTCTCCTAGGGATGAAATCACGCAGAGCGATTGACACGGGATTTTTATACAGGTTCGGGCCTTCTCCAGGGAGAATAACAACCCTACTCCTGTGTGTGTATGGTATTGACTGTATTCTCAACAATCAAGCTTGAAACTAAGACTATTACAAAGAACAGTACTTGTATTTCTCCTTGATTGTCCTCTATTGGCTCTGTTTCGCCCTTTTTCCCTCTGATTGATGCCCTTATATAGTCGTGAAGGAGTAGCCATTTTGTCCAGCGGAAGAGGCGCCTAATTAAGCCAGTAATGGGCGCATGATGGCAATAATTACCGGCGTAGTGGCTCCTTCACGCCGTTGGGCATTTATCTTTCAGAGGTAATGAGGTATTTAAGCACTATTACTATGCAAAATAATAGTGCATGTGGACCGTCTGGATTCCTTAATCAATTGGACCCACTCGCTTGTAGGTCTTATTGATTATAAGGTGGGCGTGGTTGACTTGGTCGTAGCAGGACTTACGACTGGGTACAAGTCGTAGAAGGACTTACGACTAGGTTCAGGTCGTAGCAGGACTTACGAATGAACAATAGTCGTAGAAGGGCTTACGACTGGACAATAGTCGTAGAAGGACTTACGACTGTGTACAGGTCGTAGCAGAACTTACGAATGGACAATAGTTGTAGAAGGACTTACGACTGGGTAATGGTCGTAGGAGGACTTACAACTGGGTAGTGATCGTAGAAGGACTTACGACCAGGTAGTGGTCGTAGAAGGACTTACGACCATGACATAGTCGTAGCAAGACTTACGACTATGGGGGTGATTGTAGGAGAACTTACAATCACTTGGTAGGCCTCTCCCTTATAAATATAAGGGGTACTTCTGGGGACTACGTGACATCATATTTACCCATAATAAGAATTATAGATAAAAGATAAAATGAGGATTATCAGATCCTCGTCAGTTACATTGAGAGCAACCCAAGATCGTAACTCAGATTCACAGTTTCTTGGGAATGGTGAGATATTATCGCTGTTTCATCGAAGGATTCTCAACGATTGCTAAGCCTCTTATGCAAGTGTTGAAGGAGGAAAAGTTCACTTGGACCCTAGCTTGCGAAGAAAGTTTTCAAGAATTGAAGATGCGTTTGACTTCAGCTCCAGTGATAATTCTGCTGGACATCCAGAAAGATTTTGATATCTACTATGATGCTTTGCAAGAATTAGGATGCGTCCTGATGCAAGAAGGAAGAGCTGTCGCTTATGCATCAAGGCAATTGAGACCCCATGAGGAGAATTATTCTACGCATGATCTGGAATTAGCTGCCGTAGTGCATGCTTTAAATATTTGGCGTCACTACCTCATCGGTAATCGTTGTGAAGTACACACAGATAATAAGAGCCTAAAGTATATTTTCACTCAGTCTAACCTGAACATGAGACAGAGAAGACAGTTGGAGTTAATAAAGTATTATAATCTTGGAATCCACTATCATCCTGGTAAGGCCAAAATCGTTGCAGATGATTATGCATCAAGGCAATTGAGACCCCATGAGGAGAATTATCCTACGCGTGATCTGGAATTAGCTGTCGTAGTGCATGCTTTAAAGATTTGGCATCACTACCTCATCAGTAATCGTTGTGAAGTACACACAGATAATAAGAGCCCGAAGTATATTTTCACTCAGTCTGACCTGAACATGAGACAAAGAAGATGGTTGGAGTTAGTAAAGGATTATAATCTAGGAATCCACTATCATCCTGGTAAGGCCAATATCGTTGCAAATGCTTTAAGCCGTAAGAGCTACTGTAATGCTTTGGAAGTGAGAGAAATTCGTTCAGAACTTCTTGAGGAATTTTAGAAGCTGAAGCTAGAAGTGGTACCCGAAGGATTCATAGCTAGTCTAGAGGTACAGTCTACGTTGGAGAAGCAGATTCGTGAAGCTCAACCAAAAGATCCCGTGTTTTCGGACATCGAGTTCAAAATGGCAGAATGAAAATTCAACGACTTCACCAAAGATGATCAAGATATATTGTGGACCAATGGACGTATCTGCGCGCCAGATGTTGATGGTTTGAGGCAACTAATCTTGAAGGAAACCCATGACTCAAAGTATTCGATTCGCTCGGGTAGTACTAAGATGTACCAGTATGTTAATAATAAATTTTGTGGCCAAATTTAAAACGGGAAGTCGCAGAGTTCGTTGCCTTGTGCAACATATGCCAGAAAGTTAAGGCAAAACATTAAAGATCAGCAGGTTTGTTACAACCCCTGAAGATTCCAAGTGAAAGTGGGAAAAATCGGAATGGATTTTATTAATCATCTTGTGTGGATCGATATTCATCTATGTTGATACTGTGTGCACTAGCGTGATCCTGGACTAGTGCATTATACACAGAGGGTCTAAAATTACATTTTTGGATCTCGACACTAGCTACGGCTAAGGATGTGTTCCTAGTATTTTACCGGTCTTGGTGTTTGGTTGGAGACCGTATTGCTAGTATAGGTTACCGTACTATTAAGAGAGGTCTTGACTAGTAGCTTGAGTTAGTCATGTGTAGATAGCTCATTGTGCTTGCTCTAGCTCATCTATGCATGGTGTTATTATTTGCGAATGCGTTTTGCAAATGGTTGAAGCTCATGCAACATAATCTTTGTAGCATGAGACTATAATTTGCAAATGTGTTTTACAAATGGTTGAAGTCCATGCAACTACTCCTTGTGGCATGTTGCCGATATTCGCAAATGTGTTTTGCAAATAGTCGAGGCTCATGCACAATCCTTGTAGCATGTGACTTTAGTTTGCGAATGTGTTTTGCAAATAGTTTAAATCCATGTACCTTATTCCTTGTGGTGTTGATTCTAAAAGATGCCAAATGTGTTTTGCAACTTGTTGAGAATCTTGCATTTAACCCTTATTTGCATCGCTCATCAATTGGCAAATGTGTTTTGCAATTGAGTTTGTGTTTGAAAGCCAACTTTGCATTTCTCGGGATAATCGATAGTAATCGACGTTTTGTTAGCGGTACTACCACACCGCAGTATGACTGGGAAAGTGGTGCGGTACTACTGCAACCCGGTCAGACCGAAGATTAGTTAGCGGTATGTGTTTTCCATAGAGACACCTTCTGAGCGTGTTTTGCTCTCTTGGAAGTGCGGTAGTACCGCAGTGCTTATCGCGGAGATTTATAAAGCGGTATGTTATTTCTAGTAAGGACCTTTTTCAGACCTCAAAGGAAGCGGTAGTACCGCCCTTGTGTTTCGGTATGACCGGCGAGAGGAACTACCGCATGTTCAATGGCGGTAGTACCACGCCGCATGTGTATTTCAGAGGCTTTGTTATAGCCAGTTACTGTGCGTCAGTGGAAGTGCGATAGTATTAGCCGATGAACGAAGGTACTACCGCTCGTGCTGATTTTTTCAGAATCTTTTCTCCAACAGCTAGTTTTTGTGTGTGGAATATAAATACCCACCTTGGCCAGTTGTGGGGAAGGTTGGTGGTGCCATATTCATTCATTTGAGCAAAGAGTAAGCCCTCTACACTCTTATGTGCATGTGTTGCACTTAGTGAGCTTAGAGAGCAAACCCTAAGTGCATATGTTGCATTAGGTAGTGGATTATGTATCCACTTGAGTTTAGACACTTGATTTGTTCAAATGAGCGTCTTCGACTTATTACTCTTGGTGTTTGCCGACACCTAGACGACTTGGAGGAGTCGCATCTGTGATCTTCTCAAAGAAGGTTGTGAGAAGGCCCGAGTGGTTGTGAGTGGTTTGATGCTCGCCATCTCCGAAGTGGAGGAAGAGCAACTCCGAGTGGATCGAGGTGTTGGTCCGTGTTGAAGCTAGTCCAAGTGGTTGGACTTACCTTGGAGGTGTTTGGCTTACTTTATGGAGCCGGTCCAATTAGTTTGGGCTTACCTCAACGTGGATTAGGGGAGACCGGAAAGTCTTCGAACACTATGGTAAAACATCATTGTGTCCTTGTGGGTTGTTCTTCTTGTGCTTACTATATTGCAATTTACATTCATATAATTAAATTGCTTACTTGTATTTGTATGATTGCTATAATTATCAATAGTCTTTGATTGTTAGTACACTTAGTCGAAGTTAGTTGATTTAGGTTTTAATTGGGCAAAACAGAATTGATTTACAATTCCGCATAAAACTCGATTTTAGCCAAAAAGATTTTAAAACCGCCTATTCACCCCCCTCTGGTCGGCCTCCTCGATCTTACAACCTCGAGTTGTTTTATGAAAGTATGGAAATCAAGGTCATGGATGATTTGGTTCATGTTTATTGATAGATGAAGGTGTGTTATGCGTGTGTGAATTGATATTGGTTAAGTTGGAGAATTTATGCCGGAAAAATATTCTTTGATCTTTGCATGTGCAGGTTGGGCGTGAAGACAGTCATGGTCGATGACGAGGAGGACCGGGACTAGGATGGGGAAATTCAAGGTTTAGGTGGTCGTGGATGTCACGAGGTGGTCGGGCTTACGCTGGGGCACATGCATATCAAAGGTGAATGCATGGTGCGTAGAGAAGCTATGGGAGGTGCCGTCTGAAGGCTTCGACGTGTGAGGACTTATAGAAGGTGTTCATAACCGGAAGGTTTAGAGATTTTGGAAAACCCGTGATTTGAGTGGTTTTGGGTCCCTTGATTTTCGAAGAGATAGGATTTTGTGTCTGTGTTGATAAGGACACGGTTTAGGTCTTTAGCATATAAAAGCAGGAAGAGGTTAAGAGTTACACGAGGTTGTCGGTGACGGCTTTCGGCAGAAAGCTTTTGGTGTTTTCGTGTTAGGGTTTGAGGGGTGCTGCTAGGGCACTTTGTAGCCACAGAACATGATTCAGAAATAAAATATCACATCTATTCCTAAAAAGATTAGTCATTGCTAGTTGTGTGTGCTTCTGGGCATTGTGTTCAACTTGTTCTTGTTCTTCGTCTTCGACTTGTTCTTATTCCTCGTAGTACGTGACTCTCCCAAGTCAGAGGATGGAAGAAATCTAATAGTTGAATCCTTTCGACTAGGTGATCGAAACTCCTTCAACCAGGTCGACTACACGTTCTTCGATCACGTACTGTGCTGTTCACCCGATTGTCGACAATAGCATCGACAGGATGAGCAGATCAGAGTAGTTTCGACCACGACGACAAGGAGACATCTCGTACGAGTACGGTGTCTTCAATTGTCGGTTAAATCCAACGTAGATCCTCCTTGGTAATTCAAAAATAAAGTACTACAATCATTCACCCCCTCTGATTGATGTATTCGATCCTGCAATGACCGTGACAAACCAAGACTGAGCTAGCCAACCAACGCAGCACAAGCTACACAACACAAGACAGCGGCAAACAAAGCAAACCAATGGAAGAAAGGAAAAGAGTGGGTGGTAAACCAGGACGAAACCTCGAAATCTCGAGACGAAGCCTCGGTTCCAACGCCGAAAAATCCTGCTGCCCAACTGCCGAAGGGCCTGGCTCTAACGCAATTGGGAGGGGGCAAGCGCTATGAATCCCCAGTAGTGGAACCGAGGACCAAGGAGGAGCTCAGGAGCTTGGGGAGGAGGTGGCGCCCAACAGACGAGCTCAGCATGGATCGCAGCCGGAGGAGCTCGGGATGGGTCGCCACTACCCCAGGACGTCCCGTCCACCTCTATGTGCCGCCGGATTTGGGTGATCAGAGGGGAGAATTGAGGGAGCAGAGGAGGAAGAGACCGAGGAGAGGAGTCGTCGCCGAGAATTGATCGATTACTCAGGAAGGAGATGATCATTCCTCAATGTCGCCTAGGGCAAATACCACAGTATGCCAAATGGGCTGGTCCCAATTCAAATTGGGCTGATCTTTTTAACCTAGATTTGGATTTTTACCAGGCACCTTCGATAGAGCCGATTTTCGACTTTTACCAGGCACTTCCGATAGAGCCATTTTTTTTTCGAAAATCGGCTAATTTTTTTTAACCTTGCTACCGACGAATATCATTCATCTTATATCATATTCCGAATTTTTTTCCTCAGAGTCGGACACGGATAGTATCGAATACTCATTTCTCCATCCTGTATTCGTTCCACGCATTCGATCGGTTGGTCGGATGAGAATTATCCGCTCCGTTTGCATCCCTACTCTTGAGAACAGAAATTACTGATTCAGAACCACTGTGGGTTCACAGGAATTTCAAAGGAACAATGGGCTCAACAGTACCATTATATTTGTTTACGACAGAATAAATTTCATTCAGAATTTGACATTAAACGCATACCATCATCTAAAAAAGAAAAAGAAAAGAACACATGCTGAGAAACCTCTGTTGGCTGCATAAATCAGATCACTTACAGTCACAGTGGATATGGAATCAAATATCTGATGGAGAAGCTGCAAAGGACAAATACAAAAGTAGGCAAAGTACGAACACAGTAAAAACTGACAACAAAATCAATCTGAAACATAAAACATCAAGCCACAATGCTATGTCTCCAGTGACACCAGTGACAACCAGTTTCCATTCCATATATGCCAAAAAGGTAGGAATCACATGCTATACTATCAGAAGGCACTACATCCCATGTGGGAAGTTTAAAACATTCCAGAAGTTGCATGACGGGTTTTCCAAAGAAAATGAGCAAATTATACACTGAAAAATAAGCTTAGTTAGCATTTTGCACAGCTTACACCCTAATGCATTTAATCAGCTGGAAAATAAAATGATACACCAGAAATGTTGATTCTAAATAATCAGCACTTTTATACTGCAACTAGCCTGCTACTCACTAAGACACAAACACATACATGTACAGTTGAAGCAGTCCACTTCACCCACTTATTCAGAATAATAGAAAGCCTTCTGTGGGATTGTGAGCTATATACAGATGGAGATGCCCATTTATTTGCTTAAGACTCTGGTTTGCCCTTCTTTGATAGGGGGCTAAATGCAGCTGCAGGATCCGAAGAGGCAGAACTACCGTTTGGTTGGCCCAGACTACCAGCTACCACTGAGTCGCTCACCATGTCAAAGTTTATTCGAGTGTTGATTCTCCTGCTGGTGCTGCAGATTTAACATGAAATGGAGTGATGTCAATAAGTGTTGTGAACACAACTTCATCTTGTAAGAAAAAAATAAAATGTCTCATTTTTCCCAGGAAGTTCACATACTAATTTAAGCGGTTATTTATAGCAGCCAGATCTTTAGATGGGCTTTGATAAGCATGGGTGCTTTCACCGATGCATGCATAGAAACTCCTTGAACTTGGTGAAAGCAACGCATCCATCTGTCAAATGGTATAGAGAAGCAAGTGTTAATAAAATAAGGAATGATGCAAAGAGTCAGTTCAAAAAGATACAATTACACTATCCTAGACCATGTTATTGCAAAAACATGGTTAAACAAAAAGAAACAAAGAGATAATTAGATTATTATAACGTCATGTTACACTGTAATGGCACAATCAGTGTTTTAAATAGACCACTTGCTAATGGCATAGCAGAGTATAGACTAGACCATAACTAATTCGAAGCGGCTGTTATGGCAAATAAGTGTGGTTGTGGTGTTAAAGCAGGCCGTGCATCTACTATAGCAGACAGTCTAGCAGCACTTTGATGGTTCAGCTTTCTTTGGCAGCCATATTTAACTTAATGAAAGTTTTTGCTCGCACCTCCTCCCTGACTTTCCAAAAGTAATTAGTGTAGTAATAATACTAGTATAGTATATATACCATGAGATCCATATTTCTTTCCCTAGCCAACTAACAACATTCTCATCTAGTCATTTTGATTGTGCAATACCTGTCAATGAAGAACTGAACAGTCTAAACCTGATCAATGAGCACAAACCTCTAGATATAAGGTGAGTTTTATCTCTTTTTTGCATAGATATAAGTACTCATTTTGCTTTTGCAAATATAGACAAGCTTGGTGTGCTTTCCATAGTACTGTTATACGCTAGTGCTGTGCAAACACTTCACTACTCCATCGCTATCCACTAATTGAAGCACTGGAAAATTTCATTATAATAACTTGAGAAAAAAAATCCATTTATGTCACAGTGATCAGTTTTACATACTATATACATAATAACAGTACCGCAGGTTGGAGTTTCAAGCATCAGTCACAAGACTAGCATAGGTACAAGGACTGGTATACCAGTTGCACCTTGGTTACGGCAATTGTATAGCTGCAGCAGCCATTGCCCCTGTGTTTCCTTGACAACTACAATAAAATATTCTTATGCTTTTCTTAAGTAGTTTCATGGACCACTTCTAACTACTAAAACCTTTTTCCGATATCAGTTAACTACTATCTTTTGCGCGCCATTTAAAAATCCAGCCAGGAGTATGAATCACTTGATGAGCTTCAGTACATCCCACTCGTATCATTTGACCTATGGACAATTTTCATGCACTTCGCGGAAAGGACCTACTAGTCTTAAGCTTACTTAGAATGAAGTGAAATGTGGTGACACAAGAAACAATTACAGCAAAAAGTATTCCAACCCCTTTTAACAGTACAAAAGGTATTTAGATGTGACCCACATCACGAGAATTGTCAGAGTCGTTGATGTGCATCCAAGGAGTGACCTAAAAAGGTTCTGTTGAGATTTATCTACATGATTATGTTACAAGATTGTGCGTATAAGAATTTTGAACATACATATGCTAATATATAAAGATCATGCTAAGCCAACCAAAATAAAGGTACATTGGCATGATATATAGGTCAGCCTAATAATTTAAATATAACTGAATGAAGAGGAAACAGACAAAGTAAAGCCACAGAACATATAAATAAGGGGAGAAAACCCACACCTTAGTTTGCCGCAAAGGAGACACATAAACATTATGGGAAGATGAGACTTTCTTCGGGGACATATCTGGTAAATTTGAGAAAGGAGATGGCTTGGGTGATCCATGAATTTGGCCTACAAAGCAGATAATAGAAAAGACAAGTTAATTCTAAGCTTAGAAATAGCAGTTAAAACTGAGTAAAAGAGCAGAGCATATACTATTAGCATTCTTCTTGTCTTCCGAACGAGCACTAGAAGGGATTAGTGCCACCAGCAAAGGCTTGACTGCTGGAACAAACACCTCATTATAAAAAACAATGATATCAACATGGCGTGATCCTAGTCCCTGTTAGAAAGAAAAAAGTTGTCAGAACAAAAGAACAAAGATAAAATCAGAAGCTCGGGAAAGAAATGTCAGGAGACAAGAATAATAAAGATGAAATCTGAAGTCAGGTACATACTCCATTGCGATTTGTGCTCCCAACGAAGACAGTTCTAAAAACTTCTGGTTTACATTGCGGTTCCCTCTTGTAATTGTTGACAATCTCCTTAAACGTCAGCGTTAATTGAGAAACCTATCAGAAAAGGTATAGTCAGCCCAAATAACAGGAAAGAAATAACAGGGAGCTCATTAGATGGCATATGTGAGACCTTTGCAACACCATAGAGGCAGCAAAGAATAAGTTGGTCGACGTGTCTATTAAAAAACAAAGCTGTCTGTTGATCAAGAATCTGCTTGAAGATGTTATAGACACGCTCTGTCTGTTCCACATGTCGGAGCCTTTCACATAAGTTTCTTATTCTAATAGCAGCCAACTTCAAGATCTACAAAAGTTACAGCCCAGAATTAGAATTTCAACAACAAAACTAAATGGTAGAGATGAAGTTTTAATTACAAGATGACCCGTACTTTGGAAAAGAAGATCAGGACCCCTACTTCAGCACATTTTTCATTCCCACCAACAGGGTTACTAACAGTGGGGCTGCACAAGAAATGAGTAGTAAATCAAATAGCTTCAGTGAAGTTACGAATATTTGGTTAACAGAAAACTAGTATGTCCGAACACTAGTACAAACTGAAATGAGCAAACCTTGCAAATGTGGACTGGAGAGGATGCCATTTTGTTTTCAAGTTACTTAACACCATATGGCTTTGCTTTGGTGGCGGTGTCTGCAAATTGCACTCTACCAATGTGTTCCTGAATTCATTGCACAGTCTCTTTGGTGATTGAGGATCACTGTTGTTGTCTGCAACAAAGATGTGGTAAATGAATAACCAAAAATAACCAGAAGCAATTAGCGAAGAATAAATAAAGACAGGGATTAACTAAGTCAATAACTGCATGTTTCAAAGAAATTACAATCTAAGTTCCTATGGTTATTGACTTCAAAGCTCATGAATTCACAGCCATAGTTACTGGATTCGCTACAAAATCCCGTGAATCACGAACTGGATTCGTCGAACCCGAACCGGTTTAGGGTACAGGTTCGTGTTCACAGTGGAAATTGTAAGAAAAGTGGCGAACTACGAACCCAAATCCCGTATCGCGACTCGGACGAACAGCGTTTCTGGTAACTATGGTCACAACATTCCTTGTTCAAGAATGTTCCGGCTCTACACAATCTACTACAGTTGATACAAAGGAGAATAGGACCTGCGCTGGTCTGCAAAATTGAGTTCATGATACCTTACACAGCAATAAATATGACTATGTTCATGGATGCTAAGCTAGACTGTACTGCTATGAATGGACACGTTTATTGCAGCCTGAGGTTTCCTTGGTGCATAATACTTTGTTTCACATTATAGATGCTGGTCATTTGGTTTTCATGACCATAACTTGTCAGCGCACATTACCTTTTTTTGTTAGTCCTCTGCAATATCAGCAGAATTACGAGTGTTATTATGCAAACCTAAACCTAGCAGACAACATTGTGCAACCAAAACAGACAGCTAACCTAATGTAAGAAACATGAAGCATTGTGCAATCAAATTGATAAGATAAAAATGCAAAACATTGTGCAACTAAACTGATCAGAAGATGAACAATCTGTAAGTAGCAAGTAGCAACCTCAAAAGAAACGATCACCACTTTCGGAGATCAGGAATAGTTAATCCCAAAAACTTTAAATAAAGGCTGAGTAGCAAAGTACCTGGACCAGCAGCCCGCTTTTTAGATGGTGTAGCTGGCAAGCCTTCAGCATAAATATTCTGCCGTGCTATGATGTCATCAAGAGATGGCATTGGTTCAGCCAAAAGACCAAGGCGATTTATTTCTGAAGCAAGTGATGGCCTGGCAACAACCAGTGAATTATACAATGATGAACCTTTCTCCCATGCCATGCTTTCCAAAAGCTGTTCTTCTAAAGAATTTAAATTCCTTTTCAATTCTCTCGGAAGGGTTTCTTCATGTCTCACAAAGTTCTCAATTATTTTGCTCAAATCAAATGCAGTTAGACCAGTACTCTCCAAGACAGCAGGAAACATCATGATGACTGTCTTATGTGTTGCCAATACTAGTTCAGCTGAACATGCAATCAAGCATCGGTGGAAACGCTCATTTGACAACAATGGAGTTAGATTATTTACATTACTATTCTGTGATTCTGCTCTGCAAATTGCCTCCAACACCCTATAGTACAACTTGGAAGCCTCCATTTTTCTTGCTTCTGCCCATGGAATATCAAATGCATTTGCACAATTGAGGCCTATGGAACCACCTCGATCCCCAGAAGTCTTGGTTGGAAAAATTGCTTCCAAAATTATGCTGACCCTTTTTGTTACATCATTTGTCAAATCTGTATCACAAGACGAAAGGAACTGCTCAAGCTTAGAGGAAGGCTTCTCTGGCAATGAAGATATCACCTCACGAAGCCACTTAGCAGTTGTCATGGCAGAAGTCACTGGTGTCATTTGCACAATCTTGACTGAACCACTATTGGCAGGTGATGAAGGGGAACTAGGGACAGTCAACATGTTCTTTATTGTCTTTGTAGGCGACGCTAGTGTTTCAAAGACACGCTGCACAGAAGGATGAAAATAATGTGCAAAAGGAATTCAGTCTAGATTACTGAAAAGTGAAAAGATTATGAATCATTGTGGATACCTTTGAGCAGCTTAAATTAGCGGAGCCTACTGAAGAGTTTTCAGCACCGAGGATGTTGTCATTATTGATCAAAAACATTTTCAAATCAAGCTCCCCTTCCCAGCCAGTGGTATTAATTAGTTTCTCCAATTTTTCAAAATTTGACTGAAAACACTCCTCTTCAAGGAGATCTTTGAAATACATCAGGCCATCTGCCACCATAACAATACAGCAACACTTCAGTTAATTAAATTACAGCCAAATAACCAGTAGTCAATAAGCACGCACGGTCACACGCACAAGAGAGATAGATGGTGAGGGAGGGAGGGTCTTCGAGTCATGCCTGTATCTATTTTATCCAAATTTTCTGTTTTGCACCCTGAAGCACTTAGTGCTTTCTTGCTGAAAAAGTCCTCTATCGCCTTGTGAGACTTTTCCATCAGTTCTTTCAAGCGGTCTTCAGAGGTATGGTAGTTATGACACAATGAAGCAAGGAGGTCCACACCTCTCTCAGTTTGTTTGACTGAATTAGAACAAAACAAATATTGTAACTGTGTGCATTGCTTTAAGAATAAATTAAAAAATACAATTGGAAGGAACAATTGGCACTAAGTTGAGAATTATTACTTAAGTGAGAAGAACCTTCGATTGTGAAAATCCTAAATTTCGCAGGCACATGAATTAAAAGTATGGCCTGCAATAGATTAAACAATTTTGACAAATTAAGACCTGGAAAGGAAAAGGGCAGGTGGTGGCCATTTAGAAAAGTGGTCACTTAAACATAAGTACCAGTTCGCATTACTAAAGGTTGAAAAATCTATAACAAAAGTTACAAAACAGAAGAAAGAGAAGCAAACTGACCAATATGGCAACTAATCCATGGATGCAGGATACCAGGTCCTTAAATAATTCTGGTGATTTTGAACGAAGCATTAAGAAGAGTAGCCACCCAAAACAGATATACTCGGGAATATTTGTAGTAGATCCAGGCTCCTGATCAGTACTTGCACTTGAGAATAGCTCATTAAATGCTTTTCGATAGAACCTGGAATATTGCAAGAATGTAGGTCCAAATTATGCTACCATATATAGCAAATAAACGAATGTCAACAGTATCAACTATGTATCAGTTGTTATTTGTAACATATTTCTAACGAACTTACGAGCTTCACATCCCAATGCAAGAGAAGAATATCCACCGACAACGCTATTATCAGACTGAAATTGAGTATAAGGGATGTAGCGATTTTTTACCTGCTTGCATCTGCCAACAGATTTACCAAGTTCTCCAATTGGTTCAACTAGAATCACAAGTTAAAACACCCATGCAGAAACAAACAAGTTAGCACCTCCCAAAAATCTCAACACGTTCAACACAAAACAGGACAGACCCTCAACCCACCTCTAGCCGATCTTCCCAATCCAACCCGTACCGGCTCCCTAAAACGTGGTCAATCTTAGAAGCGAGCTGCTGCGATTCCTTGAAGAAGTCATCCCACCTGCGCATCAAACCAAAGGCAACCGCAAACAATTCAACCAAACCCTAAAAGTTTCTATACCACAGTTAAAACCATCGTAACAAAGCATCACCCACTTGAGCTTGCAATCCTTCAAGATCGCACACAGCCTAACCCCAGAGCTCTCTTCCTTCCTCCCCTTCAGCTTAGCCGCGCAGTACAGCACGAACGCGAAGCACAGCCTCTCCACATCCTCGGCCTGCAAGGATCCAAGCTTTAGCACAGAGGCGCGTCAGAATCGAGCATTAACCACACAAGACAGAGCATTCCTCACCGATCTGCTCCCGAACGACGGCGACGCGAGGAGCACGCCCTTGCCCTCCTCCAGCAGCGCTGCAGCCTCGCTGGCAACGCCCTCGTCCACTCCTAGCCCCTGCACGAACACCCCAATCCATAAGACCTCGAATTTCCACCAAAACGGCCGAAAATTCTGTCAGTGACCAAGAGAGATCTGACCTTGCAGAGATCCGCGAAGCGCTCCTCCACGGCGGGAGGCCGCGGGGGCTGCGCGGCCATGGAGGCTACGGACTGTGCACCACCCCGAGGCTTCAGAAGTATCACACGGCGGAGACTACGAGGCGGCCAGCTAAGTCACCGGAGTGCGGAGCTCCGGCGAGCTAGGGTTTGCGCATTTGGGGATCGCGATTGGGGAGGGGGGAGGGGAAGGGCTCGAGTGCGAATTTATTTGTGCGGAGGGTTTTTTCGGGAAACTACCGTTGCCGTCTCTTCCCGCCTGATATTTGCGGTATTGTATATTTCTAGAGGGGGTGAAGTGCAAAGGTGAGCGCTATTGTTTTTCGTTAAGTAGCGATAGGATTTGGGGCTACGGGTAAAGCGCGGGAAGGAGGTCGCGGTTTCTTCCCCGTGCGCGCCATAAGTTGGCCAATGAGGAGACGCCACCTGGAATATCTTCTGCAATTGATTTCCAACATTAGAATTCACGTTTATTGCTCTAAAACTATTCGTTCCAAGTAGGATTTTTTAAAATATAGATATATTTTGTATCACTCGGTATTTTTCGTTTAGAAGCTCTAATTACGCAAATATATATTTTAACAGCTACTTGCTCGATTTCGTTTTCACCGTGCTTGCCTCTTGACCACCGTCGACACCTTGATAAAGATGGACACTTACAAGGCAGATTTTACTACTGTCATCAACTATTTTCATCTTCTTGAACCAATCACTTGCAAATTTGCTGACTCGAGTGGTATATTTTTTAGGGGTAATTCGTTATATATCATTGAATAACTTCATATCTTCACAGTACGCCACTGATGTCTCACACACATATGGACGTTGTGTCCACATGTCAATATCACAATAAGTGAGATATTGTGAATTATGTAGTTATTTAATAACATATCGTGAATTTTCTCTTTTTTTATGAAAGCTACTCAAGAGAGTTGGATGCTTCGTTGCTTCACTAGTGACAAGACGAGGATAACAAAGAAAGGAAAACAAGTGAAAATGAAATTAAGCACCTATATACATCAGTTATTCCTATGACAATGAGAAAAGAAAATATACAAAAAATAGCCACCTCTTGGACAATGTTCGTAGTGCCGAGAGTCACCACCGGATACCTTAAGGCATGTTCAATGTGGCGAAAAAGCACGATCTAACAACTTTTCTGATGTCTTAGCCTCGAATCTAAACATGGGAAGGGCCGGAGGTAAGAAGAAGTTGTTTGAAGTCAGATCATGTTGAGGGACCTAGCCCAAGAGAATTTAAAAAAAAAGTTAAGAAGAGAGAGAAACAAGAGTCATAATTTTAGAGGTTGGCCCATTTTTTAGTCTTTGTTTGATTTGTGTTGGGTCCTAGTTTCGGAAGGTGCAGATGCTAAACACATGAGAAAGTAAACTTTGCTCCATATATGTCTTTTCTGGCCCTCTTACTGTAGCACATCGGCCCAACATTAAGCCCGAAATGCAACTAAATTATCTTAACTACTAATTTAAACCACATATTACATCAAATTCTAGTAACACTACTACAAAATAGGCTATAGAAGACGTCTCATCACAGACAGTTCATGATATTACATCAAATTCTAGTAACACTACTACAAAATAGGCTATAGAAGACGTCTCATCACAGACAGTTTGTATCATGAACTGTTTGTGATAAGTATATCATCACGGACGGTTTGTATTAAGAACCGTCTGTGATTTTAGATTTACCATACTATGGCTTGGATTCTTACCATGATTTTACCATGGCAGCCAATACTCTACCGTGGTAGGATTTGGGCAGTCAATCCTCTGCCGCGGTACACAATCCTCTGCCACGGCACACAATCCTCTCCTCCTTTGCCATCTCCATCTCCTCCTCTGCCATTTCTCCTCTGCCATCTCCGTCTCACCCTGACCTTGCTCTCGGCCTCCCCCGAGCTCGTCGCCCACGGCCTCCTCCACCTCGCCCCAGCCTTGTCGTCGTCGGCCTCCCACGACCTCGTCGCTCTCGGCCTCCTCCACTTCGTCGCCCCGTCCTCCCCTGAGCTCGTCGCATGCGGCCTCCTCCACCTCGCCCCGGCCTCGTTGTCGCCAGCCTCCCACGACCTCGTCGCCCCAGCCTCCCACGACCTCACTCTCTCTACTCCCCTTTTTGCTCTGTGATGTGGATTACTACTGTGATGTGTTAGTGCTCTGTGAATGGATTGGGTTGATACTACTATGATGCGGGTGATGCTGTGTTGTTTTTAGTGCTCTGTGAATGAATTGAGTTGATGCTACTATGATGCTATGGCTATTGTGGAAAAGCTAACGAAAAGTTCAATCGAAAATCCATATCAGATTCGCTCGGGAGGCTCCAGGCGAAGTGAAAACATGTTTTTGTTTTTTTGCAATAGAAAAAGCTATCACAGACGGTTCTATTCACGAACCGTCTGTGATAGTAACTATCACAGAACCGTTTGTGATGACCTCATGTCATCACAGACACATAAATTCAGACAGTTCAAAAACCGTCTGTGATGATGGTTTAGAACCGTCTGTGATGAGGTTTTGTGTAGTAGTGCAAGCACATAATAAAATAAAACCCGTCCATGGGACATAATATGAAATAATAAATGCATCCAAATTGCTTAACGATCAATGCACTAGATAGTAATACAGAATAAGGAGCCAAATACAGAATAAATAATCCAACAAATGAGTAATTAAGTTATAACCAAACTCCTAAACTTAATCAATAATTATCAATTCCTAGAAGGAATTATTCATCAAACCAAAACAAACATTCACATGGCCAATTTATTCATTTAAGTAAAGTAGTGTGATTATTGCATGTGTGCTAGCCCTTCCTATACGAGATACTGTCAACGACCACCTAAAACAACAAATAAACAAGGGTGGGTCCATGACTCAGCAAGCACTAGTTACAATGGTAAATACACAAGCTCATTCACAATCGATGCATTATCATAAATCTCATCATTCTCATTCTCATTCTCAATAATATAATTCTCATGTATGCAAATGCTATGATGCACCTCTTTCAGTTGATACTGGTATAGCAAGTGTTCACTCGTCAGTGACACACTTTTCTTCCCCACCTTCTTGAGGGTGGGGTCTCTACCTCCGTAGGACTTTAATATGGAGTACGTCGGATTAGCCATAAACATGATAGTACTCACTGCTCTAGCCCTTATGCAAGTGAATGATGCAATAATTCATTAAATAATAATAATATCAACATGTCACCCTATGGTAGTTGCATCAATATCACAATATAACTCTTTTCATCAATATTACCATAGAAAATATGTAACTTAACAAACTATAATTAAATCTCATGGTAAATAACCCAACATGACAATGGTAACCACCTGTTGTTCACCATTATACCAAGCACTTGCCTCTTTAGCTTCTATGAGTCGGATGATGCAAAGACGACACATCGCTTGAGGCAACACTCACTGGACAACCAATTGACATACATTAAAAAATATGCCAAACACAGTACCAAAACATCACATATCCCACCCTAGCATGTTTATGCAAAAACGATCCAATTAACTTGACACTACTGGTCGGGTTACCGTTGTCCCAGTAATAAAAATGATATAACTTTCACATATGAAAACCAATTCTAGAAATCTAAGACTTTCGGATTCCTCATGAAATTACCTACAACTTCCTAGTTATGGCGAATTCTTGAATTCCTTGTTTCCTTCTCGGAAGATGTCCATAGAATCTATGAGGACAGACCGCTTTACAATTTTATATCTTCAATTCTAAAACTTCAAAACATATGAACAATACCAATTCTGGAAACTACTCAAAATTTCCTAGCTAATTTAAGTTATCACAGAAATTAAATTATTTCATTTACTAGGCGAAAACAGTCCATCTTCACGACAGCTACCAACAACGTCCGATTTCTGGACAACGACCTTCCTGAGGTCCTAACGTTTTTCTCGCTACTCCGAATCTAGTGTTCTAGATCTTCCTGGAAAGCTAACGAAAATATCTACAACTTTTCTAATCAGACGAAACCTTGAATCCGACCCTAAATACCTCAAATTTCCCCCGCAAGATTCTACATCGAAACTTGACGAGGATTAAAACCTCTATGTATTACTTTAATACATAAAAAGAGAGACCGTATGTCTTCATGGTCGTAACCCCTAAGGTTGACAACCTCACTGGTCATGAGGATTCCAGAGGTTACATAATGAATACCCTGGTCGGACAAGGTCTCGTACCTAGTCCCCGACCAGTTGACTGCTTGTAAGGCTATGAACTGGTATCATCTGGATCAGAATCCAGGTATATCCTCACCATGTGATGAATGGAACACGTGTTGTATATTCCATGCCACGCGATGTTACATAATTCTAAGACACGGGACTATGATTGAATGTCTCACCGACATATAACGGCACAACAGTTGATACCCTATCAACTGGCATCTCTCTCCGGCCAGACGCGTCGTTTCCCAACAGGCGTCTTTCCAAGGGATAACTGCCACCACTTCATCAGCTACTTAAGGAGGATCGCGATTGGAAGGAGGAGGAGAGGAGAGATCGGATCGAAGGTAGTTGAGAAGATTAGCAGTCGATTTGATTACAACACATTAGGAAGCATTACGCTTCAGTGTAATTAGGATTAGCCTTTTGTTTGATCACATGCATTCCTTGTAATAGCCAGTTCATAGCAATAAAGAATGACTCCATTCTATAGGAAAGTGAGTGAGCTTGCATAGGTACTACGTCGAAATCAGCAACATCATGATAGGAACCAATAGAAAAATGCACTCTCACAGATTGTGTTACCTTCACCTTACCTCTGTTGTTGAACCACTGAATGTGGTATGGGTGAGGATGCGCATGTGTGGTCAAGCCAAGTTTCTTGACCAATCCTTAATTCACCAAGTTATTGCAGCTCCCGCCATCAATTATGACACGAACACGGCAATCCTTGACGATGAGGAACATCTGAAACAAGTTATGATGTTGTAGCTTCTCCTCTTGCTCTCTTTGAGTGCTCAATACTCGTTACACAATTATGTTCCTATAATTCACCGTAGCAGCGGCATCTAAAATTTCCGCACCATCGCTATCGCCTCATGATCATCATCATTGTCTGCAAGGTTAGCTGCAAGAGTATATTCATCCTCAACATCACAAGCACTTACAAAACCACCGTCTTCTGTCGCAATGTACGCCCATTGACTTGGGCAATCTCTCATGAAGTGGTCTATCCCTTTACAACGGTGGCACACAATGCCCGTCATACGGCCCGTGGAAGCAATCGATGAAGTGCTCTGTGCTGGTGCTTGCACACTAGTAGATTTGCTCGTCTCGGGTGCACGTGACGGTGGTGGCGGTGCTGTTGAATGCGCCTACTCACAGAGGGGGCAGCAGATCGAAAAACAGGAGGTAGGGCAGTCTTGGCTTGCCCCGGCGTCGATCTCGATGTAGATGTACTTTCAAAGTTGCTCCTATCCCTTTGTTGCCTACCCTGCAATTCATTTTCTGCCAAATAAGCAAGCTGGAACAACCTATTGATATCGTTATACTCTTTGTAATCAACTATGTCCTGAATTTCACGCCTTAAGCCACCATAAAAACAAGCCATCTTATCCTCTTCATCCTCTACAACATTACAACGTAGCATGCCTATTTGTAGTTCTTGATAATATTCATCGACAGATCTATTACCTTGGTCTAAGCGTTGCAATTTCTTACGCATATCACGTTTTAAAGCAGGAGGAATAAATCTAGCACGCATAGCTACCTTCAATCTATCCCATGTATCAGGTGTTAAACCAGAATTAACTACTTGATTCCACCAAATGATAGCAAAATCTTTAAATTCACTAGTAGCTTGTCTGACTCTATGCACTTCAGGAACTAGATGGGTATTAAATTGTTGTTCAACTATCATCTCCCAATCTAGATAAATTTCAGCATCATAAACACCCGCAAAAGATGGTATGGTAAATTTAACTTTATCAAATGGGTCATCATTAGCACGAGCATTGTTGTGCTGAAAATTATTATCTCCCATACCATGATGGTTGTGATGTAGGCGGTGTCGTTGACGTGCGTCCTGGGCAGCAAGAGTAGCGCGGCATCACGGTTTTGTCTCTCATTATCATCTCCCTTTTCAAGATGTTGGCATGCATCGTGATCATACTCGCGTCCATTGTTTGGTGGTCGATTCACCATTCTTTTAAGGCGTGTAGTGAGTGCTGCAATACTATCATTGATGGAGCACTGCAAATGTAACCGTCGTAGCTTGAAGCTTCCTATCGATGTCCTCATTAATGGTAGTGCGTTGTTCATCCAAGAGCGTCTTGAGCTCTCCCTTTACAACACACTCCTTCTCATTAGACGTCTCACCAGTCATGGTTAGTAGAAAACATAAGACAACACAAAAATATTATCCCTATCAACTACTAGGTGGTGGAAGGTAGAATCACACACTCTCAAGCGTCTTACCACACTCTTACAAGTGTTCTTACCAATGTAGCAGGTGGTACAGCCGGTGGCTGGTTCGTGATACCGTGTCGAGCGTGGGTTCGATTCCAAGAGGGGACCTGTTCTGATCAAGTGTAGGTGGAGCTTGGAAGGCTTCAATATGGTAGCAAGGATCAGTAATAATCAGATCAGTTAATGCAAGTTGAAAAGTTATTCAAAGTACTAGTCAAAATTGTTGACCCTAGCCTAGAAAGAGCCAGCTAATCAAAGCCTACCAAGAGAAGTGTATGAACGCACACGCAAAGATCAATGTGACTTGATGTAAGCAAAGGAAATTCTCACACCAAGTGCTAGGAGAGACGCTAGCCAACTACTCTAACTTCTTTGTGGGGCACAGGATTGTTCACACGATGTAGTGCACAAAATCCGAATAACGTGCAATGTAACAACCCTCTAGTTGAAGCAGTAAACAAAAGCTAGTCTCAAAAGATGAAAGATCAAAGTTTTATATAGCTTATATTAACTCGTTTGAAAGGTTTCGACGAGATCTACAATTTTGCAGTTGAGGTGAAGCCCAAATTTCGAAGGGAAGACTGAAAGAAATAGCAAAAATAGAAACCGAGAACTTGCGACGCGAATACGGGGCAGAAGATGACCGATTTTGGGTCCCCTGGAGGGATCTTAGTGTATTAAGTGGAAAGTATGCGCCTCATTGTTAGCTTTCCAACGAGCAACAGAACGTCCAAAACGGATACGACATGAAAAAATTATGCCCGTTTTACTGAAGGTGTCTCGGAAACGGAATCCTACTCGGACTCGAAACCGACTCGGTTTCAATCTTGAAACTGCTATAACTTTTGATCCCGTGGGCCTAACTTGCTCAAATTTTTTGTGGAGGCTTTTGGATGTATGAAGGATGGTCCACCAATTTTCACTATTTTTGGCGAAGGTTTGATGCACTTTCCAAATTTCAGAAAAGATGGACTCTCTCTTTTGCTTTCTTTCCTCTTTTTTTTCCTTTTTTTTCTTCTGTTTTTTACTTTCTTTTTTCTGAACAACCAAAACCAATTCTTTCTTTTCCTTCTTCTGTACAAACAAAAACAAACTTTCTCCTTCTCTTGCAAACCGAAACTAACAGAGGCCGCGGCCGAGGTACACAGCAGCGGTAGGGGATGGCAGCGGATGGGGTTGACGTGGTAGAAGTTTTGACATAATGATAAAGCTACGCAAAGGAACACGATGATCAAACTAGACAATGACGAACAAGACTCTAACTAAAACTAGAAATTAGCAACTAGACACGACGATGCAATCAAAAATTGCAATAAGCAAAACTGAAAAGAAAAATTGCAATGGCTCAGAAGGGTGATGGGACAGCGGAAGAACACCTCGAATAATTATTTTTGTGGGGCTAATTTTTCTAGGGTTTTTAGGATGATGAACATAAACTAATCTAAAAGGGGGAAATTGTGATTACCTAACGGGCATCCATTGCTTTGATACCACCTGATGTGACGGTGGCCCGATCTTCCGAAAGTTACCGATAAGTCGATTGTGGAGAACACGACATTGATGATGCAAAGGCTCCGATCAAAACAGATCGATCCCCTCGCAATCACTACACCACTGCTCCGATAGTTATCAACCGTGCCGAACGCGGTTGACCTCGCCAAGAAGGCTATCTCCTGCAAGTGAATCGAGAACACAAGCAAGAGAGTAGAATATGCAATCTGAAATTGTATTGCGAATAAAGATTAAGTTCACAAGTTGGGGTTCCTCAACCGAACGTGCGGTGAGACTGCTAAGTAGAATAATCTCTTAAGAAAAACCCCGGGGAAAACTAAAGGGGTGCGGCCTCCTTAAATAGGAGAGGGGAAGCCTCACATAACAAACAACTAAGGGGGTGGTACTATTCACATAGTACTGGTTATATGAATAGTACCACCATGAATAGTGCAGCCCAAGGAGGGGGAGGTGGCTAGGAAGATGGACCCAACGATTACAAGGCCCAAATCGGCCCAAATTGGTGATATAACACCTTTCGATGATTCTGAATTGTACATAAGGAATTTGGAGGTGAGCCTGGATCCGTTGGAAAGGTCTCGGAATAAGATTTCCAAAAAGCTCAAGAACACCCTAACCGGACTCCGTTTGCAAAAGTTATGTCCGTTTAAAGTCGGTGTTGTCTCCGGAGGCCGAATTGGATTCCAAAACGTGTCCAGCTTGAACTCTTGCTTGGCACGTGGTGTAGCACCTTGGTATGTAGACGTAACAGCATGGCATGTAGATTTAGCACCATGACATGTAGACGTAGCACCATGGCATGTAGAAGTAGCTCGGTCCAACTGGAGAATACGACATTGCAGTAGCCGAAAGTCCTATTGGAGAAGATGTGGTTGAAGTAAAAGATGCAGTGCAGTGGGTCGAAGCAGTATTTGCATCCTTAGATTTGATGTCCTCATCATCCTCCCTTTCTTGAATTTGAGTCGTCCTTGAATCAATCGTTGTTTCCAAATCATCACTTTCCTGCAAAAGGCTAGTAGCAACAGGGGGTAAAGAAACATGCATATCTTCTAATGTATTTTTGGATGGCACATGGTTTAGCAAAGTCGCTCCCGAAATTAAGTTAATTTGGTCTTCAATCTCTCTAATATGTGGCATTCCTGTGGGTATTTCAAAGAAGATCGATTTGGTTGCAAGCATGACACCACCCTTTAATTTAGTTCCCCCAGTCTTAGAACTAGGTTCCAACTTCTCTTTCTTAGGTGGGAAAACGTTCTTCACCACTTGCTAATTTTCAGATTTTTGTTCAAGTTCTTTCTTCTCATTTCCAGTTATCTCTTTTTCATATTTCACAATTTCAGCAGGTGTCAATGGTAGCAAAGTTATTTTCTTCCCTTTGTGCATAAGGAGTACTTATTACTTCTACCATGATGAGTTGCATCGGTATCAAATTCCCATGGACGTCCTAATAAAAGGGAGCAGGCTTGCAAAGGTACTACGTCGAAATCAGCAACATCATGACAGGAACCAATGGAAAAATGCACTCTCACAAATTGTGTTACCTTCACCTTACCGCTGTTGTTGAACCACTGAATGTGGTATGGGTGAGGATGCGCACGTGTGGTCAAGCCAAGCTTCTTGACCAATCCTGAATTCACCAAGTTATTGCAGCTCCCGCCATCAATTATGACAGGAATACGGCAATCCTTGACGATGTGGAACATCTGAAACAAATTATGACGTTGTAGCTTCTCCTCTTGCTCTCTTTGAGTGCTCAATACTCATTACACAATTATGTTCCTATAATTCACCGTAGCAGCGGCATCTAAAATTTTCACACCATCGCTATCTGCCTCATGATCATCATCATTGCCTGCAAGGTTAGCTGCAAGAGCATATTCATCCTCAACATCACAAGCACTTACATAACCACCGTCTTCTGTCGCAATGTACGCCCACTGACTTGGGCAATCTCTCATGAAGTGGTCCATCCCTTTACAACGGTGGCACACAATACCGTCGTACGGCCCGTGGAAGCAATCGATGAAGTGCTCTATGCTGGTGCTTGCACACTAGTAGATTTGCTCGTCTCGGGTGCACGTGACGGTGGTGGCGGTGCTGTTGAATGCGCCCTACTCACAGAGGGGGCAGCAGATCGAAAAACAGGAGGTAGGGCAGTCTTGGCTTGCCCGGTGTCGATCTCGAGGTAGACGTACTTTCAAAGGTTCTCCTACCCCTTTGTTGCCTACCCTGCAATTCATTTTCTGCCAAATAAGCAAGCTGGAACAACCTATTGATACCGTTATACTCTTTGTAATCAACTATGTCCTGAATTTCACGCCTTAAGCCCCCAAAAAAATGAGCCATCTTATCCTCTCCATCCTCTATAACATTACAACGCAGCATGCCTATTTGTAGTTCTTGATAATATTCATCGACAGATCTATTAGATCTATTACCTTGGTCTAAGCGCTGCAATTTCTTACACATATCACGTTTAAAAGCAGGAGGAACAAATCTAGCACGTATAGCTACCTTCAATCTATCCCATGTATCAGGTGTTAAACCACAATTAACTACTTGATTTCACCAAATGATAGCAAAATCTTTAAATTCACTAGTAGCTTGTCTGGCTCTATGCACTTTAGGAACTAGATGGGCATTAAATTTTTGTTCAATTATCATCTCCCAATCTAGATAAATATCAACATCATAAACACCCGCCATCGGAGCTGCTGGTGGTGACGAAAATGTGATGGCTAACTACTTACCTACGGTACTTGAGGGGTCCGCCCGGTCATGGTTGCTCAACCAACCGGTCGGATAAATCTATACTTAGGAGCAACTCTGCGACCTCTTAATTGTAAACTTCCAGGGCACGTACGATCGGCCTGAAAAAGAGGATGACCTCCATTGGATCCGGCAAGAACTAAAAGAGATTCTTCATCAATATATCAAAAGGTTCAGCCAGGTTCATAATTCAATACCAAAGATTGCAGAGTCTTCTGTGATTCAAGCTTTCAAAGCAGGTTTAAGGAATCGGCGGTTTACAGAGGATATAGTTATGAATCCTCCACGAACGATCGTCGAACTTTTCGACATGGTTGACAAATACGCAGCCGCTAGCGAGGCGGTTGAGTGGAGCGAGGCCATTGATCGAAAAGATAAGGCCCCTCGACTTGTCTTGGAAGAGTCAGAGAAGAAGCAGAAAAAGACTCTCAAGAAGAATAAACATCGCAAGCCCCAAGATAAGGAAGACCTTGCGGTCCCCCGACAACTTTACCAAAGGCATGAAAGATTTCACCGGTCAAGGCAAGGTAAAGATTCTGACCGGTGGATATCAAAAGAACAAGAAGTGGTGTCCACTTCACCAGCAGGCAGGGCATGACTTGCGCACCTGTCGAGCCTGGCAAAAGAAATTGTTGGACCGTAAAGGCGACTAGAGGGGGGGGGGGGTGAATAGGAGCACGCTCACTTTTTCACAAATTATGAACTCAATACAATTTCACTCCAGTAGCTATTAGAAAGTTATGAAGATTAATATACCAGTACAGCGGAAGACTAGTATTGAATCCAATTAAATCCCCTAAGCAAAATAACAAAATCAACTAAGATTGCAAAGACTCACAAAGACGGGCGGTCGGACCTCAGACCCAACCGGTCGGACCGATTGTCGGGCGGTCGACCAATAAGTCTTGGCGGTCGGACCGCTCAAAATCGGTCCGACCGGTGATGACAATCGATCGGCCGTGATACTGTAACCGATCCAAAGCGAAGAAAATCACCGATGACGGTTGCAATTAGGTGAAACTTTTGATTCTCAACTCCAATCTTTATGAAACTTTGCACACACCTTCTATATGCTATTGAGGACCTATTCCAATCGAATATTATGATAATTCTTGGAACGATCTTGAGCAATTGCCAATTGATTAATGAAGGTCTAAAACCGCAAGAACGAAAACTTGATCCTAAAGCTTGTTCGTGAGAGATTGATGATCAAGATGATGCTAGATAGATTCACACATATCACAAGCAAGCTAATTCACGGAAAGAATCAATCACAAACTCGCGGATCAAAGAAAGCCCTAAAATCACGAAATTGAAAGCAAGAACGAAAAGAGACTTATCTCAAGCAAACCTTGCATAGATTGATTTCGTGATTGATCTTGGATTGCATCCACACCATCATGGATCGTGGGCAATCAAAGATCACGAAATTCACCACAAACCATCAAGAGCCCTAGCCTCCACCTCAACTCCCTAAAGACAATTAGGGTTTTGAAACATAAAAGGCGAGAGGAGAGGGTGCAGCCACCACCTCCTCCTATTTATAGTGGAGGCCTAAAACTCTTAGGGTTTGACTCTCTTGGGCTCCGTTAAGGCCCACTAACAAGCGGGTCACACACGCACGCTCGCAAGCGCCGTCTTTAACCTTTGACCTAAACCGCTTCACCATGCACCATGGATTTGCCAATAGGTCACCCTTGTCCATCTTGTGTCACGCTTGAGTCGTTGACCTCACCCGCATCGTTGATCGCTCGACCTCAACTCTCCAAGTCTAGTCCCGATCCTCCTCGCCGCTGACCGTCGTTGACCACCAAGCAACTGCACAACCACGGACAAGTAAACACGAATTCGGGAACAAGTTCTTCACAACTTGACCCATGTTAGTCAAAACATGCATCATGCAAAACATATGCCACGATACCAATGACTTTGACCTAACCAATCAACATCGCCACGGTTGGCCGACGTTCAGTAAACCGGTCCGACCGCTCCATATGAGGTCGGACCCGCCTTCTTGCGATCGGACCGCTCCTCGTGAGCCGGTCGGACCGCCCTGGGACTTAGCGAAATTCATGCCCCAAATTCAAACCTTCGAAACTTTAAACCAATAGAACTTTTTATCGAGACTCCAAAAATCATGAGACCAAGTGCATTGGGATCCCTCACTTGCCTACAACACCTATTTTTGGCCCGACTTGTTTTGGCCACTTTGGTCACCGCCGGTCCGACCGCCCCACATGGCGGGCCGACCGATTTGGGACCCGATCCGTGCAAGGACCGGTCGGACCGCCACATCGAGAAGCTCAGAACTTTGTCGAAAACACGTGAAACGACAAACCGTAAACGCCATTGCCAATTGTCACATCATCCTAAGATCCGAACATATCCCCATGAAATCCACAATCTCCCCTTGATGAACACATTGGCAATTATCCGTAAAATGTAAGTAAGAGGTTTGAAAACGAGTTTACTCGCAGTTTTCGCACAAAGGCACAACTTGGTCCATAAGCAAGAAGAAGCAATGAAAATGACCAAGTCGGCATCGAATAGTATAGGCATGTGAGACAAGGCAAAAGTAAGTATAAAACTTTGATTTTAAAAGGGTCAAAATTCTCACATAAGGTCCATATGAAAGAACAATTGTTCAACTAACCTATGATCATTGTGAGGATAAAAGAATGCAATTCAAGTTCAGAATATTCAATAAGACAATAAGAATGCAACTCAAGAACTCCCCCTCACTATGATCCTCAATTTTCAAATTTTCAGTTTCTCCCCTTTGTATAAACTTCTCCCCAATAAAGAAATATCTTCTTATTAACACATCTTCTCTTCTCATTTAACACATCTTCTCCCCTTTGACAATGGATTCATCAAGGAATCACGCCTTCCTCTCATCCGAGAGATAATAAATATAGAATAAAGGAAGAAGCAGAAACAAAAGAAGCATAAAGAGGAATATGCATGAAGTGCAATGGAGTGGCTTCAATTTTGTATTTTTCAATTTTTGATTACAAGAAGCTTTGGAGATTACCCAAAAGAACAAGCTAGTATCTCTAATATTGCACAAACAGATATCAAGCCCGACAGTACGCTAGCAAGATCATGGTAAGACATATATATCAAAGCTAAGCACAAAGGCTCATAAGTAAAGTAGTAGATTTGATCAATTTAAGCAACGCTTCAAATTCAGCAAGTTCATCAACAGGGATCCTAAAGTGAAATTGGCCATGTCAAAATGTCAAAGTGAGATCAAAAATCTAACAAAGACCACATTAAGAGTCAATCAAGTCCCGTATTGAATCATTTTGCTCAATATTTTGTAAACGCCCATTTGTCAACATTTTTCTCATTTGTATTGAATATTGAAGTTGACTAATGATCTAACTTAGTGACAAGATCCTGGACTAGGAGCTATCCACAAACTCATCCTAAGCTTCGACCAAAAGTTGATTAAAGGTATATCTTAGTAAAGAAGATCCGGACTAGGAGCCATCCACAAACTCTTTCTAAGCTTCTCTTCGGGCGACAAATCTTGAGGTTCATGGCATTTCGACAAGCGGTCCCCATGAGATCGTCGGTTCATCAAACTATCTCCAAGTTCATGTCATTTGACAAGGCCTCGTAAGAATAGTTTGGCACAATTTAAGCATAAGACAATCTTGATTTTCATTTTTACAAGAGCAGCTTTAGAATCTCAAGAACACAAAAGCTCAAGTAATGGTCAATTTTAGATCAAAGAGCTAACAAAGCAATTCGACAGGCCAATGTCACAAGAGGAGCACTAATTGCGCAACTCGCTAAAACATCCACAAATTGCAATTTCTTAGTTTGAGTTGTTTAAAAGGTTCTAGCTCATATAGCAAAGACTTAGCTACACACGTAAAAGCATGATAATTCTAGCAAGTCAAAGAACTAGACATGACATTGAGCAAGAATTGAAATACAAAAGCTCTAAAGGGTAATAGGCAAAGCTTCATCAATTTTTAAAAATAAGGTAAAATCTTATATTACAATGCATCTTTTGGATTTTTCATACCATTTGTTGTAACCACTTGTTGGAGTTTTCATATGAATGCAATATGACACAATGAGATGCAATTAAAAAGCCTAAAAACCTAAAAAGTTCAAAAAGATCACTAAGTTCAGAAAAAGAACAATAAAAGATCAAAAGAACAAGAAAAGATTAGAAAAGGACAAACTCCCCCTCAAACCAACCCATAGGGATAAATTACCCCTAACTCACTTCTCAAGGTTGCAAACCTGGTTTGATCTAATGGCTTGGTAAGAATATCCGCCAATTGAGCATCGAACTCTACGAAGTGCATCACAATATCACCTTTTTCAACATGATCTTTAAGGAAGTGAAAGCGAATGTCTATGTGCTTAGTCCTAGAATGTTGCACTGGGTTTTTAGCAATATTAATAGCAGAAGTGTTATCACAGAAAAGAGGAACACTAGCAAAGTTTAACCCATAATCTTTCAAAGTGGACGTCATCCACAAAATCAGCTCTGACAACTAGCAAAGACTACATACTCCGCTTCAAAGAGTGGATTGTGCAATGTAAGACCGCTTCCTAGAAGACCAAGATACAAGAGAAGTGTCTAGAAAGTGACAGGTGCCTGAGGTACTCTTCCTATCTAACCGACAGCCCGCAAAATCAGAATCTGAAAAACCCATAATGGACAAAGCTGAAGAGCATGAATACCAAATGCCATATAAGAGGGTAGAGTGTAAATACCTGAATATGCGCTTAACGGCTTGGCGATGGGAAGTTCTCGGAGACGCCTGAAATCTTGCACAAAGGCATACCGTGAAGTGAATGTCCGGTCTCGAGGTAGTCAAATCTGAAGGGAGCCGATCATGTCATGCGGTACTCGCGTTGATCCACGACTTCTCCTTCCTCATCTGGATCCAAAATCGATGGTTGCCATGGGAGTGGAAATTGGCTTGCGATCACCCATGTTGAAGCGTTTGAGTAGATCTTTAGTGTACTTCGTCTGATGGATGAAAGTTCCTTCCTTGCATTGCTTGATTTGAAGTCCCAAAAGTAATTAAGCTCTCCCATCATACTCATCTCAAATTCCCTGGACATAGTGTCAGAAAAGCTGGAAACAAGAGCATTAGAGGAACCACCAAAGATAATATCATCCACATAAATTTGAGCAAGCAGGAAGTCATTGTCACGCCTAAGAATAAATAGAGTTTTATCCACTTTACCCATCTCAAAATTATTTTTAAGCAAGAAGGTCTTAAGTCTATCATACTGGGCTCTAGGGGCTTGTTTAAGACCATACAATGCTTTAGATAGCTTGAAAACACGATTTGGATATTTAGGATCCTCAAAACCAGGGGGTTGCTTAACATACACTTCCTCATCTATGAAACAATTTAAAAATGCACTTTTAACATCCATCTGATATAATTTAAAACCTTTTGATGCAGCAAATGCAAGGTAATGCGAATGGCTTCTAGTCTAGCAACAGAGCAAATGTCTCATCAAAATCTAACCCCTCAACTTGGTGAAACCACGAGCTACCAATCGGCCTTGTTTCTAACCACGTAACCATCCTCACCTTGTTTATTCTTAAACACCCAACGGGTTCCTATAACATTATGACCACTAGGGGGTTCTACTAGGTTCCAAACTTTGTTTCTTTCAAAATTTTCTAACTCCTCATGCATGGCATTTACCCAGCTAGAATCGATAAAGCATGTGATATATCGCGGGTTCAAAAGAAGCAACAAAAGCCGAATGAGAGTAGAGATTTGGATCATTATACCGAGCGAGTGACTCGCTCATGTAGATTACCTATTATCTGCTAGGAGGATGCTTTCTCTGAATGCGAAGTGGGCGCCGGGTGAGATACTAGTTTCTTCGACCTCCGCAGTCTGCGATGATGAAGATGTGAGAGCCTCAATCAAGGTGAAGTAGACGAGCGAGGTGTTCTTGTATCAGTATGGGCGCTTCAGTAGCAGCAGATGAAGGAATGATATTAGCTTCGTCCTCATCTTCCTCCACAAAAATGCTCTCTATCACTTGTAAATCATCTGTAGCAATAGATCTAGCTCCAGGGCTAGTCTCATCAAAAGTGACATTACAAGTCTCCTGAATAATGTTAGTCTCAGATTAAAAACCCGAAAACCCCTCGAATGAGCAGGATAACCCAGAAATAACCCATCAAAAGTTTTGGATTCAAATTTATCTAAGTTGCCTGTCTTAAGAATAAAGCATTTTGATCCAAAAACCCGAAAATGCGAAACAAAGGGTTTTCTACCACAACGAAGCTCATAAGGAGTCTTGCCCAAAGAAGGTCTAAAAAAGACACGATTTGCAATATGGCAAGCAGTAGCAATAGCTTCGGCCCAAAATCTCCTCGGTGTGCTATACTCATCTAGCATCGTCCTAGCCATTTCGACCAAGGTCCTATTCTTCCTTTCCACCACGCCATTTTGTTGAGGGACGTGTGGAGAGGAGAACTGATGCTCAATACCACACTCAGCACAAAAAGAAGCAAAAGAAGTATTTTTGAACTCCGTGCCATTATCACTGCGAATCGCTCTCAAAGCACCAGGAAGCTCAGAAGCCAAACGAAGAACAAGGTCATGAAAATAACCAAAAGCTTCATCTTTTGAAGTAAGAACCAAAAGCTTCATCTTTTGAAGTAAGAAAGAACACCCAAGTATATCTAGAAAGATCATCGACTATGACAAGAATATACCATTTTCCACCGACTGACCGGACTCTAGCAGGACCAACAGTATCCATATAAAGCAACCGTCCCGGTCCGCTACCATAACCATAGTCACGAGAAGGGTGTGAGGCGGCAACTTGTTTGCCATGCCTACTGTGGCGCACATACAAAGATCCTTTGCGACTTTGAGTTTGGGCAAACCTCTCATGAGATCAAGGTTGCTAACTCGTGTCGATGATCAAAACCAATGTGCCCCAAACGTCGGTGCCAAAGTCGAAATCAAGAAGATGTAAGCAAACATTTAAGAGATCCAAAGAAGAGATTCGAAAAATCACCCAAAAATTCTACCAACTCTAGAGATTCCAAACACAAGCTCACCAGTAGAATCAAGCACACGACAAGCATTTTTCTTAAAAACAGTCTCATAGCCATCATCAAGAAGCTGAGACACAGAAAGGAGATTATACCTAAGCTTGTCCACAAGAGCGACATCCTTTAGAATGAATTTGTTGTTCACCCTAATTGATCCTGTTCCTTCAATTCGCCCTTGTGTATCATCTCCAAAAGTGATGAAGTCATCACCTGTTGCCCGCGTGAAAGAGGTGAACCATTTTGAGTTTCCGGTCATGTGGCGTGAACACCCGGAGTCGACGAACCACGTGTTCTTCCCCTTTCCACGGTAGTCCTGAAAATCAAGGAACAAAAGAACGATGTGTCTCAATACTGGGGTTAGATAAACAAGATTTAGGAATCCAGTACTGAGACACACGTCTGCAAGGAGTATACAAACCAGACGTACTATCCTTGATTTCATCCAACATTCGATTATGAGCAATGTTTAAATTAAAATGAGACTTAAACTGTCCATGGGTGGTTCGTAGGCGTTGTCTTTGGCGGTCGGGCGGCGACCAAAACGGTCAGACCGGTGACCACCAGCGGTCAGACCGCTAGTCTGATAAACATTAGAATTAGGATATTTAGAAACATAATGATTTGCATGAGAGAAAAATCCTAATCCAGGTTTATTCTTTTCAGTGTTACCATGTCTCATAGAAGTTCTAGGTTGCATGAATGAAATTCTATCAAAATTTTTTCTATCATTTTTCAACCTCACGCCAATGTAATTCAATCAAATGTCCACCTTTTTTGCAATAAGTGCAATGGTACTTGGTACCACTAGAAGAAGCACCATTTGAATTAATACAAGGTTGGGCAAAACCTGCAGATTTAAAAGATGTTTTTACAGGTTGGGTTTTGAATTCAATTAAACCTTTTTCCAAGACTTGAATGACTTTTGGGTTTGAATTGTCTTGAAAAGAATTGAATCCTAAACCTTGCTTCTTATAAGGAGTTTTAGACTTGTCAAGAATCATGTTTAATTGTTTCTTACCTTTAGAAAATTTCTCTAATGTATCATGAAGGTAAGCATTTTCTTTTCTCAAGTTAACACAAGCATCACAAGTTTTATCCATAGATTTCTCCTTATACAAAGCAATTTCAAGCTTAAGAGCGGAACAAGAAGCACAAGTAGTATTTTCAATATTGTCCTTAAGCTTAGCATATTTGACTCTAGCAGCTTCTAAGATATCTTTGATTTCACGTTCCTTTTCTAAACATGAAGTGCAAGGGCTAGAATCAAACACATCAAAAGCAATCAATTTACTATATTCTAAACATTTTTCACAAGGAGCACTTTTAATTTCATTTAGTTCAGATCTAGCATTCTCAAGTTGTTGTACAGAAATATTATGAGCAGTTTGTAACTTAGTAATTTCTGAGTGCATAGCATGACAAGATAAACATTCATCAGGTTCAAGAGTCTTAGCATTTTTAAGCTCTACTTTCAGTTTGTTAATCTTTGACTCTAATTTCTTATTTTTGTCATAACAAATTCTAGCGCTTCATCTTGACTAAGCAATTGCTCAACTATAGAATCATATTTAGCAGAAAGCTCATCATAAGAAAAAGATACCTCATCATCATCAATGTTGTCGGTGTCAGCCATGAAGCACATGCCAGTGAAGTCTTTGGCCTTCCCTTTCTTTTTGCCTTGAGGGATCTCCTCCTCCTTGTCCTCCTCACTCCCGGTATCCACATCGCTCAAGGATTGATCCTCAAAAGCGGGAAGGACCCGGTGAGCAGCCTTCACAAGCTTATTCGCCTGATACCTTGATTTGTTGAAAGGAGGCTTCTTCCAAGTCGGCTTTCCTTCCTTATGATTGCTCTTACCTTTCGACTTGGGGCAATTTGCGGATATGATTGAGCTCACCACATTCATAGCATGTCACCGACCACCTCTCTTTTGTTTCTCACATTATTGTAGGCCCGTGTGAATTTTTTAGCTAGAAGTGCTAACTCTGTTTGTGAATACTTTCAAGCTCCTCTTCATGAATAGCAGATAAACAAGCAAATGAAAATCCGTAAGAAGATTCAAAAGAGTCATCAAAAGCCTTTTGAGAGGATGCGCTACAAAGCTAAATTATCTTTCTTGGGATGATCAACTCTTTTAATTTCATGAGTCTTGAGTTTACTATAAAGCAATTCTAAAGTAAGACTTGAAAGATCAACATTTTCCTCTATAGCAAGAGCCTTCATCTCCCACTCCTTGGTGTTGATTGTAGCCAAGAGATGGGTGGCATTTTCAGATTGAGAATATTCAATATCAACGACTTTCATTTGATTGATTACTTTATTAAAGCGATGAAAATGTCATCGATGCTCTCTCCAGACGCATCTCGAATTTATTGTATTCACGCTTGTAAACTATTTACGCACCTTTTGATTTGGGACGAACCTCATGATATGTTTCGAGAGTGTTCCAAATTTCATCTTGTGATTGAAAGATTGCAAATTCTATCATATTCTTGTCTACCAAGTGCACCATATAAAAGATTCTTAGCCTTATTGTTGTTAGCCAAAAGAATTGCGAATGTGTAGCAATTTCAGAATAACCAGTGGGCTCTAACAACATCCCAAATAGCTTGTCCTCGCTCAAGAAAGACGCGCATACGATTCTTCCAATAGGCATAGTCGTGCCCATCAAGATATGCGGTTTAGTAGAAAACTTATCCATCGCAAAAGTTCAAAGGACCTGTTAAGATCAAGATTGAACTAACCGGCTCGATACCACTTGTTGGACCGTAAAGGCGACTAGAGGGGGTGAATAGCAAGCACACTCACTTTTTCACAAATTATGAACTCAATACAATTTCACTCCAAGAGCTATTAGAAAGCTATGAAGATTAATATACCAAGACAAATGAAGACTAGTATTGAATCCAATTAAATCCCTAAGCAAAATAACAAAATCAACTAAGATTGCAAAGACTCACAAAGACGGGCGGACCTCTGCACCCAACCGGTCGGACCGATTGCGGGCGATCGACCGGCGTTAGTCTTGGCGGTCGGACCGCCCAAAATCGTCGACCGGTGATGACGGCGATCGACCGGCGATCTACGAACCGATCCAAACAAGAAAATCACCGATGACGGTTGCAATTAGGTGAAACTTTTGATTCTCAACTCCAATCTTTATGAAACTTTGCACACACCTTCTATATGCTATTGAGGACCTATTCCAATCGAATATTATGATAATTCTTGGAACGATCTTGAGCAATTGCCAATTGATTAACGAAGGTCTAAAAGGGCAAGAACGAAAACTTGATCCTAAAGCTTGTTCGTGAGAGATTGATGATCAAGATGATGCTAGATAGATTCACACATATCACAGCAAGCTAATTCACGTGAAAGAATCAATCACAAACTCGCGGATCAAAGAAAGCCCTAAAATCACAAAATTGAAAGCAAGAACGAAAAGAGACTTATCTCAAGCAAACCTTGCATAGATTGATTTCGTGATTGATGCTGGATTGCATCCACACCATCATGGATCAGTGGGCAATCAAAGATCACGAAATTCACCACAAACCATCAAGAGCCCTAGCCTCCACCTCAGCTCCCCTAAAGACAATTAGGGTTTTGAAACATAAAAAGGCGAGAGGGAGAGGGGTGCAGCCACCACCTCCTCCTATTTATAGTGGAGGCCTAAAACTCTTAGGGTTTGACTCTCTTGGGCTCCCGTTAAGGCCCACTAACAAACGGGTCACACACGCACGCCGCAAGCGCCGTCTTTAACCTTTGACCTAAACCGCTTCACCATGCACCATGGATTTGCCAATAGGTCACCCTTGTCCATCTTGTGTCACGCTTGAGTCGTTGACCTCACCCGCATCGTTGATCGCTCGACCTCAACTCTCCAAGTCTAGTCCCGATCCTCCTCGCCGCTGACCGTCGTTGACCACCAAGCAACCCGCACAACCACGGACAAGCAAACACGATTCGGGAACAAGTTCTTCACAACTTGACCCATGTTAGTCAAAACATGCATCATGCAAAACATATGCCACGATACCAATGACTTTGACCTAACTAATCAACATCGCCACGGTTGGCCGACGTTCAAGAAACCGGTCCGACCGCTCCATATGAGCGGTCGGATCGCCTCTTGGCCGGTCGGACCGCTCCTCGTGAGCCGGTCGGACCGCCCTGGGACTTAGCCAAATTCATGCCACAAATTCAAACCTTCGAAACTTTAAACCAATAGAACTTTTACCGAGACTCCAAAATCATGAGACCAAGTGCATTGGGATCCCCTCACTTGCCTACAACACCTATTTTTGGCCCAGCTTGTTTTGACCACTTTGGTCACCGCCGGTCCGACCGCCCCACATGGCTAGTCCGACCGATTTGGGACCGGTCGGACCGCCTCGCCCGAAGAAGCTCAGAACTTTATCGAAAACACATGAAACGACAAACCGTAAACGCCATTGCCAATTGTCACATCATCCTAAGATCTGGAACATATCCCCATGAAATCCATAGAAATTACAATATTACTGTGCAGGTCAAGGCCCACTTCCCTCGATATAGGAGCTCAGGGAAGCAAGTTCCAAAAAAGACAAAGATGGCGACGAAGAGATGGAGTACCAGGAGCCTCAACATACGGTTATCATGATCTTTGGAGGATCCTCCTCGTACGACTCGAGACGTCACCTGAAAGCTGTGGAACGAGAGGTCAACCTTGCAGAATCTTCGACCACCATCAAACCATCAAGGTGGTCGGACACAGTAATCTCCTTCAGCAAAGAGGAATGCACCATCCCGTCAACTCGACCAGGTAGGTTCCCTATTATAGTTGAACCTACCATTAACAATTGTAAAGTTAATCGAATATTGATAGATGGTGGTAGTTCCTTGAATATTTTATTTGCGGGAGCATTAGAAGACATGCAGGTCCCTAGGTCTACGGTAAAACCAGTGAAGTATGCTTTCCGAGCAGAAAGGATTTCTTTTGATGTGGTTGATTTTGAAACCGCTTATAATAGAATACTTGGTCATCCAGCGTTAGCAAAGTTTCTAATAGCCACGTACTACGGTTATCAGAGCCTGAAGATGCCAGGACCAAAAGGAGTCATCATGGTTCGAGGAGATCGAAAAATGGCTTATGCATGTGATCGAAAGTCTTTAGAACTGGTCGATGAACTCCCGACCAGAACAACTGACTCATCTGCAATGTAGGTCAAGCACTCTGGACCAAAGATGACACCAAAACCATCCGACCAGACAAAGGAGGAACCACTCGGCAGAGGCATTTCTCAGAAAAACGCCAAGTCGCCACATGGGTCAGGAAACACTGATGGGTTTTTTTTCCAAAAGTGTTGGTCGGAGAAGGGCTCAACCTCAAATAGGAAGAGTCACTCGTCTCCTTCCTCCGAGCAAATCAGGACATATTCACCTGGCAGGTATCCGACATGCCCAGAGTCCCCAGGGAGGTGATCGAGCACAGGCAAGCCCTCCAGCCCGACAAAAAACTGGTCAAGCAGAAGCTACGGTGTTTTGCGCCTGACCGGAAGGAGGCGATCCAATCTGAAATTGACAAGCTCCTGAAGGCTGGATTTATTCGTGCGATCAATCATCCTCAGTGGCTCGCTAACCCTGTAATGGTTAGAAAGAGTAATGGGAAGTGACGAATGTGTATTGACTTTACAGATCTTAATAAAGCTTCCGAAGGATGACTTTCCCCTTCCCCGCATTGATCTACTCGTAGACTCCACCTCCGGGTGTGAGTTATTAAGTTTTTTTATGCGTATTCAGGGTACCACCAGATTAATATGAGTAAACAAGATGAGGAGAAAACTTCCTTCATCACTCCATATGGCACTTACTGTTATGTTAAGATGCCTTTTGGTCTCAAAAACGCTGGTGCAACTTTTCAAAGGTTGATGCAAAAAAAACCTTTAGTCCACATATAGGTCGAAATCTAGAAGCCTATGTTGATGATTTAGTTGTAAAGAGCATCAACGTTGGCGATCATGTTCCCGACTTACAAGAGATTTTCAATAACTTGAGAAGGTATAACCTCAAGTTGAATAAGGAGAAATGTGTGTTCGGAGTTTCCGTTGGAAAACTTCTTGGTTTCCTAGTTTCGTCTAGGGGTATCGAAGCAAATCCTGTGAAGATATCGGTTATTAACCAGATGCGCCCTCCAACCACGAAGAAAGAAGTCCAGAAACTAACCGACTGTATGGCAGCGCTACGTCGTTTCATAACAAGGTTGGGTGAAAAAGGATTACCTTTATTTAAACTTCTTCAAAAGCATGGAAGTTTCGAGTGGACGAAGGAAGCAGACGATGCCTTTGAAATTTTTAAAAAGTACCTTACGTGTGCCCCAGTCTTAGTCTCTTCAAGACCGGAAGAGACATTGCTGATTTACGTGGCTGTAACGCCACAAGCTGTCAGTGGTGTACTGGTCGTAGAACATGAAAACGTCCAACGACCGGTATATTACGTAAGCGAAGTCTTACATGGACCAAAGGAAATATACCCACAGGTACAAAAGCTACTCTATAGTCTCCTTATGGCTTCAAGGAAACTAAGACATTACTTTCAAGCCCACAAAGTGATAGTGCCAACCGAATATCCCCTTGGTCAACTCCTTGTAAATAGGGAATCGTCAGGACGAATAGCAAAATGGGCGGTTGAACTAGGGACGTTCGACCTCTATTTTATCTCACGAACAGCAATAAAATCCCAGGCAATAGCAAAATTCGTTGCCGAATGGACAAACCCTGAACGCAAGCAGGAACCAGAGTACGAACGCCACGAGGAGTGGACATTGTACTTTGACAGTTCTTTAATGCTCAAAGGATCGGGGGCTGGAGTCATCTTGATATCTCCTACTGGCGAACACCTCAGGTACGCCATCCAGTTCAACTTTCCTACTACAAACAATGTAGCAGAATGCGAAGGTTTACTGGCGGGACTTCGAGCAGCTCATTCGCTCGGGTTTCGTAAATTACTAGTGAAAGGCGATTCTCAACTAGTAGCGAATCAAGTGGGGGAAAGAGTATGGATGCTCAAGTACCAAGATGTCGTCTTATCCGGCGGAAGTACGGAAACTCGAAAAACACTTCTTCGGTTTTCAGATCCAACATATTCCTAGAAAGGAAAACTTTCTAGCAGACCAGTTGGCACGGATGGCCTCTACCAGGTTGTGAGACCCCAGCTTATCCGGCTTGTAATGCTTAACCATCCATTCGGTCCTAGCATCACAAAGCAGATAATCCGAGACTCGAGACATGTATACTTCCCAGAAATGCAGTATACACACCTCATCACAAAATTTATGTATCGATTCCATTCATCCACATAGAACCAAACACGTAATGTAATGTAAGTATTAATAATATTAAACCGAGTCATTATAAAAGAGAGGCCAACCGCCAACAATAAAAGAGACAACAATAATTAAACAATGAAGCAAAAGTGCCATAAGATGGCTACAACAAAAGAGCCAATCGGTGTGCCTTTAACCCACAAGGCAACCGACCAGGACCGCCAAGCTAGTCGCCAAACCCAAGCACATCTCACGTATGAGGCCCTTGGGGCTCACCTCCTTCCCTACAAACAAAAGCAAGCAAAAAGCGGTGAGTACTTTGAATGTACTGCAAGACTTACAGATGGTGTAACAAACCCGTACATAAGCTACATGCAAGCTCATAGAAGTGGAGGTCAGATGTTTTAGTTTTAGCATAAAGCAATTTTCCATTTGTAATAATGTAATAGATTGAAGGCAATGTTAATCAAATCTGTTTTTAATGTTCAAATAGTCTAAAAGACAACAATATAACAAGAGATAGGAACAAAGAATAATCCCGGAGGTGACTAACCCAATAGTCACTACAACAATAGTATGAATTATCCATTCATACCAACCATGTCAAGTTTTAATTTTGAAAACAAAGGTTGTAGTCTAACTCTTGGAAGACCTCCCCAAGCGTGTCCATAACCTAGGACGAGGCTATTCGAATAGTTTTATCCTGCAGGTGTACCAACTTACCCACATGTCGGACCGCCTTTTGCCACATGATTAAGCACACTACCTTAGGTATGCTTCAAGACGGCTAAGTCCTACGAGACGCTTCCAATATTATGCATTAACTTCGAGTCGCCTGTATGGATAGAAACTCATACGTTGTGTCGGGTCGTGGCCCCACCTCGGACAACTACCCGTCACGGGTAAAGCCTTGACAATCGGCGACCCCTCGAGGTGGAGAACCTTCCCAATCCCCACCACCGCACACCCAACACACACACCGAACACATACCATGTTTCCCACGACACACACACAAAAACCTTTCCTCCCGCGACTCGGAGATAACACACGCCAAAGTACTAAGTCAAGAGGGTCCCATATAACCCTCATGTGGTTAGTACGCAATAGTGCTTGGTTTAGTGTAACAAGATGTTCGGTCCTTGATGACTGGGCACCATTCCGATCACACCCAAAAACACCACACCAACATACCATTATGCCCAAGTCCAAACTGCTTTCATTTTTCATTTTTGATTTGCAAAATTAACAAAGCACAAAGTGCTTTGGACATAATGGAAGAATAATAGTTTTGTGTGATCAAGACCATCGACTAAGCGGTGGTCGCCCAAAGCTACCGAACTAAGCATGGCTAAGCATTTTCCAATCTGAAACTACTAAATGATCCAAGTCCCTCCATCGGACTCGACCACAAAGAAATCACCTAAGCTCATGGTAGTAGAGGATAAACGAGTCCTACGGATTATGCAACTATAGGATACTAACCATAATTTAACAACAAAATAGCAATGCATACATACGAGTTGGAAATCAATATATTAGACTTGAAAAATAATAGGATTAATATGATCAAACTGCTATTCGCTTGTCATGGGTCAAGATGCACTGGGATCACTTATGTTGTCAATGTGCTCTTCTGATCCTAACGAAAGCTTAAAAGCAATCGATAAGAACGAATAAAATGCAAGGACTCAACATCAAACTTTTTCCAAAATTCAAAACCTTCATCAAGCAAGGTATCGATTATAAAGAATTTAGCAACAAGAACCAATTGATTTGGATTCTTAATGCCAAAACTACGACCGAAAGAAGGTTTTACGACCAGGTGGTGGTCGTAGAAGGACGTACGACTGGTTACTAGTCGTAGACCGACTTACGACTAGGTACCAGTCGTAGAAACACTTACGACCATGGCGTAGTCGTAGCAAGTCTTACGACTAGATACAAGCCATAGAGGAACATGATCACGCCATAGTCGAGTGAGACTTACGATCGTGGGGTGATTGTAGGAAACTTACAATCACTCGGTTGGCCTCTCCCTTATAAGCATAAGGGCACTTCTGGGGACTACGAGACTTCACATTTACCCAACATAACACTGCATCTGGTCGAAATGACCAAGCCATACTGACTGGTCGAAAGTCCGACCACGAGACAGCGCCCCGCACTTTGCGCTCGGCGGCTTCCCGACTCAAATGGAGACGCGACACGGAGTGCGGCCGAGAGGTATGGCTCTGAAACTCACGAACGGGCAATGCCAAAGGACAACGAACACACACTTACTTTCCTATAGGGCAATGCGAAAGTACCTGGGCTGAAGAACGACCAGAGACCCACGGAGTGGCTCCGGCGACGAGTATTCGAACGGCTGTGGTAAGGTTCTCGCTAGGCCACAGCGACCTGGGCACAGAGAAAACCAAACCGCGTGAGAGTTAAGCTCCAAATAGTAAAGGGGGAGCAGAGGGGGCGAAGACTTGAAGAAGAAAACCCCCGCTGCACCGCCTCCACCGAAGCTCCACACTCAACAATGTCGGTCGAAGAGAGTGCGAGGGACTGCAGCTCAAGCAAGCTGGTGAGTGCTAGCTGGAGTTGCGAAAGTGCTAAAGGAAGCCAAGGGTGAAGCAAAGGAGTTTAAATAGAGCAATGGCAGTGAGCAACGGCCGGGTTTTCCAGTCGGGTCAACACTGCCATGAGAGCACTTGAGAGCGATGGGAGCAGTTGAGTCATGGCCCTCTGAGAGATGAGCGCGGCAGGCATTTAATGCGCTCAGAGCTAGCCGTTTAAAGGTGGACATAGTGTGGATCGTGACGCCATCGCTCTCGCAAGACGCTTATGGCAGAGCTGCGCGCTACGGACAGGGGAAGGAAACGACTCGTTGGTCGTCGGATTGGAATCGAACGGCTGAGCTAGATCGAGCAGATATAAACAACCCCAGCGTTCGACTGGTCGAAGGCCGTTCGATACCGATCCAACGGCTGAGTTAGATCGGGTGGTTTACAACGACTTTAGAGTTCGGCTGGTCGAAGACCGTTCGATGCCGATCCAACGGCTCACGACCCTGGCGCCCGAACGACCGAGTTGGCACAGTTAGTGGACTGGACCGCGCCCCGTGGCTCGAGCCCGAGTCCGACTTAAACCCAAGGAATAGTGAAACCAGTTGGGGTTTGGATTTGAATTTGATCTTCCACAATTCTTTTAAAAGAATTACAAAAATGACCAGGGGTTTCAAGATGCAAGAAAAGTTTTAATTCCTCCTGATTTTCTTACACTTGAAACTCAATTCTAGATGTTACAAAACCTCCCCCCCCCTTACAAAAATCTCGTCCCGAGATTTGGCTCACTCGGTAAAGAAGGATGGATAGTCTGCACGGAGACGATCTTCCCTTTCCCAAGTAGCCTCATCCTCGTAATGGTTCGACCATCGAACTTTAAGGAACCTCGTGGTTTTATTCCTTGTTCTTCGCTCAAACTCATCGAGTATGCGAACAGGTGCTCGCGATAGGTCAAATCTTCTTGACATCGAGAGTTTCCAACTGAGCTTCCTCATTGGAACACGGAGGCACTTCTTTAATTGGGACACATGGAAAATATCATGTACCCTCGAGTGCAACCGGCAATTCCAACTTATAGGCAACACTCCTTTCTTCTTGACAACACGGTAAGGACCGACATATCGAGGAGCTAACTTGCCCTTGACGCCAAACGCGTTGATGGCCCTTCAAAGGAGAGACTTTGAGATAAACAAAGTCATTAGGCTCAAAGCTCAACTCGCGACGCCGCCGATCCGCATAGCTCTTTTGCTCGGATTGAGCCGTGCGTAAACGATCACGTAATAAGTCGGACTTGACTTCGGCCTCATTGATCGAGTCCGACCAAAGAAAGATCTTTCGCCTGCCTCCGACCAATTCAACGGGTTCGCACTTTCTCCCGTATAAGGCCTCGAAGGTGCCATGCCGAGACCGCCCGAAAGTCGTTGTTGTAGGAAAATCTCGCGAATGGCAAGCATTTTTCCCAACGCTTCCCATAAGAAAGAACACAAGCACGAAGCATGTCTTCCAACACTTGGTTGACCCTCTCGTCCCGACCATCGGTTTGAGGGTGATATGTCGTGCTAAAGGTAAGACGGTGCCCATAGCCTCTTGCGCACTATGCCAAAATCGAGAAGTGAATAGGAACCACGATCGAATGATCGCCTTCGGATCCCATGCAAACTCACACTCGCGATATAGAGCTAAGCTAGAGCCCGACGCTGAAGTCGCGCTTTGACAGAATGAAATGAGCCACTTTAGTCAAGCGATCGATGACGCACCCAAATGGCATCATTTCCTTAGGCGACCGGGTAGACCGTGATAAAATCCATCCCGATCGAATCCCACTTCCATTCCGAATAGGCAATGGTCAAGCAGCCTCGCTGACGCCGATGTTCGCCTTGACACGACGACATACGCCGCAATCAAGAACGAACTTTGCAATTTCTCTTCATTCGGTCCACCAAAATCTCCGACGAGACCTTGATACATCTTTGTGGCCCCGGATGAATAGACAAAGGCGAATCATGGGCTTCACTGAGAATCAAATTCGCAATTCCATGTCCTTTGGAACCACAAGGCGCTGTTCAACCTTACAACACCATGCTCATCCTCCGAGAAGCACTTGGTCGCTCCGCTTTGACATTTTCCTTGATGCGTTCACTCCAAAGATCCGATCGCCGAGTGACCTTAATCCGATCCACCAAGGTTGGTTGCACAACCAAGGCAATGAGGGAACCATGCTCAACCAAACCTAAGTTGAGACGCTGGAATTCCTTCGTAAGGGTGGGTTGACGCCTCGAGCAACAAGGCATTGCAATGCGCTTATGATCGAGCGCATCAAGAACTACATTAGCCTTGCCCGATGGTAGTGAATACCCATGTCATAATCCTGACCAACTCTAACCATCTCTTTGTTTGAGGTTCGATCCTACTGGGTGAACAAATACTTTAGGCTTTTGTGATCCGAATACACTTCGCAACGACACCGATTAGGTAATGTCGCCAAACCTAAGTGCATGAATCACGCAGCCAATTCCAAGTCATGGGTAGGATAGTTGAGTTCATCAGTCTCAATTGCCTTGATGCATAGGCCACTACCTTACCTTCTTGCATAAGGACACAACCGAGCCCTCTGAGAAGCATCGCAAAAGATATCAAGCCTCGATGGATATCGGAAGAACGAGGACGGAGCGTGGTCGACGCTCTTGAGTACTTGGAAACTTTCTCACAAGCATCGACCACAAGAACTTCTTGTCCTTCTTAAGCAACTCCACATCGGCCGCGATCTTGGAGAAATTTCGATAAAACGCGATAATATCCCGCTAAACCAAGAAAACTCCGCACTTCTGCCATCAAGTAGGTTGAATCCATGAAAGAACATCACGACCTTGCTAGGATCAACGGCTATGCCCCCGCCGAAAGAACATGACCCAAGAAGGCCACTTCCTTCAACTGCACGCGCACTTGTCGAACTTTGCATACAATGGTGCTCACGGCTTGCCTAACACAAGCCTCAAATGCTCATCATGTTCCTCCTCATCCTTGGAATAGATGAGAATATCATCGATGAAGACCATGACAAACCTATCCAAATACTCCATGAATACCGAATTCATGAGGTTCATGAACAAGGCGGAGCATTGGTTGCCAAACGACATGACGGTGTACTCATACAAGCCGAGCGAGTAGAGAAGGCCGCCTTTGGAACATCCTCGGTCGATCCGAACTTGATGATACCCCATCCTCAAATCAATCTTGGAGAATACTCGAGCTCCACCAATTGATCAAAGAGATCATCAATGCGGGCAATGGATACTTGTTCTTTACTGCTACTTCATTAAGAGGACGTAATCCACGACATGCGCAAAGTATTGTCCTTCTTCCTAACGAAGATTGCAGTGACAACCCCACTGAGATGAGCTAGGCGATGAAACCTTTCCTTGCAACTCATTGTTGCTTTTTCAACTCCACCAACTCGTTCGTGGCATCCGATAATGCCTCTTTGAAATTGGGGCAAGATCGAACCAACTCAATGACAAACTCGAGGTCTCGAACTCGGTGGCATCCCCGAAGAGCTTCAGAAAACATCCATGAATTCACGGACGGTTGGGACGCCACCAATATCTAGAGCGGCTTCGCTTCAAGCGCCAAGAGACGCGACCTAGCAAATTTTCAGTAAAAGCTTAACCTGCTCACGGAAGGACTAGATAGAGAGACACACTTGGCACAATCGATGTGTCCCTTATGCCGAGACAACCAATCCATACCAAGAATTACATCTAAACTTGCTGAATGTAGAAGGATGAGATTCGCTAAGAACCTCACTCCCTCGATCTCACTGGAACATCCCTACACTCTAATTCAGCCTCAACTCCAACCGGAGAGCGAATGAGCAACGGACCAACAATGGAGCAATAAGGAGTTCACCAATAGCAAGAAAAGACTCGTAAACAAAAGAATGAGATGCTCCCGAATCAAACAATACAAAGAGCGTAATGAGAGTTAATGTAAAGCGCACCCAACACAACGCCAGTGCCTCCGTGCTTCCTCTCACGAGATGAGGTTGACGCGACCACTACCCAAGCCTTGGGTAGCCGGAAAATCTTCGTGTCCCGAGAAGACCCACCTCCTGCCCGCCCTCCATTAGGACGAGGGGCCGCCCTCGCCTTCTTAGGGCAATTATTTGCGTAATGCCCTTGTTGTTGTAGAAGAAGCAGAGACATCCGCAGTGCGCTATGAGGCCTCCGGCCGACTCGCAGTGCACGCGATTGGGACACACCGCGAAGGACGAAGAACAAAGCCGACGGCCCTGGTGCCGGGCTCATGGACGCAACCCCGAGACGGATCAAGCGGAATAGCGGCCCCTGATGACTTGCGGGCCTCCCACTTACGCTATGGAATCGCAAGTGCCCTCCCCGAGTGCATAGCGACAATGGCCTTGTCCACCAAGGCCCGGAAACCGAAGTCAACGACAGATAGCTTGTCCCGCAGCCCTCGCACAAACCATCCTTGAACTTCTCCCCGCTTGGCCTCATCAAGGCCACCTCCTCCGAGCATAACGAGCCAAATGGTTGAACTCATAAGCATTCAGAATCGAGACGCCTTGTCCGAGCGACAAGAACTCCTTCTTCTTCTTCATCAGCCGAAGGAATGTGACTGACGGAAGGCGCGCGGAACTCCTCCCATGTGACGGTGTGACCGCCAGCCGCATGGCGAAAGCTCTCCCACTAAGACAAAGCCGCACCTCCACTGGTGCGATGCGAATAGCGCTTCTCGTGCTCCCGCATCGCGCTATGGCGCGGCTTTCGCCAACCGCACGGCCAATCATCTCGCGCAAGCGGTCCTCGACCTAGAGAACGGGAGGTCGGTGCGAAGAAACTCCGCGAGTCCCCACGCTGCCGATGTCCACTCCTTGCCCGGATCCTCAAGCACCGTAAGGGCGGAAGTGTTGCGCGATGACGCCCGTAAGAACTCTCCGCCCTCTCGCACGTTGCGCCGATCTCAAGAAGGACCTCGCCATGGTCGGAGGAGGAGGAAGCTCCTCGTCCGACCACCGATCGCCTTGGCCGCGCGAAAAGGCCCGCCATCCTGCTACAAGAAACTTTGGTTAAACTAGACTCCAAATTCAAAGCCAAAAGAAAGTTTAAAAGTCGACGACTAGGGAATGGAATATCACCCTAACCGAAAGCCAAAATAGTAAGTGCATAAACTTAAAAATGTTTATAAAAAGACTCCAAAACAAAGAAGGAATCATAAAACCAAAGCCCATCTTCCCAATGCAACTAACCCCTATTGAATGAACGCTGAATTGATTGAGAAGATAAAAATCAGAGTAGCAGGTAAGATCTATTACCACTAAACAACAAGGTTCAATCAACGAAAATAGTGTTAGATACCTAGCTAACTAGTATCACATCTTGCCCTTCTATCCCCACAAGTTTTAGTTGATTAAACTCTCATTTTCTACCCTATTAGGAACCATCGAGCTTGTCTGTCCGGAAATTGAGGTTGTCAGTAGCGATTTCAAGATCCAAGCTTCCAAATAAGTCTTCCATTCTAGAAACTTCAAAACTGCACACTTCAATTTGCCAAGCTCAATGGTCCTATCGTAAACCATTGAGCTCATTGTCTGAAATTGAGGCGGTCGTCCAGATTCGCGATCCAAGCCTCTAGCCAAATCTTCGGTCCGTAAACTTCAAAACCCTAAGCACTTCAATTTGCCAAACTCAGTGGTTCCCAAAACCCAACAACTATCTTTGAAAGAAGGAGAGGAAATCAATTTTCAAAACTCAAATGAGAGTAAGGTGAGGAGAAAGCTAAGATAGGTAAGGAATAAAATCTAAGAATTCCTTAAGCTTATAAACCATTTGATACTTTGAAAATAATATTTTCCAAAATATCCTAAAAGACGACTCAAACTTGGGTTACTACGGTCAAGATGGCTCGATACTAAAACTTAGAGACCCGGCTTATCCGGCTTGTAATGCTTAACCATCCATTCGGTCCTAGCATCACAAAGCAGATAATCCGAGACTCGAGACATGTATACTTCCTTAAATGCAAGATACACACCTCATCACAAAATTTATGTATCGATTCCATTCATCCACATAGAACCAAACACGTAATAGAATGTAGTATTAATAATATTAAACCGAAGTCATTATAAAAGAGAGGCCAACCGCCAACAATAAAAGAGACAACAATAATTAAACAATGAAGCAAAAGTGCCATAAGATGGCTACAATAAAAGAGCCAATCAAGGTGCCTTTAACCCACAAGGCAACCGACCGACCGCCAAGCTAGTCGCCAAACCCAAGCACATCTCATAGAAGTGAGGCCCTTGGGGCTCACCTCCTTCCCCGCAAACAAAAGCACCAAAGAAAAGCCGGTGAGTACTTTGAATGTACTCGCAAGACTTACGATGGTGTAACAAACCCGTACATAAGCTACATGCAAGCTCATAGAAGTGGAGGTCAGATGTTTTAGTTTTATCATAAAGCAATTTTCCATTTGTAATAATGTAATAGATTGAAGGCAATGTTAATCAAATCTGTTTTTAATGTTCAAATAGTCGCAAAAGACAACAATATAACAAAGAGATAGGGAACAAGAATAATCCCGAGGTGACTAACCCAATAGTCACTACAATAATAGTATGAATTACCCATTCATACCAACCATGTCAAGTTTTAATTTTGAAAACAAAGGTTGTAGTCTAACTCTTGGAAGACCTCCCAAGCGTGTCCATAACTTAGGACGAGGCTATTCAATAGTTTTATCCTCGCAGGTGTACCAACTTACCCACATGTCGACCGCCTTTTTGCCACATGATTAAGCACACTACCTTAGGTATGCCTAACACGCTAAGTCCTACGAGACGCTTCCAATATTATGCATTAACTCGAGTCGCCTGTATGGATAGAAACCCATACGCTGTGTCGGGTCGTGGCCCACTCGACAACTACCCGCCACTGTAAAGCCTTGACAATCATGACGCCCGAGGTGGAGAACCTTCCTGCAATCCCCACCACCGCACACCCAACACACACACCGTAACACATACCATGTTTCCCACGACACACACACAAAAAACCTTCCTCCCGCGACTGAGATAACACACGCCAAAGTACTAAGTCAAGAGGGTCCCATATAACCTCATGTGGTTAGTACGCAATAGTGCTTGGTTTAGTGTAACAAGATGTTCGGTCCTTGATGACTGGGCACCATTCCGATCACACCCAAAAACACCACACCAACATACCATTATGCCCAAGTCCAAACTGCTTTCATTTTTCGTTTTTAATTTGTAAATTAACAAAGCACAAAGTGCCGACATAATGGAAGAATAATAGTTTTTGTGTGATCAAGACCATCGACTAAGCGGTGGTCGCCAAAGCTACCGAACTAAGCATGGCTAAGCATTTTCCAATCTGAACTACTAAATGATCCAAGTCCTCCATCGGACCACCACAAAGAAATCACCTAAGCTCATGGTAGTAGAGGATAAACGAGTCCTACTGATTATGCAACTATAGGATACTAACCATAATTTAACAACAAAATAGCAATGCATACATACGAGTTGGAAATCAATATATTAGACTTGAAAATAATAGGATTAACATGATCAAACCGCTTATTCGCTTGTCTGGGTCAAGATGTAGTCGGGATCACTTATGTTGTCAATGTGCTCTTCTGATCCTAACGAAAGCTAAAAGCAATCGATAAGAACGAATAAAATGCAAGGACTCAACATCAAACTTTTTCCAAAATTTCAAAACCCATCAAGCAAGGTATCGATTTATAAAGAATTTAGCAACAAGAACCAATTGATTTGGATTATTAATGCCAAAACTACGATCGAAAGAAGGTTTTACGACTGTGTGGTGGTCGAGAAGGACGACGATCGTTACTAGTCGAGACCGACTTACGACTAGGTACCAATCGTGAGAAACACTTACGACCACGGCAGAAGTCGTAGCAAGTCTTACGACTAGATACAAGCCGTAGAGGAACGATGATGACGCCATAGTCGAGTGAGACTTACGACTATGGGGTGATTGTAGGAAACTTACAATCACTCAGAGGCCTCCCTTATAAGCATAAGGGCACGCCTGGGACTACGAGACTTCACATTTACCCAACATAACACCGCATCGGGTCGAAATGACCAAGCCATACCGACCGGTCGAAAGTCCGACCACGAGGCGCCGCCCCGCACTCTTTGCGCTCAAGCGGCCCGACTTGCCAGTACGACCACGGAGTGCGGCCGAGAGGTATGGCTCTGAAAACTCGCCGAACGGGCAATGCCAAAGGACAACGAACACACACTTACTTTCCTATAGGGCAATGCGAAAGTACCTGGGCTGAAGAACGACCAGAGACCCACGGAGTGGCTCCGGCGACGAGTATCCGAATGCGGTGGTAAGGTTCTCGCTAGGCCACGCCGACCGGGCACAGAGAGAACCAAACCGCGGAGAGTTAAGCTCCAAATAGTAAAGGGGGAGCAGAGGGGCGAAGACTTGAAGAAGAAAACCCCGCCGCACCGCTCCACCAAGCTCCACACTCAACAATGTCTGGCCAAGAGAGGCGAGGGATCGCAGCTCAAGCAAGCCGTGAGTGCTATGGAGTTGCGAAGTGCTAAAGGAAGCCAAGGGTGAAGCAAAGGAGTTTAAATAGAGCAATGGCAGTGAGCAACGGCCGGGTTTTCCAGTCGGGTCAACACTGCCATGAGAGCACTTGAGAGCGATGGGAGCAGTTGAGTCATGGCCCTCGAGAGATGAGCGCGCAGCATTTAATGCGCCGAGCTAGCCGCTTAAAGGTGGACATAGTGTGGATCGTGACGCCATCGCTTTTCCTCGCGACGCCATGGCAGGCGCACGCGCGGACAGGGAAGGAAACGACTCGCTGGTCGCCGGATTGGAATCAAGGGTCGGGCTAGATCGAAAGCGATATAAACGACCCAGCCGCTCGACCGTCGGAAGGTCGCTCGATACCGATCCAACTACCGAGTTAGATCGGGTGGTTTACAACGACTTTAGAGTTCGCCGGTCAAGACCGCTCGATGCCGATCCAACGGCCACGACCTCGGGCGCCCGAACGATCGAAAGTTGGCACGCTTAGTGGATCGACCGCGCCCGTGGCTCGAGCCCGAGTCCGACTTAAACCCAAGGAATAGTGAAACCAGTTGGGGTTTGGATTTGAATTTGATCTTCCACAATTCTTTTAAAAGAATTACAAAAATGACCAGGGGTTTCAAGATGCAAGAAAAGTTTTAATTCCTCCTGATTTTCTTACACTTGAAACTCAATTCCAGATTTGGGATGTTACACAGGTCAACCGTCCCGCCTGGAGTTTTTCTCGAGAAACTCGATTCACCCTCGGTGGTTGAGCATCCCAATAACATCAATGATTCACATCAGGTCATATAAATTGATTCTGATGACATAGATGCTCCACAGATCGGTGACGTCAAGGTAGAGATTGGATGACATATCTACAATTATTTTCAGAATGACCTAATTCCAGAAGATGATGTAGAGGTTGATCGTATTGCACGAAAAACAAAATCATACACTCTAGTTGAATGTACCTTGTATAGACGAGGATCTCATGGAGTGTTGATGAGATGCATATCTCAATCGGATGGTATTAAGTTGCTAACCGAAATTCATGGAGGAGTCTATGGAGCACATTATTCCTACAGAACATTGATCGGTAAAGCCTTCAGGCAAGGATACTATTGGCCAACTGCCATTCATGATGCAAAAGAACTCGTGACGAAGTGCGTACAATGTCAGTTTCATAGCCGACAAGTACATCAACCGGCACAAGCTTTGCAAATAATTCCTCTTTCTTGGCCTTTCGCAACCTAGGGACTAGACATTCCGGGACCTTTCCCAAGAGCACCCGGGGGCTTCGAATTCCTGTTCGTCATGATTGACACGTTTAGAAAATGGATCAAAACCGATCCAGTTGTCAAAACTACAACTGAGGCTGCTAAGAGATTTCTCATAAAAAATATGATCACACGATTTGGTGTACCCAGTCGTATAATCACAGACAATAGTACTTAGTTTTCAAGTGGCAGTTTTCAGGAATTCTGTGATGAGCTTGGAATCAAAGTCCATTTTGCTTCTGTTGCTCATCCACGGAACAACGGAGCAGTTGAGCGTGCCAATGGTATCATAATGCAGGGGGTTAAACGCCGAGTGTTTGACCAGTTGATAAAACAGTCAAGAGCTTGGGTTCAAGAACTTCCCTATGTTTTATGGGCCTTTTCGTGTAGGGATACGCGGCAATGCTACGATAGCATAAACAAAAATTTCCGCGCAACCAAGGAACCACCGCAAGTAATAGATCATGAGATTACCGCTAGACGCGCCGACTCGTAGCGGAAGTAGAGTCGTTGTAGCTAGTTGATGCAGTCGTAGTCGTACTCACGACGCGTCTCCTCCTTCGAGTAGTCGTACTCGATGCACGTCTGCTTCTTCGAGTGGTCACCATATCTTTATCTCTTTCACAAGGTGAACAATGAGATGGACCATGATATCGAAAAATGACGGAGGGAAATACATCTCAAGATGACAGTAGTCGTCACCACGCCTACCGCAGAGCATCTAGTCCTTGGGGATCGATGACCTTTCGAGCAATTGAGTTGAAGAAATAACACGCCTCAAGATTGCCACTCTGGCCTTGTTCGGCAAGATACTCCTAATTGCAACAGAAGCATTTGTGTCATCAAGACACACGACAATCATGCGACTTCATACCAATTAATTTCAAATCTTGCATAGAAACAAGTTTCTTAATGTTAGCGGAGTAACCAGACGGACTTTCACACCATGCAAGCTCGCACGCTTCATTTCTCTCGCCTTGGACAAAGTGTAGCAAGTCGGGGAAGGTACGCTCGTCTCCAGATCGGTCTCTTTCGGTGCTAACTCGGTCCTTATGTTCATATCGACCAAGTCACGCCGTGCGCTAACACCATCCTTTGTTTTACCACTAATGTTCAACAAGAGACCAATCAAGCTATCACATACATTCTTCTCTACGCATGACGTCGATGCAAAGGGCGAACTTCTAAGTGCTCCCAATAAGGCAAGTCCCAAAAATTGACCGCTTCTTCCGATGTTCTTCTCACGGGTTCTTAATTTACGCCCTTCCCAAGCACAACATCGATATCCTTAACCATATCATAGACCTCTTCCCACTAAAAGCCCTTGAAACCGAACCGCCCTTCTTATTTCCGTCGAATTGTTTCTTCATCTTGCGGTATGGGTGACTCACAGGAAGGAACCTACGGTGACGATATATACGCTTTGCGCGAGTTGTTAAGCCATACACTCTCCGTAGCGTAAGCAAAGCATGACAGCTTTGGCTCCTTTTGTATCAAGCCCGATGTGTTACTAAGGGTAGGAAAATCATTGATGGTGCAGAACAACATGGCGTGTAAAGTGAAGTTCTCTAGTTTGTACGCATCCCATACCTGTACCCCTTCGTTCCATAGTACCACAAGATCTTCCAGCAATGGTGCTAGGTACACATCAATATCATTCCCACGTTGCTTCGCCCTTGGATAAGTAGTGACATCAAAATGTACTTCCGCTCATACACACCAAGGAGGAAGGTTGTACATACATAGATTCACTGCCAGTGCTATGTCACGCTCATGTTACCAAAGGATTCATTCCATCCATACTCAACCCTAACCTTATGTTCCTCGGTTCCGCACCGAACTCTTCGAAGCTCCGATCGAAGTTTCTCCACTGGGCATAATCAGCAGGGTGTCTTAGCTTTCCATCTCTCTTACGCTCCTCTGAGTGCCAACGCAACAATCTTGCCTCCTTTGGGTTCGCAATAAACGCTTCAAACGTGGGATTACGCATGATACCACAACATCTTAGCGGAGGTCCTTGCTTCACCTTAGCAAGATTTTGACGCTTGTATCGGATGCTTTGCACACGGACATACATGCATGTCTCGCATACTCTTTACTGTAAAGGATACAATCATTCGGACATGCATGTATTCTTTCTACTTCCATTCCCAATGGACAAATAACCTTCTTTGCTTGATAGGTGGTCTTTGGGCAACACGCTTCTCCGGAAGGATGTCCGCTAGGAGACCTAACAACGCCAGTAAAACTCTTATCGGACCAACGATTGCTTGCCTTCAATTTCAGCAGTTCAAGCACGGTAGACAACCTTGTGTAACCCGGTTTGCAGCCAGGAACAACGGTCTCACCGAGTCCTCCCTTAAGCCCTCGAATTTACAAAACTCTCTCTCACTATAGTTCTCTTCTACGTCGCGTAGCATCTGATCCAGATTGTCATCATGCCACCTATCCTCATCAAAAGCACACCACATCCGACAAATCGCTGACTTCCTCGGCGATGTCGCCATTATTAACTTCGTATAATCGCTCTTCACCGCGGATCGCCCAACATGTATACCCTTTTTGAAACCCTTCAATCAAGTGCGCTCGATCTGCGCGCGTTGTTAAACATCTTGATTACGCAATCAATGCACTGACAAGACATAAATTTTATCCCTTCTTCAACATATCCCGCCAAATGCTCTTTTAAAAGCAACCACGCCATTAATGTACTCTTGACTCACACGGTTCACACCGTACATCCAGTTTCGATCCATCTACACTACGCATGTAACAAATTAGTGTCTAATTGATTAGCGATTAATTTATAGCAAACATAAAGGGTTATAGATCGTTACCATCGGAGCTCACGAAGAAAATGCCTAATATCTCTCGACAATCCTCGCCTTCTCCTCCCTTCCCTCTCGTCAAGCACAATGGGCTTCCTATTTACCAAACATACTTAAATTGATTAGCGATTATTTTGGACTAATTAATTTGACCTACACTAAGATTGTTATTTGCCTACAAAACCACACATGCCTTTTCATACACATTATAAAGAAAATAATCATATGCAATCACCGAGTGGTATGTCACTATTTACCTCTAAACACCCGATACCTTCACAGCCAATGAGAGACTTTGGATAGGTTTGAGGCAGTGCGGCAGAGGCAGCGGCGGAGGAGGCGGCAGAAATGGCGTCAGAGATGGCGGCAGAGGCAGCCGCAGAAATGTGTGTCGGGCAGCGGTAGAGATGTGTGTCGGGCGCGCTATATATAGGGTGAGGATATCACAGACGGTTCTTAATTATAACCGTCTGTGATAACCAATTATCACAGACGGTTCTAATTAAGAACCGTCTGTATACTATCACAGACTGTTCTTAATTTGAACCGTCTGTGAATGGCTGGATTATCACAGACGGTTGTTACTAATAGAACCGTCTGTGATAATTCACAGACGGTTCTATTACTAAACCGTTTGTGATAATTGGTTATCATAGACGGTTCTAAATAAGAACCGTCTGTGATAGGCTCGCATAGGCTATTCAGTCGTATCAGACCCAACACGCATTTGCCCAAAAGAACCGTCTGTGATGGGCCGTCTACTATAGCTTGTTTTGTAGTAGTGTTCCTTCCCTGCAATAAATAGTTAAGCAAAGCAAATGAGTACAAAAATTGTACTCCGCAAGACTTACGTGTAGGATAACAGACCTATACATATGCTACATGAAAGCTTATTTAAGTGGAGTCTGTATGTTTCATTTTCGGCACAAAAGCAATCTTTATTTGCAATAATGTAGTACATTTAAAAGCAAGTTGACAAATCTGTTTTTAACGTTCAAATAACAGTTGACAACAATAATAACAATAGATAGAGGGCAACAACAATCCTGGAAGTGACTAAACCATTAGTCACCACAACAATAGCATGAATTACCCATTCATACCAACCATGTTAAATTTTAATGAAAAAGGTTGTAGTCTAGTTCTTGCACGACCTTACCAAGCATGTCCATAACCTAGGACGAGGCTATTCGAATAGTTTTATCCCTGCAGGGGTGTACCAATGTACCCACACACCGCATCGCTTTTGCCAAGCTATTAAGCACACTTCATTAGGTATGCTTGCACACGCTAAGTCCTACGAGACATTTCCAATATTGTGCATTAACTGCGAGCCGCCCGTATGGATAGAAACCCATACGTTGTGTCGGAGTCATCGTAAAGCCTCGGTCAACTACCCATCGCAGCTAAAGCCTTGGACAACTACGATGCCCCTTGAGGTGGAGAGCCTACTCGGAATCTCCACCACCGCACACCCAACTCAAGACCACAGATCCTTTTTCACACAACACACACAACCCCCTCCTGCGACTTGGAGATAACACACGCCAAAGTACTTAGTCAAGAGAGGTTTCATATCCCTCTCGCGTGGTTAGCACGCAAAGCGCTTGGCTTAGTGACACAAGTAACTCGGTCCTTGATGACCTAGGCACCATTCCATTCACACCAACATATCACACCAGCATACCATTGTGCCCAAGTCTAAAATAATTTTATTTTCAGTTTTTGACTTTACAAAGTAACAAAGCACAAGTGCTGGACATAATGGAATAATAAATAGATGCGTGATCAAGATCATCGACTAAAATCGATGATCGCCCATTACTACCAAACTAAGCATTTCTAAGCAATTTCGATTCGCAATCTACTAAGTGACAAGAGCTCATCCATCGAACTCAAATCACAGCAAATAACCTAGGATCATGGTAGTAGAGGATAATCAATTCCTACAGATTATGCAACTATAGGATACTAACCATAATTTAACAACAAAATAGCAATGCATACATACAAGTTGAAATCAATATAATAGACTTGAAAAATACTGGGATTAACATGATCAAACTGCTTGCCTGGTTGCTGCTATTCAAGATGTTATGGAGGATCACTTAGGTGATCAATGTGCTCTTCTGAACCTAACGAGAAAGCGAAAAAGAACCGATAAGAACGAAGAAAACAAAAAGACTCAACAGCAAACTTTCTCCAAATATTTTGAAAATTTTACAGTAGCAAGAGCATGATTTATAAGGAATTTAGCAATAAGAACCAATTGATTTGGATTCTTAATGCAAAAGATATGAGTAAAACAAATGTGCTCAGCCTTATAAATCACAAATGCTACTATTCATTACAACTAACATCTTAGCAAAAATTTCTGGAGCTAAAATGAGGTTAGAAACATTTTTGATAAAATTTCAGTTAAAAACATAGCCAACAAAATTTGAATCAACCGAAAAGGAATTAAAATGAAATAGTTATGTATTTTACAAGTTAATTTTATTTTTAGTTGACAAATAGTCCTCTCGGAAAAATCTGAGATAAAATTGACGTGGACGAACTTGGACTGTTGATCTTGGATCCAACGGTCCAAGTCCACGGGTCAGCGCGCGCTCCAGCGGCTCACAACCCCACCGTTGGATTTAGATCCAACGGTCCACGTGGATGGAGACGTTCGGATGGTCCGAACGTTCACACGCACATGAGCCGTTGATCTTGAGATGGACGGCTCACAACGAAGGAACCTTCGACCGGTCCGAACGTTCACTCGAATCTGAGCCGTAGATTCGAAATCCAATGGCCCACGCGCAGAGCACAACGCGCGTGCGGCTCCTACGTTCACCATTGGATTTAGATCCAACGGTCCATGTGGTTCGAGACGTTCGGATGGTCCGAACGTTCACTCGAATCTGATCTGTTGATCTAAAATCCTACGGTACGCATGGATCGCCGCGTTCGGATGGTCCGAACGTTCACGCGATCGTGGGCTATTGATCTAAGGATCGACGGTCCACAACGAACCACGTTCAAAGAGCTCGCGCCCAGTTCAACCGACAAAACTCGACGGTGAAAAGGGGCTCACCGCCGGCGACTCTGGTCACGGCGGTGCGAGCAAAGGCCCAAAATGGGTCCGCAATAGCTTTGCGCACACCCTGGGACCAATTTCTACGGCTGCGGCGGTTTAAAACACCGGCAAGCCGGAGTTGACAGAGATGACAAAAAACGGTTGAAAACGAAAAATGCAAGGAAGCTCTGCTGCGATCCAAGTAAGCGTGTCCCAAGCAACTAGGGACTAATGTGGAGTTACCTGAGCACGGGAAAGACACAGAGAAAGGTTGGATTTGCTCGGTGATGAAAAAGGGTGCTTTCGGCCGAAAATGGGGATTCGCCAATTCAGCTCAGCCCTGAGGAAGATAAATGAAATTGAGCGAGGGTTAAGCTCAAGAGAAACAAGAATGAGCAGAGGGAGAAAGAAATGAAGTGAGAGAGAGCCACTGCTGTACCGCCTTCACCGTAAGCTTGAAGCTCAACAATGGTGGTAGAAGTGCTTTCGGATGAATGCAGCTCAAACAACCACTGAAGTGCTAGCTAGAGTTGCGGAAATGCTAAAGAAAGCCAAAGGGGAAGCAATGGAGCTTAAATAGCTGAGAAGGCAGAGGGCAACGACAATATTTCTCCTCGGGTCAACACTGCCATGAGAGCACTTGAGAGCGACGGGAGCAGTTGAGCTATGGACGTTTGAGGGCGGCGCACGACGGGCAATTAACGCGAGCAGAGAGAGCCGTTTAAAGGTGGTCACCGAGGTGACCCAACACTGCGCCCTTCTCCTCTACTTACACCATAGCTTGACTCAAACACACGCTCAGACTCGAGGAAGGAGACGACTCGTCCACCGTTGGATTGAAATCGGACGGTTAAAATGAACGGGACGATTGGAACGGTCCGAACGTTCAGTTCAATCCAGGCCGTTTTCTCCAAATCGGACAATTCCAAAGAACGGGACGATCGGTCGGTCCGAACGTTCACTTCAATCCAGTCCGTTGATCTAAGATCCAACGACTCTCGTTGATCGAAACGTTCGGATGGTCCGAACGTTCACACGCATATGAGTCGTTGATCTCAGATCCAACGATCCGCGATGCTCGCGCCCGAGCAACTGCGCTGGTGCAGTTAGTTGATTGAACTAAGTCAAGTGGCTCGAGCCCGAGTCTGACTCGAACCCAAAGAACAGTGAAACCCAGCTAGGGTTTGAATTAACAGCTGATTTTTGAAGGATTTTCTTAAGGTAGCAAATAACCTCCAAAAATCATGAAATTTTAACAGGAAGCTGCTGACTGCAGGATAAACCTTACATAAAATTTCCAGATATTTCTATGCAATGTATTTTTCTCAAAAAATTCTAGAAGGTTTGAATTAGGGTTTGACCAAACTTTGGCTTGGTTTGACTTGCCTCCCAAAATTATCAAAAAAAAAATTCTAAAAATAATGAAATAATTCAGAGGCGTCACAAGTCATCCCTAGAGCCCAGGAAAAATGTTTACATGGGTTTGGCACAAGATCTTTGCCAAGGAGGTTTTTGATTGGAGTTAATTGAGGATTTTGATTTTGATTTCCATAATTCCTTTACAAGCATTACATAAATGTCCAAAGACTTCAAGATGCAAGAAAAGTTTTAATTTCTTCTCATTTTCTTACATTTGAAACACAAATCCACATTTGGGATATTATAGGGCATAAGGCACTCGGAACTACACCCAACTCAGTAAGGAAATTTCTTATCCAAATACCTTCTTTTGTAGCTTCGGAAGCTGCAATATACTCAGCCTCCGTCGTAGAATCAGCAACCGTTTCTTGCTTGAACTTTTCCATCTCACTGCTCCTCCATTCAAAATGAATACAAAACCAGATTGCGAACGATAATCATCTTTGTCGGTTTGGAAGCTTGCATCGGTGTAACCCTTTACAACGAGCTCTTCAACACCGCCATAAATTAGGAACATATCTTTAGTCCTTCTTAAGTACTTAAGAATGTTTTTCACAGCTGTACAGTGACATTCACCGGGATCAGCTTGGTATCTGCTCGTAACACTTAGAGCATATGATACATCTGGTCAGGTACAAACCATGGCATACATAATAGATCCAATAGACGAAGCATATGGAATACTATTCATATATTCTCGCTCATCAGTAGTCGAAGGACACTGATTCTTGCTAAGATTTATGCCATGTGACATAGGCAAGAACCCTTTCTTGGCATCATGCATGTTGAACCTATTCAACACCTTGTCAATGTAAGTATTTTGGCTTAATCCAATTAGCTTTCATCACCGCCATAAACTAGGAACACATCCTTAGTCCTTCTTAAGTACTTAAGAATGCTTTTCACAGCTGTCCAGTGACCTTCACCGGGATCAGCCTGGTATCTGCTCGTAACACTTAGAGCATACGATACATCTGGTCAGGTACAAACCATGGCATACATAATAGATCCAATGGCTGAAACATATGTAATACTATTCATACATTCTCGCTCACCAGTGGTCGAAGGACACTGATTCTTGCTAAGATTTATGCCATGTGATATAGGCAAGAACACTTTCTTGGCATCATGCATGTTGAACCTATTCAACACCTTGTCAATGTAAGTACTTTGGCTTAATCCAATTAGCCTTCTTGATCTATCTCTATAGATCTTTATTCCCAAGATATATGCTGCCTCTCCTAGGTATTTCATAGAAAAACTATTTTTCAATGATACCTTAACGGATTCCAGCATAGGAATGTCATTCCCAATCAATAATATGTCATCCACATATAAGATTAGAATCACAAGTGTGCTCCCACTAACCTTCATGTAAACAAAAGGTTCTTCTTTGTTTTTGACAAAACCAAACCTTTTGATTTCCTCATCAAAACGCATATTCCAACTCCGAGATGCTTGCTTCAACCCATAAATGGATTTCTGAAGTTTGCACACTTTACTAGCATTCTTTGGATCGACAAAACCTTCAGGTTGTGTCATGTACACATCCTCACTTAGGTTTCCATTAAGGAAAGTCGTTTTGACATCCATCTGCCATATCTCATAATCGAAATATGTAGCAATAGCTAGAATGATCCGAATAGATTTAATCATCGCTACTGGTGAGAAGGTCTCATCGTAGTCAACTCCTTGAACTTGTCGAAACCCCTTTGCGACAAGTCGAGCCTTGTGAATGTGAACATTTCCATCCATATCAATCTTTTTCTTATAGATCCATTTGCACTCAATGGTTTTAACACCATCAAGTGGATCGACCAGGTTCCAAACCTGATTGACACTCATGGAGTCTATCTCGGACTTCATGGCTCCAAGCCATTTCTCAGAGTCTGGGTCCATCATTGCTTCCTTATAAGTTTTAGGCTCACCATTATTCACCAATAATACATCATGCCCATACCTTATAGGCAATTGACACGGCCTTTTAGATCTACGTGGGGCTGATGTCTCTTCTATAGGTTCAACAACACTTTGTTCGTCCTGTAGAGGTTCAGTAGGAGTTGAAACTCTTTCGGATGTTTCTCGAACTTCTTCGAGTTGCATCTTTCTCCTACTGACTCCTTTTGAAAGAAACCCTTTCTCCAAAAAGACACCATTTCGGGCAACAAAAACTTTGCCCTCCTCTTGATTGTAGAAATAATATCCTTTGGTTTCCCTAGGATATCCTATGAAGAAGCATTTATCCGACTTGGGTGTGAGTTTGTCAGACGTCAAACGTTTAACATAGACATCACATCCCTAAATCTTTAGAAAAGACAAACTAGGACTCTTCCCAGTCCATATCTCATATGGTGTCTTATCTACTGATTTAGATGGTACCCTGTTCAAAGTGAAAGCCGCAGTTTCTAGAGCGTAACCCCAAAAATACAATGGCAGATCCAATTGGCTCATCATTGACCGAACCATGTCCAACAAGGTCCGATTACGCCGCTCAAACACTCCATTCCTCTATGGAGTACCCGGTGGTGTAAGCTGTGGAACAATTCCACATTGTTTCAAATGATCACCAAATTCATGGCTCAAAAATTCTCCTCCACGATCAGATCGTAAGGACTTGATTGTCTTGCCAAGTTGATTCTGTACCTCATTCTGGAACTCCTTGAACTTTTCAAAGGATTCCGACTTGTGCCTCATTAAATAGATATATCCATATCTACTAAAGTCATCGGTGAAAGTAATGAAGTACTGAAAACCACCTCTAGCTGTCGTGCTCATTGGTCCACACACATCGGTATGTATGAGTGCCAACAAGTCGGACGCCCTTTCATTCCGACTAGTGAAAGGTGTCTTGGTCACCTTCACGATCAGGCAAGATTCGCATGTTTCAAATGATTCCAAATCAATTGAGTTTAGAATTCCATCACTATGGAGCCTTTTCATGCGTTTCTCACTGATGTGACCCAAACGACAATGCCAAATAAATGTGGAATTCGTATCATTAGGCCGAAGCTTTTTTGCATTCATATTATAGATGGGTGCAACATCAAGATTCAAAATAAATAACCCGTTCAAAACGGGAGCATAGCCATAACATATTTCATTCAAATATATAGAACAACCATTGTTCTCTATAATGAACTTATAACCCTCTGCCATCAAACATGATGCAGAGATGATATTTCTACTTATGGCTGGAATGTAATAACAATTATTTAGTTCCATAATGAATCCTGAAGGTAACAGTAATGGCAAAGTCCCGATGGCTAATGCAGCAACTCTTGCTTTATTCCCGACGCGAAGATCCATCTCACCCCTTGTTAATCTCCTACTCCTTGTTAGACTCTGAATCGAATTGCAAATATGAGCAACCGATCCGGTATCAAATACCCACGAGTTAACATAAGAATCATCAAGAAAAACATCTATAACATTAATACCTGAAGTGGAAGTTTTAGTCCCACCATTCCTTTCGGATCGGCCGGTATTTCTTGCGTTCCTCTTCCAAAGGGCTTGTTTCCTTGCAGTAAAAGCATTCATTCTCTTGAGTCGGGCCAGACTTGGTCTTGGGTTTAGGCTTGATAGCTTGGATCCCATCCGAAACCTTGCCTTTACCCTTGACCCAAGTTTTAGCCTTCTTCTTGAAGCTAGTACTCTTTTGCACAATCATCACATGATTGGTGCTTTTCTTAATGCTGTCCTCTGCAGTCTTAAGAATCATATGTAGTTCGGTGAGATTCTTGTCTAAGCCATTCATATGAAAAGTCATAATGAACTGCCCATAGCTTGCAGGAAGCGAAGCAAGAATCAAATCTGTAGCCAACTCTTGACTAAGTGGAAAACCAAGTTTTTCCAAGCTCTGTGTGTAACCAACCATTTTGATTACATGAGGGCTCACCGGACTACCCTCAGTTAGCTTACAACCAAATAATTTCTTTGAGATATCATATCTCTCAGTCCTTGCTTGTGTCTCAAACATGCCTTTGAGCGCCACGATCATATCGTAGGCCTCAATGTTCTCAAACTGCTTCTGAAGGTCTGAGTCCATCGCAGCAAGCATGGGACAGCTAACATCAAGGGATTCATTACAAGCCCTTTTATATGCTGTTTTAAGAGCTGCAACAGCATTCTCAGCAGGCACATCAGGAATTGGTTCGTCTAGAACATGTTCCTTTTTATCTTGCCTAAGAACAATTCTCAGGTTGCGGATCAATCCGGAAAATTTGCTCCATTCAGTTTTTCCTTATCGAGAATCGAACGTAAAGCAAAACTGGATGTAGGTATAGCAGATGGTGCCATGATCTACAATAGAAATATGCAACACTAAGACATATGTTCAAGAAAAGTAACATCTATTAAACAATTTAATGAAGATACTCCCACTGAATACCATATCCCTCTTATGACATTTAGTGATTCAAGACAATCAGTTAATCTACTAGTGAACTTTGGCATCACTGCTAGAAGATTAGTGAATATGGTAAGCAACCCTTTGCTAATCATATCTCTATATGACTCTTGCTGTTGGGAAGCATCTCTATGCTTCGGCACCCAACCCTGTGCCCCAAGGTCCATAACCGTTATGATGACCTCGTCAAGTTAAACTAACACTTGCGTGTAAGTGTCCAACACAAACCCATCTAGTCAAGGAGTATTAAGCACTCTGCTTTGCCAAGACCTACCATTAAATTGCATTACTTTGGATGGTGCAGCTAATTGGGAGGGCATCAATTTAACTTAATATTACATGAGGGAAATTTACTTCTACCATGTTAAAAGCATTTCAAGCAATTAAAACATGCATAGAAATAAATGAACAGGAATATAAGGGCATTCACAGACAATCAAATTGCATTGTGATATAGCATGACCCTTCCTCATGGTGATCTCCATCGCCGAGCATCCTGCTCAACATGCCTCCAGGTGGCCAATTCCTCCAAGTACTCCCACTAAGCCATTACTCCTAACAGCACAAGTGATAAATTACAAGGAGTGAATTTAGCACCACAAGTCGACACGCAGGCCGTTATACAAATATAGATAGCCTTGGGCTGTAATAAACATGACACACAGGTCATGAACATTACACACATGTATGCATCTTATACATCATGGGTCATACTATTCACATCAACATGCAGAAACAAGTTAGGCATGGAATAGCATTCTAACGGGCAACAAGAACACACACTACAAAAGCGCGGTCCGATTACCCAGCACGGTGGTCCCGATTAATCACATTAATCACATTAACCCTATTCCGAACCGATCTGATCATTGCCGGAATATGAATCTCATTCATGTAACCGAAACTTGGAAATCATCAGATTAATCACATTAACCCTATTCGAACCGATCTGATCATTGCCTTGATACGATCACACACTACGGCATACTCCGATGGCGGAATTCCGACCGATAGAAGTATCATGCAATGTGGTCGTGAACAAGCGCAATAAAATATCTGGTACATAATTGATCATAACTCCGATTCGATCAACCACATTGATCTTCGCGTGCTCCAATGGATTTACGATCACTGTCTGCCTCGATGGTGGAAACCGACCGGTAGAGGCAAGTCGTGATACGACCACGCAAGCTCGATCATGGAATAATGAATAAACACCTATCTTACCACCAATGCTCATGGACGATCATATCGACCACCGCCAAAACAGAGATAGATCACATCTATAACTGCCACATATCACAATATGTGTCCAATCCGAATCTAGAACTAAACGGTATAGCTCTGATACCACTGTAGGGGTATGCGGCAATGCTACGATAGCATAAACAAAAATTTACGCGCAACCAAGGAACCACCGCAAGTAATAGATTACGAGTTTACCGCTAGACGCGCCGACTCGTAGCGGAAGTAGAGTCGTTGTAGCGAGTTGATGCAGTCGTAGTCGTACTCACGACGCATATCCTCCTTCGAGTAGTCGTACTCGATGTGCGTCTGCTTCTTCGAGTGGTCGTACCCACCACGCGACTTCTTCTCTGACTCCGGTGATCAACACAATTCGCGGATCGTCCTAGTGCTGATGCTTTGCAACAACACCTCCGAGGTATCCACACGTACGAGGCAGGATCACCACGCACCAGAGTGCTAGCTCCGGTAGCGAGGTTAAGAAGGCGTGCCTATTAGGGTTTCAGAGTTCTTCCAAAGATCATCCTCATCTCCTCACCCTCACCCCATGCCACCGCCCCTCTTTATATAGGCATCCATGATGGGTCTCGTACCTAAGGCTCATTAGGAACTCCTAGCCTATACGAATTTGGATCACCATCCAAAACAGATCCTTGCCCTTTAAGTGTGAGACTCCACAGGTTCATGTGTAATCGGTTATGACTCGGAAACTCTTTTCCGATCACTAGTCGTTAGCGGTACCTAGCAACACATAACGATTCCCAAAGACACATAGAATAAATCAGATGAACCTTGATGTAATATGATCTATGATCAGGTCCTCATCACTTACGACCAGTTCGTATCTCTATACGACCGGGTTGTAATTGGTCACGACGATTCAGAACTCCTTACGACCGTGTTCTTACCATTCAGGATTACGCTTGACCGCCTACGACCAAAGACGTATCTCCATACGACTAGTCCGTGAATCGATCAAACTAAGCGACCTACTCATGCATTCTCCCTTTGCCTCACGATGTCTGGTTGAACTCCAGGTGAGATGATGTGTCATCCATGGACTGTTCAATACTTTCTCGATCGAGTGTCGGATAACATCATGTGGTCGACACTTCGACCACTAGTGGCATGGCCATGCACTTTCTTTATCCGATAACCACGAGGGGCCCAGAGACATCTCTCCTGTTATGTTAGGAGGGGCAAATCCCATCTCAACCAGTCACATTCCTCCGCATGTTTCATAGCATACCCGAAAGCTACCTTTAAAACTACCCGATTCATTGAGTAGCGTTTGGCAACCCCTAAGAGTGCTATTACACATGTAGGAAACCATGCTGATCTCAGGTCTAAGGATTATACATCATTATTACTTGAGACCAACTAATAACACAAAGATTCATAACAATCTCAATAGTGTCTCAATGATGGGTCTATCCAACACCATATTCTCTAACATGTGTTCACATTATTGATTCGATATCTCCATATATATGACCGATGAAACCAGGTCATTAATCAATACATGTGCTAGTCACATAGTCACTGGTGATCCGACCAGTGACCTCCGACCAGGGATACATTTAGAATGACATCATATAAGTTAAATAGTTCCACCAACGAGTCACGTACTTGTTGATCTATAACAAATGATTCATTCAAGGAACATGATAACATATTATCAAAATCATAAACATATTGAAATATCATCATCTCTATGATTGCCTCAAGGGCATATTTCCAACATTTCGAACCACGACAAGTCGTGCGACCGGTGAAACACCATTCTTTTTAGTTTATGGTGCTGAAGCCATGCTTCCTCTAGAACTGAAAATTGGCTCTAGAACCGATTGTTTCAACGTAAACGATCAAGAGGAATGACGACTCGATGATATCATTTTCCTTGAAGAACGACGAAACCAAGCCTTAATACTTTCGGCAATCTATCAACAAGCTATGAGAAGGTACCACAGTAGTAAGGTGCAAGCTCGCAGCTTAGTTGTAGGTGATCTGGTTCTTAGAAAAATTCAGAGCCAAGCAAATCGCCACAAGCTTTGTCCCAAGTGGGAAGGTCTATACACTATGGTCGAAGTCACTCGACCAGGCTCGTACGATTAGCTATGTCATATGGGAGGGTTTTGTGTAATTATTGGAATATTGATCAATTGCGTAAGTTCTTTGTTTAATTTTCTTTTTTCAATTCTATTAATTTTAAAAGGTTATTTAATCCATTAAATTCTCTTGACGAGTGATGTTATTTATATGTTTGTACCCAACACTAGTCGACTAGATTTCATATGCAAAAGATTATGGTGATTATATTTTTATTTCAAAATTATGTTCTACTCTCGTTTGGCTACTGGTCGGGACACGGAAAACCTCCTAGTCGAAGTCTCTCCTTTTTCGCACGTGGTCCCGCCCACTGGAAGGAACTTCCTAGCGACGATACTTTTCCCACGATCCTCGCTGCAAGTCGGACCAGAGCATGAGCACGTATTACGAAATACTTTTTTATATCTTGTTGTTTATTTTGTGCATCTTTGCATTCGAGTTTTTTTTATCAAGGAAAGTCCTTTCTTCCGATCATATATTATCTTAGTAAGTACTTCGATTATGAAGAACAGATTTACAACTAGTTAAAACCTGGCACTGGTTCCGACCAAAAAGGTTTACTAGTATTATTACGATCACTTTTTCAAACAATCAGTACATACTTTCAAACAATGGTTGAGACTTAAGTTCATATTCTTGGCCTACTGCTTATATAGTAAAGTTCTTCTACTATAAAACAGTCGGAGCATGGTAATATATGAATGTTCATAAGTCGACCGGACGAATAAGAGATTTCATTGATAAGAAAAAGGTAAGTTTTACATTTTCATATATCTTTACATTGCATTTCTACTAGAGATCGCCTATTTAATCACTGCTTGACGGAGATCCGACCTCCATCTCTTCTACAACCTTGTCTCCAAGAGGTGTTACTTCCTTAAGAAACTTGGTTGCCTCTTCAGGCAAGCAGTTGAAAACCTCTCCAATGGCTTGAAAATTGGTGGAGGGATCAGAAGCCTTCAGTTTCACCAGGGCGAAACTAACTCCGCTGGCAATGGATTCTTTCATAGACCAGGCATAATTTTCTCTAGTGGTCTTGAGCAGGCACTTAAGATCCTCCAGAAGGTGGCCCAGGTAAGTCACCTTTTCCGTTGGATCTCTCAGGGAGGGCAAGCTTGATCCTGATCCCATATCAAAAATCATTTTATTAAGTGAAGTAGTTTTTTCATCGAGATTAAACATAACAGCTGCCTCCTTGTCTTGCTCAAATTCCAGAGCTTTATTTGCTCTGGTTAGTGCTTGGTTTTGTTCTACATAAGCAAAACGAGTATTAGGCAAGAATGATTAGAAGAGATACTACGTCAAGTTTACGACTAGTTACCTTCAATCTTCTTCCCGGAAATCTCCGAAATTACTTCATTTCTGGTCGTCAAGTATGCGATCGACCGGTCCTTAGCTTGGCATTTTTCCTCAAACTTTGTTATTTTGGCTTCTTTGGCTATAGCTTCTTCTTTTATTTTCTATAAATCTATCAAATATGATAAGAGAGAATAATTAAAAGAGAATAACAGAGTCATAAGGGAGAAAAGCAAAATAAGAAGAAAGTTCTTACTTTCTAATTCGGAGTGTTTTTGCTCCAGGGTCTTTATTCGCTTGGTTAGTCCTCTGACCATAGCAAAGTTATCGACCATGTGCTACATAGATAGCATTCTTTCTTAAGTTTTATATACAACTTTAAGAGAAACTAAGGAAATGGTTGCAGACACTTATCCGAATTGCCGCATCATTATATTCAGCAAAAATATTATCAGAACTCATCTTGGCTTGACGGTCCGATATTTGCCCCCAAACGGCATCAAGCTCCTTATCCTCGATAAATCGAGGGGAAAAAGGGAACTTGTTAGTTTGGGGAGGATTACTTACAAGAGTCGGAACCTGTTGAGGGTCTTTGAGGATTTCTACCTCCGCCGACGGAGTTATGATCACCATAGGATACGGAACAAGTTCTGGCCCTCACACCTGCTCGGGGGCTTCCTCGACTACTTTCTCCCTAGGAATTCTAACATGAGGGAAGTCTCGGTCAAGGACTTCTTCGACCACTTGATCTTCCGATATATTCTAGTCGAAAACGACCGGAACACCAGAAGATCTACACAAAATGAAGAGAGAAAATTCAAGAGTTCAAGATCACCAATGACATTTAAGGTATGCATCCATAAGACTACTTTATTTTTACATACCTAGTCGATTTTTTGTTCATAACCTTGAAGCGCGCTGGTTTAAAATCAGTAGCGCTCACTTTTCTCTTATTTTCAACCAATTTGACCAGTTCTGAACTGGTAGGGTTGGTTGTACCCTTTACACTCTCCGAGAAGGGATCAGAAGTAGTATTCTTGATCAACTGGTCGAGGATAACATTCCTGATCATTGGATCGGAGGGTGTAGATTCGTCGATCTCCAAAACAGTTGCTTCAACAGCAACTGGAAAGTCTTGAGTGACTGCATGGGACTCAAAGATAACCGCCTAGATTAACAAGCAAAGTTAGTCGGGTGATGAACGTGCTTCATCTAATAATAAATATTTCTGTTCGGTTACCTACCTCTACGCGGTCACTATCTCTAGTGATTGCATGACTGGTCGGATCGTCAATTAGCTCACATGTTTCAGTAGCCTCATCAATCCTAAGCCCAACCGACTGCAAGTCAAAGAGGATTTTGGGTAAAAACCGATTGAAAAATATTAGAAAGATGAAAAGTGATAGATATACTCACCCGAAGTCTCTCGGCCCTCTCTTCTGCAGTAACGACTGCTAAGATCAGAGGGAAGCTAGCCTTCTCGCTAGGCTCTCTAGCACAGATCATCTTGATCTGACTTCTGATCTCGTCACGAGATAAGGCTGTAATAAACGAGAAGTCTTAAGGTTGTGAAAATAATCAGTCAGTAAAACAAACTGGTCGGAATCCATTTGAGTTTACCCTCTCTTGAGTCCTTGGTCGCATTGTCACGACCAATGTACCAGAGCATCACATGAGCTCTGACCTTCAAGGGACTAATCCGACGCATGGAAAAGTCCCTCACCACATGCCAGGAGGTTAAACCCCAGACATTAAGGAGACGGATGGTTTCAACCCATCTCCCTACTTTTCCCTCCTATTCCAAGGAGGAGCGCCATCGTGGGTTCTTGTGGATTTCATGGGGATATGTTCCAGATCTTAGGATGATGTGACAATTGGCAATGGCGTTTACGGTTTGTCGTTTCACGCGTTTTCGACAAAGCTCCAGGTTTTCTGGTCAGGGGCGGTCCGACCGGTCCCAAATCGGTCGGACCGGCCATGTGGGGCGGTCGGACCGGTGATGACCAAATTGGTCAAAATGAGCTGAGCCAAAAATAGGTGTTGTAGGCAAGTGAGGGGATTCCAATGCACTTGGTCTCATGATTTTTGGAGTCTCCAGTAAAAAGTTCTATTGGTTTAAAGTTTCCAGAAGGTTTCGAATTTGGGAGCTTGAATTTGGCTAAGTCCCAGGCGGTCCGACCGCTCACGAGGGAGCGGTCCGACCGCCATGGCGGTCCGACCGCTCACCCGAGCGGCCAGACGGTTTCTACTTGAACGCCGCCAACTTCGTGGCGATGTTGTTTTGTTAGGTCAAAGTCCTTAGTTTCATGGCATATGATTTGCATGATGCATGTTTTGACTAACATGGGTCAAGTTGTGAAGAACTTGTTCCCGAATTCGTGTTTTCTTGTGCGTGGTTGTGCAGTAGCTTGGTGGTCAACGACGGTCAACGGCGAGGAGAATCGGGACTAGACTTGAAGAGTTGAGGTCCGTAACGATCGACGATGCGGGTGAGGTCAACGACTCAAGCGTGACACAAGATGGACAAGGGTGACCTATTGGCGAATCCATGGCACATGGTGAAGCGGTTTAGGTCAAAAGTTAAAGACGCTTCGCGCGGCGCGCGTGTGTGACCCGCTTGTTAGTGGGCCTTAGCGGAGCCCAATTAAGTCAAACCCTAAGAGTTTTAGGCCTCCACTATAAATAGGAGGAGATGGTGGTCGCACTCTCTCTCTCGCCTCTTTGTGTTTAAAACCCTAATTGTCTTTAGGGAGTTGAGGTGGAGGCTAGGGCTCTTGATGGTTTGTGGAGAATTTGGTGATCTTTGATTGTCCATCGATCCATGATGGTGTGGATGTAATCCAGCTTCAATCACGAAATCAATCTATGCAAGGTTTGCTTGAGATAAGTCTCTTTTCGCTCTTGCTTTCAATTTCGTGTTTTTAGGGCTTTCTTTGATCCGCGAGTTTGTGATTGATTCTTTCAAGTGAATTAGCTTGCTGTGATATGTGTGAATCTATCTAGCATCATCTTGATTATCAATCACTCACGAACAAGCTTTAGGATCAAGTTTTCGTTCTTGCCCGGTTTTAGACCTTCGTTAATCAATTGGCAATTGCTCAAGATCGCTCCAAGAATTATCATAATATTCGATTGGAATAGGTCCTCAATAGCATATAGAAGGTGTGTGCAAAGTTTCATAAAGATTGGAGTTGAGAATCAAAAGTTTCACCTAATTGCAACTTCGCCATCGGGCCGATTTTATCGTTGCAGATCGGTTCGAGTCGGCCGGTCGATCGCCGTCATCACCGGCCGACCGATTTTGAGCGGTCCGACCGCCGAAGACAACGCCGGTCGACCGCCCGCAATCGGTCCGACGGTTGGGTACAGCGGTCGACCGCCTGCGTCTTTGTGAGTTTGCAATCTTAGTTGGTTTTGTTATTTTGCTTAGGAGTTTAATTGAATTCAATACTAGTCTTCCACAGATCGTATATTAATCTTCATAGCTTTCTAATAGCTACCGGAGTGAAATTGTATTGAGTTCATAATTTGTGAAAAAGTGAGCGTGCTCTATTCACCCCTCTAGTCGCTTTTACGGTCCAACAAGTGGTATCGAGCCCTGCTAGTTCAATCTTGATCTTAACAGGTCACCAACTTTGGCGATGGATAAGTTTTCTACTAAACCGCATATCTTCGATGGGCACGACTATGCCTATTGGAAGAATCGTATGCGCGTCTTTCTTGAGAGCGAGGACAAGCTATTTGGGATGTTGTTAGAGCCCTTCGTTATTCTGAAATTGCTACACCGCTTCGCAATTCTTTTGGCTAACAACAATAAGGCTAAGAATCTTTTATATGGTGCACTTGGTAGACAAGAATATGATCGAATTTGTAATCTTTCAATCACAGATGAAATTTGGAACACTCTCGAAACATATCATGAGGGTTCGTCCCAAATCAAAAAGGTGCGCCAAATCGTTTACAAGCGTGAATACAATAAATTCGAGATGCGTCCCGAGAGAGCATCGATGACATTTTCACGCTTTAATAAAGTAATTAATCAAATGAAAGTCGTTGATATTGAATATTCTCAATCGACAATGCCACCCATCTCTTGGTCGCAATCAACACCAAGGAGTGGGAGATGAAGGCTACCGCTATAGAGGAAAATGTTGATCTTTCAAGTCTTACTTTAGAATTGCTTTATAGTAAACTCAAGACTCATGAAATTAAAAGAGTTGATCATCCCAAGAAAGATAACTTAGCTTTGGTAGCGAGATCCTCTCAAAAGGCTTTTGATGACTCTTTTGAATCTTCTTCCGGATTTTCATTTGCTTATTTATCTCGCTATTCATGAAGAGGAGCTTGAAAGTATTCTCAAATGAGTTAGCTCTTCTAGCTAAAAAATTCACACGGCCTACAATAATGTGAGAAACAAAAGAGAGGTGGTCCGGTGACATGCTATGAATGTGGTGAGCTAAATCATATCCGCAACTTGCCCCAAGTCGAAAGGTAAGAGCAATCATAAGGAATGAAAGCCACTGGAAGAAGCCTCCTTTCAACAAATCAAGGTATGAGGCTAATAAGCTTGTGAAGGTCGCCACCGGTCCTTGCCGCTTTTGAGGATCAATCCTTGAGCGATGTGGATACCGGAGTGAGGAGGACAAGGAGGAGGAGATCCTCAAGGCAAAAAGAAAGGAAGGCCAAAGACTTCACCGGCATGTGCTTCATGGTCGATATGCACAACATTGATGATGATGAGGTATCTTTTTCTTATGATGAGCTTTCTGCTAAATATGATTCTATAGTTGAGCAATTGCTTAGTCAAGATGAAGCGCTAGAATTTGTTATGACAAAAAATAAGAAATTAGAGTCAAAGATTAGCAAACTGAAAGTAGAGCTTAAAACTGCTAAGACTCTTGAACCTGATGAATGTTTATCTTGTCATGCTATGCATTCAGAAATTACCAAGTTACAATCTGCTCATAATATTTCTGTACAACAACTTGAGAATGCTAGATCTGAACTAAATGAAATTAAAAGTACTCCTTGTGAAAAATGTTTAGAATCTAGTAAATTGATTGCTTTTGATGTGTTTGATTCTAGCCCTTGCACTTCATGTTTAGAAAAGGAACGTGAAATCAAAGATATCTTAGAAGCTGCTAGAGTCAAATATGCTAAGCTTAAGGACAATATTGAAAATACTACTTGTGCTTCTTGTTCCGCTCTTAAGCTTGAAATTGCTTTGTATAAGGAGAAATCTATGGATAAAACTTGTGATGCTTGTGTTAACTTGAGAAAAGAAAATGCTTACCTTCATGATACATTAGAGAAATTTTCTAAAGGTAAGAAACAATTAAACATGATTCTTGACAAGTCTAAAACTCCTTATAAGAAGCAAGGTTTAGGATTCAATTCTTTTCAAGACAATTCAAACCCAAAAGTCATTCAAGTCTTGGAAAAAAGTTTAATTGAATTCAAAACCCAACTCGCAAAAATATCTTTTAAATCACAGAGCTTTGCCCAACCTTGTATTAAATCGAATGGTGCTTCTTCTAGTGGTACCAAGTACCATTGCACTTATTGCAAAAAGGTGGACATTTGATTGAATTCATTGGCGAGGTTGAAAATGATAGGAAAATTTTGATAGAATTTCATTCATGCAACCTAGAGCTTCTATGAGACATGGTAACATTGAAAAGAATAAACACGGATTAGGATTTTTCTCTCATGCAAATCATTATGTTTCTAAATATCCTAATTCTAATGTTTATCGATCAAGGCGGTCGATCATTGGTGGTCACCGGCCCGACCGCTTTGGTCGCCGGCTCGATCACCTTCAACGCCAGCACGATCCGACCATGGATGGACGATTCAAGTCTCATTTTAATTTAAACATTGCTCATAACCGAATGTTAGATGAAATCAAGGATAGTACTTCGGTTTGTATACTCCTTGCAGACGTGTGTCTCAAAGATCGATTCCTAAATCATGTTTATCTAATCCCGAGATTGAGACACATCGTTTTTGTTCCTTGATTTTCGTGATTATCGCGAAAGGGAAGAACACGTGGTTCGTTGACTCGGATGTTCACGCCACATGACCGGAACTCAAAATGGTTCACCTCTTTCACGCGAGCAACAGTGATGACTTCATCACCTTTGGAGATGATACACAGGGCTAATTGAAGGAACAGGATCAATTAGGGTAAACAACAAATTCATTCTAAAGGATGTCGCTCTTGTGGACAAGCTTAGGTATAATCTCCTTTTCGCTTCTCACTTCTTGATGATGGCTATGAGACGGTTTTTAAGAAAAATGCTTGTCGTGGTGCTTGATTCTCTTGGTGAGCTTGTGTTTGGAATCTCTAGAGTTGGTAGAATTTTTGGAGCCGATTTTTCGTAATCTCTTGTCGGATCTCTTAAATGTTTGCTTACATCTTCTTCGATTTCGGCTTTGGCATCGACGTTTGGGGCACATTGGTTTTGATCATCGACACGAGTTAGCAACCTTGATCTCATGAGAGGTTTGCCTAAGCTCAAAGTCATCAAAGATGTCAGATGTGCGTCGTGTAGGCATGGCAAACAAGTTGCCGCCACACCCTTCTCGTGACTATGGTTATGACCGACGGACTGTGACAGCTTGCTTCATATGGATACCGTTGGTCCCGCTAGAGTCCGATCCATCGGTGGAAAATGGTATATTCTTGTCATAGTCGATGATCTTTCTAGATATACTTGGGTGTTCTTACTTACTTCAAAGGATGAAGCTTTTGGTTATTTTCATGACCTTGTTCTTCGCTTGGCTTCGAGCTTCCCGGTGCTTTGAGAGCGATTCAGAGTGATAATGGCACGGAGTTCAAAAATGCTTCTTTGCTTCTTTTTGTGCCGAGCGTGGTATTGAGCATCGCTTCTCCTCTCCACACGCCCTCAACAAAATGGCGTGGTGGAAAGGAAGAATAGGACCTTGGTCGAAATGGCTAGGACAATGCTAGATGAGTATAGCACACCGAGGAGATTTTGGGCGAAGCTATTGCTATCGCTTGCCATATTGCCAATCGTGTCTTTTGAGACCTTCTTTAGGCAAGACTCCTTATGAGCTTCGCTTTGGTAGAAAACCTCTCATTTCGCATTTTGAGTTTTTGGATCAAAATGTTTTATCCTTAAGACAGCAACTTAGATAAATTTGAATCAAGAACTTTTGATGGGGTATTTCGGGTTATCCCGCTCATTCGAGGGTTTTCGAGTTTTTAATCTGAGACTAACATTATTCAGAGACTTGTAATGTCACTTTTGATGAGACTAGCCCCGAGCTAGATCAATTGCTACGATGATTTACAGTGACAGAGAGCATTTTTGTGGAGGAAGATGAGGACGGCTAATGTCATTCCTCATCTGCCGCCGAGGCGCCCATATTGATACAAGAACTCGCCACGCCTACTTCACCTTCAGCTTGAGGCTCTGTGCATCATCATCATCGCAGATCATGAGGTCGAAGAAACGATATCTCACCCGGCGCCCACTTCGCATTCAGAGACAAAGATCCTCGGAATGATAATAGGTAATCTACATGAGCGAGTCACTCGCCTGTATAATGATCCAAATCTCTACTCTCATTCCGCTTTTGTTGCTTCTTTTGAACCCCGCGATATATCACTTGCTTTATCCGATTCTAGTTTGGGTAAATGCCATGCATGAGGAGTTAGAGAATTTTGAAAGAAACAAAGTTTGGAACCTAGTAGAACCTCCTAGTGGTCATAATGTTATAGGAACCCGCTGGGTGTTTAAGAATAAACAAGGTGAGGATGGTTCGTGGTTAGAAATAAGGCCGATTGGTAGCTGTGGTTTCAAACCAAGTTGAGGGGTTAGATTTTGATGAGACATTTGCTCTGTTGCTAGACTAGAAGCCATTCGTGATTCTCGCTTGCATTTGCTACATCAAAAGGTTTTAAATTATATCAGATGGATGTTAAAAGTGCCTTTTTAAATGGTTTCATAGATGAGGAAGTGTATGTTAAGCAACCCCCTGGTTTTGAGGATCCTAAATATCCAAATCGTGTTTTCAAGCTATCTAAAGCATTATATGGTCTTAAACAAGCCCCTAGAGCCTGGTATGATAGACTTAAGACCTTCTTGCTTAAAAATAATTTTGAGATGGGTAAAGTGGATAAAACTCTATTTATTCTTAGACATGACAATGACTTCCTGCTTGCTCAAATTTATGTGGATGATATTATCTTTGGTGGTTCCTCTAATGCTCTTGTTTCCAACTTTTACGACACTATGTCCAGGGAATTTGAGATGAGTATGATGGGAGAGCTAAATTACTTTTTGGGACTTCAAATCAAGCAATGCAAGGAAGGAACTTTCATCCATCAGACGAAGTACACTAAAGATCTACTCAAACGCTTCAACATGGGTGACTGCAAGCCAATTTTCACTCCCATGGCAACTTCGATCGCTTTGGATCCGGATGAGGAAGGAGAAGTCGTGGATCAACGCGAGTACCGCAAAGATGATCGGCTCCCTTCAGATTGTGACCTCGAGACCGGACATTCACTTCACGGTATGCCTTTGTGCAAGATTTCAGCGCCTCGAGAACTTCCCATCGCCAAGCCGTTAAGTTTATATTCGTGTATTTACACTCTACCCTCTTATATGGCATTTGGTATTCCTGCTCTTCACTTTGTCCATTAGAGGTTTTTTGATTCGATTTTAAGGGTCGTCGGTTAGATAGGAAGAGTACCTCGTGCACTGTCACTTCTTAGGCACTTCTCTTGTATCTTGGTCTTCTAGGAAGCGGTCTTACATTGCACAATCCACTTCGAGGCGAGTATGTAGTCAGCCGCTAGTTGTCAGAGTCGATTTTGTGGATGACGCCCACTTTGAAAGATTATGGGTTAAACTTTGCTAGTGTTCCTCTTTTTCGTGATAACACTTCGCTATTAATATTGCTAAAAACCCCATGCAACATTCTAGGACTAAGCACATAGACATTCGCTTTCACTTCCTTAAAGATCATGTTGAAAAGGTGATATTGTGATGCACTTCAGAGAGTCCAAGCTCAATTGGCGATATTCTTACCAAGCCTTTAGATCAAACCAGATTTTCCTCCTTAAGAAGCGAGTTAGGGTAATTTATCCTTATGGGTTGGTTTGAGGGGAGTTTGATCTTTTCTTATCTTTCCTTGATCTTTTGATCTTTTATTGTTCTTTTTCTGAACTTAGTGATCTTTTTGAACTTTTTAGGTTTTTAGGCTTTTTAATTGCATCTCATTGTGTCATATTGCATTCATATGAAAACTCCAACAAGTGGTTACAACAAATGGTATGAAAAATCCAAAAGATGCATTGTAATATAAGATTTTTCGCTTATTTTTAAAATTGATGAAGCTTTGCCTATTACCCTTTATAGCTTTTGTATTTCAATTCTTGCTCAATGTCATGTCTAGTTCTTTGACTTGCTAGAATTATCATGCTTTTACATGTGTAGCTAAGTCTTTGCTATATGAGCTAGAACCTTTTAAACAACTCAAACTAAGAAATTGCAATTTGTGGATGTTTTAGCGAGTTGCGTAATTAGTGCTCCTCTTGTGACATTGGCCTGTCTGAATTGCTTTGTTAGCTCTTTGATCTAAAATTGACCATTACTTGAGCTTTTGTGTTCTTGAGATTCTAAAGCGCTCTTGTGAAAAATGAAAATCAAGATTGTCTTATGCTTAAATTGTGCCAAACTATTCTTACGAGACCGCTTGTCAAATGACATGAACTTGGAGATAGTTTGATGAACCGACGATCTCATGGGGACCGCTTGTCGAAATGACATGAACCTCAAGATTTGTCGCCTGTGAGAAGCTTAGAAAGAGTTTGTGGATGGCTCCTAGTCCGGGATCTTCTTTACTAAGATATACCTTTAATCAACTTTTGGTCAAGCTTAGGATGAGTTTGTGGATGGCTCCTAGTCCGGGATCTTGTCACTAAGTTAGATCATTAGTCAACTTCAATATTCAATGCAAATGAGAAAAATGTTGACAAATGGGCGTTTATAAAATATTGAGAAAATGATTCAATACGGGACTTGATTGACTCTTAATGTGGTCTGTTAGATTTTTGATCTCACTTTGACATTTTGACATGGCCAATTTCACTTTAGGATCCTGTTGATGAACTTCTTTGAATTTGAAGCGTTGCTTAAATTGATCAAATCTCATCGCTTTACTTTTGAGCCTTTGTGCTTAGCTTTGATATATATGTCTTACCATGATCTTGCTATATTGTCAGCTTGATATGTCTTTGTTTGTGCAATATTAGAGATACTAGCTTGTTCTTTTGGGTAATCTCCAAAGCTTCTTGTAATCAAAAATTGAAAAATACAAAAATTGAAGCCACCCATTGCACTTCATGCATATTCCTCTTTATGCTTCTCTTGTTTCGCTTCTTCCTTTATTTTCTATTTGTTATCTCTGGATGAGAGGAAGGCGTGATTCCTTGATGAATCCATTGTCAAAGGGGAGAAGATGTGTTAAATGAGAAGAGAAGATGTGTTAATGAGAATATATTTCTTTCTTTGGGGAGAAGTTTGTACAAAGGGGAGAAACTGAAAATTTGAAAATTGAGGATCATAGTGAGGGGAGTTCTTGAGTTGCATTCTTTTATACTCACAATGATCATAGGTCAATTGAACAATTGTTCTTTCATATGGACCTCATGTGAGAATTTTGACCCTTTTCCGAAATCAATATTTTTATGCTTACTTTTCCTTGTCTCACATGCCTATACTATTACGATGCCGCTTGGTCATTTTCATTGCTTTTTCTTGCTTATGGACCAAGTTGTGCCTTTGTGCGTAAAACCATGAGTAAACTCGCTTTCAAACCTCTTACTTACATTTTTCGGATAATTGCCAATGTGTTCATCAAGGGGAGATTGTGGATTTCATGGGATATGTTCAGATCTTAGGATGATGTGACAATTGGCAATGGCGTTTACGGTTTGTCGTTTCACGCGTTTTCGACAAAGCTCCGTGTTTTCTTGTCGAGGCGGTCCGACCGGTCCTTTATGCGCGTCCGATCGGTCCCAAATCGGTCGGACCGGCCATGTGGGGCGATCGGACGGTGATGACCAAATTGGTCAAAATGAGTGAGCCAAAAATAGGTGTTGTAGGCAAGTGAGGGATTCCAATGCACTTGGTCTCATGATTTTGGAGTCTCCAAGAAAAGTTCTATTGGTTTAAAGTTTCGTAAGGTTTGAATTTGGGAGCTTAAATTTGGCTAAGTCCCATATGGTCCGACTGCTCATTGAGGAGCGGTCCGACCGCCATGGCGGTCCGACCGCTCACTGGAGCGGCCGACCGGTTTCTACTTGAACGTCGGCCAACTTCGTGGCGATGTTGTTTTGTTAGGTCAAAGTCATTGGTTTCATGGCATATGATTTGCATGATGCATGTTTTGACTAACATGGGTCAAGTTGTGAAGAACTTGTTCCCGAATTCATGTTTTCTTGTCGTGGTTGTGCAGGTAGCTTGGTGGTCAACGACGGTCAACGGCGAGGAGAATCGGGACTAGACTTGAAGAGTTGAGGTCCAGAACGATCGACGATGCCGGGTGAGGTCAACGACTCAAGCGTGACACAAGATGGACAAGGGTGACCTATTGGCGAATCCATGGCACATGGTGAAGCAGTTTAGGTCAAAAGTTAAAGACGGCGCCATAAGCGTGCGTGTGTGACCCGTTTGTTAGTGGGCCTTAGCGGGAGCCCAATTAAGTCAAACCCTAAGAGTTTTAGGCCTCCACTATAAATAGGAGGAGATGGTGGCTGCACCTCTCTCTCTCGCCTCTTTGTGTTTAAAACCCTAATTGTCTTTAGGGGAGTTGAGGTGGAGGCTAGGGCTCTTGATGGTTTGTGGAGAATTTCGTGATCTTTGATTGTCCACTGATCCATGATGGTGTGGATGTAATCCATCTTCAATCACGAAATCAATCTATGCAAGGTTTGCTTGAGATAAGTCTCTTTTCGTTCTTGCTTTCAATTTCGTGTTTTTAGGGCTTTCTTTGATCCGCGAGTTTGTGATTGATTCTTTCACGTGAATTAGCTTGCTGTGATATGTGTGAATCTATCTAGCATCATCTTGATTATCAATCACTCACGAACAAGCTTTAGGATCAAGTTTTCGTTCTTGCCCGGTTTTAGACCTTCTGTTAATCAATTGGCAATTGCTCAAGATCGTTCCAAGAATTATCATAATATTCGATTGGAATAGGTCCTCAATAGCATATAGAATGTGTGTGCAAAGTTTCATAAAGATTGGAGTTGAGAATCAAAAGTTTCACCTAATTGCAACTTCGTCATCGGTGATTTTATTGTTGCGGATCGGTTCGAGAGTCCGGTCCGATCGCCCGTCATCACCGGCCGACCGATTTTGAGCGGTCCGACCGCTTGAGACAACGCCGGTCAGACCGCCCGGCAATCGGTCCGACCGGTTGGGTACAGCGGTCAGACCGCCCGTGCTGTGAGTTTGCAATCTTAGTTGGTTTTGTTATTTTGCTTAGGGAGTTTAATTGAATTCAATACTAGTCTTCCGCTGTACTGGTATATTAATCTTCATAGCTTTCTAATAGCTACTGGAGTGAAATTGTATTGAGTTCATAATTTGTGAAAAAGTGAGCGTGCTCCTATTCACCCCCCCTCTAGTCGCCTTTGCGGTCCAACAGTTCTCGACCGCCTTTCTACCACTGTAGTAAAGGCCATATTGCTGCGTGATCTTTATGTAAAACCAATTTTTCTTTCATGACGACCACAAAGATTTCGAGTACATAAAAATGTACTCGTCAGCTTTTGCGTCGTGGAGGCGCAAGGTGCACTCTCCGGGTGTACCGGTCGTCTTCTTCGTATTCACCATTTTGTAGTAGTACTTGAGGAGATCAATGGTTGCTAGAATCCCCAAGTATGCTTCGCAGAGGTAGACGAAGATACTAAGGTTGGCGATAGTATTTGGGGCCAGATTAACCAATTCCACTCCATAATACTCAAAAACTTGGGAGAAGGAGTGAATTGGGAGCCTAAAATTGCATTCGATATATGCGAGGAAAACTGGAATTTCTCCGTCATCACCGCATGGTGAATGCTCCCCGATAGCTGATCTCCAAGAAATCAGATTCCTATCGGGTAGCAACCCAATTCTCTCCAGACTTTCTAACGTTTTCTCACTTAGATCAGAAACCGACCAGTTGGTGATGAGATCCGACATGACGATTTCTTTTTGGATGAGGAAGGCAAAAGTGGTCGGAGGCGATTTCTCGTTTTGGAAGATGAAGAGGAAAATGTATATGAAAAGTCCTAACACCCAAAGGCGTGAAGGGGTTTTTATAGCCGCACATCAGAATCAAGATCCGGAGAAGTCCAACGGACAAAAACATTTTGACCAATGGACAGAAAAGCTTCTCAAGTCCCAAGGTAGTCTCTCAACTTTAAAATGAATATAGACCACTTCGAATGTAGTTCTTCCTAGTTACATGAAAAAGGTTTACTTGCATGTAGGCTTGCATGTAAGCAATGCAGGGGCAGCAGAACATGCATGCGCAGGAAGCTAGCGGCCGACAAAACAAGCAGTGGCAGGAAGAAAAGCTAACAACAGAAGATACTTTCATACAGCCGACAGGGAGGAGGCAGTAGAGGAGATGCGAGGGAGCGGCAGGGGCAACAAGGGTGTCAAGGGGTGCTGGGTAGGGGTGGGTGGTGGCTACGGGTAGGGGCTATCATCCCCCTTGTTCCCTTATGGTCAGTCGTCCCTCACTTGGGTCATCGGATCTTTGGTCGAAAGACCTAACTCTAATCTCTCTTTAAAATTCTGAATTTAATTCTATTTCTATTTCTTTTAATCACTCCTATAGAAGAACGGGTTATTACACTCACGTTGTTCATACCATTTAACCCAAAACGAACATGTAATACTTTATTCTAGTAAGTTGTGGAGGCTACTATATCATGAACCCATCAATGAGCCTACGAAGTTATGTTGCACCTGCGTATCATCCTCCTTACATTTTTAATTACCCACCTAGCCTTTTTCACATTTCATAAAATTTACATTTTTTTAATAAAAAGTCCGCTCGCATACATTATTTAACAATATCATTATTAACTCTTCTTAAAAAGTAACAACTAACTGTTAGGACCTAATAATGTTGATCCCAATTACTGAAAGAATCAGAACCGATTAACAGCAGCATAATTGAGAAAGAACTGGAGGAAAAGAGAAGAAATGTAAGAACAGAAAAAGGGGAAATTAGAGTAGCTATTTAGGGTTCCATTTAATCGATAAATCCAAGTTCCTTACAAGACCATCGCTGATGAGGACATCTCTTCCACTGATATAACCATCCTTACTGCTTCTAATGTGCAAGGACCAATTACTAGAGCACGTGGTCGCCAACTAAATTATCAGGTGACTTCGTTTCTCGGAGTGCATCCATATTCTATGAACTCTATGATGCTGCCTAAAACACTTGACATTATTTTACTTAGGAATCAAGGATTGGAAGGCAAGCTAAATGGAGATGATGGCAGCACCAAGCATATAGATGATCATACGAGGAATGGATATTTCTATACTGAGACTTAGCAGAATCTAACATGAAGACTATATATCAAGTTGTTTAGGCCAACACTTACCAACATTTGAGTAAAGGAACTTAGTGCTACGCCACCTATGTTAATAGGCCATGGGCCTTGTAATTCGGGCTGGACACCTAGGGTTTGGCATTGTTCACATGGTACTGTTCACGTTTGAACAGAACCCGCGGCTGCCACCGCCCTCTCATCCTCCTTTACATAGTGGCCGTCACCCTTAGGGTTTGGCGGGTTTTGTTGATTGAAGTTTAGCTTTGCTACTTTATACTTTGTCCCCTTGTTCAGGGAGATCAACAACGACATTGTTATTCGGAACCCCATTTATCAATACAATGTCAATCCTATTTGCAAATTCAGATTGTGTTTTACCTTGTTCTTGCATGCTTCTTTGGTGTATGCAGAAATTGATCTTCGTGATCAGGTCATTCGGTTATTCGTGCGCGGTTGATAACGACTTGTCGAGTAGTTCAGAGATTGCATGGTTTTGAGCTATGCGAGTTCGTAGCCAGGATTGTGAGAGTTGAGCGACTACTACCGAACTTACCTTCTCATCGAAAGATCGGGTTAGAACAGGACCTTTGTGGTTCATCAATCGCTTATACATCACGCGATGCCTACCAGCAAGTAACGACAACGAAAATAATAGAAAGTTATGGTGAATAGTAATGGCAAATTATGAAACGGGAAACAGTAAACTCGTCATCCTCATGGACCGTCTGATTGAATAAAGACTCTCCAACCGATTTAGTCGTGGACCGTACGATTGAATTAAGACTCTCCAACCGAGTCGTGGACTGTCCGATTGAAGAGGAATCAGGAAATCGTGGCCATCCGTTAACTGAATAAAATGAGCTTCATCAGTCTGCATCCAACTCATTCGAATCCTGACAAATACTCCCTCAACATCCCTGTCCTCAAGGATGGAAATAGGGAAAGATTCGGGCAATGAAGTTAGTATCCTCCCAAGTTGCTGCCTCCTATGGTAGATTGTGGATATCATGGGGATATATGCATGATCTTAGAGTGATGAGTCAATTGGCAATGGCGTTGTTGGTTTAACGAATCTCGCGTTTTCGGAAAACTTGTCTTTGTCGGTCATGGGCGGTCCGCCGTGGCCGCCGGTCAGACGGGCCAGTAAGCGTCCGACCGGCGATGCTTGCCGGTCCGATCGGCCACAGTTTATGATGGACTTTGGGGCTAGGCCGAAAATAGGTTGTGTAGGCTTGAGAGGGGAGTCTCCTGGATGTGGTCACATAATTTTTGGAGTTCCCAGTCAAAAGTTCTACTCAAAAGAAAATTCCAGAGAGGATGCGGATTTCCGAGTTGAAATTTGGCTAAGTCTTTTGGGGCGGTCAGACCGCCGTTGTGGAATCGGTCCGACCGGCTTGGTGGGGCGGTCAGACTGGCTTCCACTTGGACTTCGGCCATTTTGGCATTGATGTGTTTTCATTGTGTTTAATGCTTGAGTTTCAATGCTTTATTGTTGCATATTGCATTGTTGAGCTAACGTGGGTCAAGTTGTGAAGAACTTGTTCCCGGAGATGATTGCTTTGTCTATTGTTGTGCGGGTGGCTTGCAGGTCAACGACATCAACGGTGAGGTGGATCGGGACTACGCTCGGAGAGCTGAGGTCCAGAACGATCATGGATGCCGGGTGAGGTCGTGTGACTCAAGCATGGTGCAGAATGGACAATATGGATCGAATGGGCAGTTCGTTGCAGCTGGTTGGATCTAGCGGCGCGGGAGTCGGTGCAAGTGCCTTGGAGGTTTCGATGGAATTCGGACGGGAGAGACTTGCCGACATGATGAGAGCCGCTGATCAACCTACACGTGGTGAAGCACACGATTGCTTCAACAGATTGATGTGTGTGTGTGGGTCCCATTTGTGTTGGGCCTTAATGGGAGCCCATGTGTGAAACCCTAGCATCTCCTATAAATAGAAAGGGGGGAGATAGAAAAACCACCCAAGCACTTTAGCTCTCATTTGCAAAAACCTTTCTAGGGTTAGGTTTTTGAGAGGAGAGGAGAGGAGAAAAATTTGTGTGTGCTCTTGGATTGAGCTCTTGTCCTCCTTGAGGGAGTGGCTTTGTAAGCAACATCTTGAATCAATCAATCTATTCATGTTTGCTCAAGGGTGAAGTCTCTTTTGTGTTCTTCTCTCTTTTTAATGATTTGGTGCTTCCTTGATCCTAGTGTTTATTCTTGGTCTCTTGACCGATTTTACCTTGCTATGATGTGTGGGTATACTCCTAGAATCATCTAGATCATCAATCCCCCACAAGCAAGTCATGGATCAAGATTTTCATATTTCTAGGTTTTGGATCACTTCTTTGGTAAAACCTTAAGAGATCGATTTCTTGAAGTGGATCTGAACGATCATCGCTAGAAATAGGTCTTAGATATCCTTAGGGAGGTGGGCTCCAAATTTGGTCAAGTTTCATTGGTTGAATCAAAAGTTGGATCAATTTTCATTTTGGATTTGGGCATTGTGTGTTGCCTCTGGACTAAATCGGTCTGACCGATTTTATACCGCCGGTCCGATCGCCCGACAATCAGACCGCCAATTGAGGCTGATCCGACCGCCAGCAAATGATCACAAGAAGACACCGGTCCGACCGCCCAGTGAGATCAATTCTCTATATTTGTGTATTGTGGTTAAGGGGGTAATTAAATTCAGCACAAGGCTTCCTCTGCGCGTTTACTGATCTTCTTAGCTTTCATAGCTAAAGGAGAAAAGTGTGTGTTGAATTTGATTAAGGCGAAAAATTGAGAAATCGCCTATTAACCCCCACTCTAGTCGCCTTTATGGTACTACAAGTGGTATCAGAGCCCGGTTAGCTCTTCTCATAGATCTTAACCGGTTTTGGAGCCATGGCGACTGACAAGTATTCAACCAAACTATATATTTTTGATGGAGTTGATTTTGCATATTGGAAGGTCCGAATGCAGGCCTACATCGAAGTTCAAGGGCACGCAATTTGGCTTAAGGTAAAAAAATCCTTATGTCGTGCCAGCCAATGACGATGTGATCACTCCACATGTGGAGGCCAACAGCAAGGCTCGGAATTTTTTGATCCAAGGCCTTAGTTGATCGGAGTTTGAGCGTGTCGCTCATTTGCGGTCTGCTCATGAGATCTGGCGGACTCTCTGTGATTATCACGAGGGCTCCACTGCGATCAAGGAAGTGAGACAGAACCAGCTCAAGAAAATTTACTCTAATATCAAGCAAAGACCTGGTGAGTCTTTAGATGAGCTGTGGCGTAGATTTTCTAAGATTCTTCATGATCTCCGCTCTGTTGACCTAGTTTTTTCTGAGTCGAAAAATGCACGCCAGCTTTTGGGTGCTCTTGATGTGAAGGTCTGGGTAATGAAGATCACTTCCATCAATGACAACACTGTCATGAGTGTGCTTACCATGGATAAGCTGTACTCGAGGTTGAAGACGCATGAGATTGATTTTATCTCGCGTCTCCCCAAGACAGAGTCGATGGCTTTAGTGGTCGACCAATCGAAGGGTAGTTCTTCTGATTCTTTGGATGTTAGCTCATCGGGTTTTTCTTTATCTGCTTTGCATTCTTTGAGCGATGAGCAGCTTGAGAAACTATCTGAAGATGATTTAACCCTCCTATCCACGAAATTCACGAGCTTACAACAAGGTGAGAAATAGGAGGAGAGGTGGACCTATCACATGCTTTGAATGTGGTGAGCCAAACCACATTCGTTCCAAGTGCCCCAAGCTGAAGGGCAAGGAGGAGAAGGAGTCACGAAGGCATCCTCAAGCGAGGGATGCTAAACCCAAGAAGATAAACTATCGAAAGTTTGTCAGCCGGGTCCTTGCCGCTCTAGAAAATGTAAACATGAGCGATGTGGACTCGGAGACGGAGGGCTATTTAGAGTGACTCCCGTGGCAAGAAGAAGGCCCATGACTTCACAGGCATGTGTTTCATGGCCAAGAACAGCCACGACACTGACTCCTCAAATGACGAGGATCCTTTCAGCGATCCCGATGAGGTATGCCCTTCACTTACTGATATGAAAAGGGTTTTGGTGCTTGCTGAACAGAAATTGCATAACCAAGCAAAAAATGATTAAGAAACAGGACACTATGATTGATAATTTGAACCTAGAAGTTGTTAGGCTCAAATCTATTAATCCTGATGATATTTGTGATTCCTGCTCTAGCTTGCTTAAAGAACTGACAAGCTTAAAAACTGCTCATTCCTCTGTTGTTAATCAATTAAAAGATGCTCTTGATGAACTAGAATCTCTCAAGTCTAGTTCTGTTTGCATGGATGCCATTTCACTTAATGTGACTGCTTTGGATGCTATCCCTTTAACTTGTTCAAACTGTGCCTTGCTTGAATTAAAATTGGATAGCGCCTTGAAAGAATTCCAAAAAGTTGATGCTAGTCACACTTGCTCTCATTGTAAGAATAATAGGATTAAAATACAAGAGATGACTGAAATGGTTGTGTACTCTAGAGCTGCTTCTTGTGAAAATTGTTCTAAGCTTACAATTGAGATTGAAGCTTTAAACAAGACTCTTGAAGAAAAAGCTAAAATTGAAAAATCCATGTCTCTTACTGCTTCTAAGAAAATTATTGACTCAACCTCTTGTGTTTTGAATGCTGAAGTTGAAACAATGGTTGGTAAGATTCAAGAGGCTTTTAGAGTTAAATTTAAGGAGCAGTTGAATAGGATTAAGGATTCATATTGTGTGTCTTGTGAGGCCTTTAAAGTGAAAGTGGCTCTTCTTAAGAGTAAACATGATGAGGTAATCAAATCTAGAAAGTGCACTAGATGTGAGGTTTTAGCTAAAGAGAATGATTACCTCAAAGTGACTCTTGAGAAGTTTTCTAGTGGGAAAAAGAAGCTCAACATGATTCTTGACCAATCCAAGGTGAGTGTGAAAAATAGTGGCCTAGGTTTTAATCCTCTATAGTATTCCAAGAATCACCCACCTAAGATTGCTAGATTTGTGAAAAGTGGTATGTTTGAGTTAGAACCTCCTAAGCCATCCAAGGTTGTTTTCAAATCTACAGGCTTTGCTCCAACTCTTTCTGGTAAGAAAGATGCTTCTGTTTCACCAGTACAGACCCCTCAAAAGGTCAAGTATCATTGCACTTTCTGCAAGAAAGAAGGTCACACTGTTGAGTTCTGCTTTCGGAGAGCAAAAATTGAGAGAAAAGAGAGGATGAGCGCTTTGAGATCTATTAGAGGAGTCCCTTCACCTGCTGTAGTCTCTAGAGCCAGGCAGCCTGTTTATTGTACTACATATAGGCCTAGGTTTGTAGAGAACCTTGTTGACTCTTTTGGTGGGTCAAGGCAGCATTTTGGTTTAGGATATCGTGAGGACAGACCACGGGTAGCACCTAGACAGGGGGAGTATCGATCTTTCGGTAGATCGTTTCGGAGAGGGCTAGGTGATTCTCGTGTGCATTCTCATGATTTTGTTCCTGATCATTTTTCTGCTATTTCTGCTGTTGCACCCAAGCATCGTGCTTCTCAGTACTGGATTCCTAGATCCTTTATCACTAACCCCAGTACTGAGGCACAGATGTTTTCTGCTTGTGCTTTTTAGGTCCGTCGTGCGAGGAAGGATGACATATGGCTTGTTGACTCCGGGTGTTCTCGACATATGACCGGATATTCTAGATGGTTCTCCTCCCTCACACGTGCATCCGGCAACGAATTGATTACATTTGGGGATGCTTCTACCAGGACCGTGACTGCAAAGGGCACTGTGCGCGTTAACAACAAGTTCAAGCTTAAAGATGTCGCTTTGGTAAGTAAGCTGAGGTATAATCTTCTATCTGTTTCTCAGCTACTTGATGAGGGTCTAGAGGTGAGGTTTAAAAGTGGTGAGTGTAGAGTTCTAGATTCCTCGGGTGAGCTTGTCTTTGAGGTCTCCAGATTTGAGAATATCTTTTGTGCAAATTTTAGTATTTCATCAACTTCCAGTCCTAGATGTCTTGTAGCATCTGATTCTCATGATCTTATTTTGTGGCATCGTAGACTTAGGCATATAGGCTTTGATCGTCTGCCTAGAGTCAGTTGCAAGGACTTAATTAGAGGTTTGCCTACGCTGAAGGCTATCAGAGATCTTGTGTGCTCACCCTGCAGATATGGTAAGATGGTGTCTGATTCCCACCCACCTCTTACCTTGGTAATGACTGATGGACCAGGACAGCTTCTGCATTTAGACACTTTTGGTCCTTCTAGAGTTCAGTCAGTTGGTGGGAAATGGTATGTTCTTGTGGTTGTGGATGATTTCTCCAGGTATTAATGAATTTATTTTCTGACTTCTAAGGACGAGGTGTTTGGCTTCTTTAGAGAATTAGTCCTTAGACTTGTGTTGATATTCCTGGAGCTTTGAGAGCCATTAGGAGTGACAATGGGACAGAATTCAAGAATTCTTCCTTTTCTACCTTCTGCACTGATAGGGGAATTGAGCATCAGTTTTCTTCTCCTAGAGTTCCCCAGCAGAATGGTGTTGTAGAGAGGAAGAACAGAACCCTTGTAGATATGGCTCGGACCATACTAGATGAGCATTCTACTCCTAGGAGATTTTGGGCTGAGGTGATCTCTACTGCTTGTTATATCTCTAATAGGGTTTTCTTGAGATCTGTGATTGGGAAGACCTCTTTTGAGCTTAGATTTGGTCATTCACCCAAAGTCTCTCATTTCAAGATTTTTGGTTGCAAGTGCTTCATTCTTAAACATAGCAACCTTGATAAATTTGAGTCTAGATGTTCTGATGGCATCTTTCTTGGATATCCTGCTCATTCTCGTGGCTATCGTGTTTTTAATGTTGACACTAACAAAATTGTTGAGACTTGCGAAGTCACGTTTGATGAGGCTAGTCCTGGTACTAGACCCGATGCTACAGGTACACAGGTTCCTGAAATTCAAGAAAGCATCTTCGTCGATGATGACTCTGAGGATGAGGACCCGTCACATCCTCTAGTCACTTCTGAGAGGGTTGAAGAGCCTGCTACTACTACTCCAGTTTCAGCTAAGCAGCCTCCTCCTATCTTCACCGACGACCTGAGTGGCTCTGTTCCTACCTCCACAGCTCGTGAGGTAGATGCCACTTCTGCACCAGGAGCTCCTCTTCATATTCAGCGACTGCATCCACCTGAGCAAATGATTGGGGATCTTCAAGAACGAGTCACTCGCTCCAGGTTTATTTCTCCTGATTCTCATGCTTATTCTGCTTTTGTCGCTTCTTTTGGACCCCGAGATATCACCCATGCTTTATCTAATACCTCTTGGGTCAATGCCATGCATGAAGAGCTTGAAATTTTTGAAAGAAACAAAGTCTGGACCTTAGTTGAGCCTCCTTCTGATTCTCATGTTATTGGAACAAAATAGATTTTTAAAAATAAGCAAAGTGAGGATGGGTTGGTTGTTCGCAATAAGGCTAGACTTGTAGCTCAAGGTTATTCCCAGGTAGAAGGCTTAGATTTTGAAGAGACCTTTGCTCCTGTAGCTAGATTGAAAGCCATTCGTATTTTATTAGCATTTGCAATATCCAAGGGTTTCAAGCTTTTTCAAATGGATGTTAAAAGTGCTTTCTTGAATAGTATCATAGAAGAAGAGGTCTTTGTCAAGCAACCACCTGGTTTTGAAAATTATAAGTTCCCAAACCATGTTTTTAAACTCTCCAAAGCCTTGTATGGATTGAAGCAAGCTCCTCGAGCTTGGTATGATAGGCTTAAGAGTTTCTTGGTTGAAAATGATTTCAAAATAGGAATAGTTGAAAAAACCTTGTTCACTCTTAGGCATGGCAGTGATTTCTTATTGGTTCAGATTTATGTGGATGATATCATATTCGGTGGTTCTTCTCATGCTTTAGTGTCCAGATTTTCAGATTCGATGAGTAGTGAGTTTGAGATGAGCATGATGAGAGAGTTGATATTTTTCCTTGGTCTTCAAGTCAAACAACCGAAAGAAGGCACCTTCATCCACCAGAGTAAGTATACAAAGGACCTTCTTCGGCGTTTCAATATGGGAAGTAGTAGGCCAATGTCTACTCCCATTGCCACAACCACCGTGCTGGACCTCGATGAGGATGAAGAGCCCGTGGACCAGAAGGAGTACCGCAGCATGATTGGCTCCCTCCTCTATCTCACAGCGTCGAGGCCGGACATACAATTTGTTGTATATTTGTGCGCTCGCTTTCAGGCTTCCTGTCAGGCCCCCGGGTGTCACACAACTCCGAGACCCTCTGTGCATACCAAGCTAGTCCCATGATCAGTAGCTAGCTCGCACAGTTGCAACAATGACGTAATCATAACCATTCAACAACGAACTAATGAAGCAGACAAAGTAATATTAATTAAAACAGCAAAGACCTTATGGTCAAGGTTCTTACAAAAGTCGCCTCACGGGCTTAGCAACAACAGAGTATCCGGCAATGAAATCTCAAAATACGTGGAGCCCAATCGACATGCCCACAGCAATCGAGTGGAGGGCGTGACCTAGTTCGCGAAGTCTTCAAAGTAGCCTTCTTCGTAGAACTCAATATTTCCGATTCTTCTGTTGGGTGATCAACAAAGGGCATAAAGCCGTGAGTACATAAAGTACTCAAGAAGTCGTAGAGAAATGTATGCACATAGTATTCATGCGAGCTTAAGCAAGGATGGCTTTATGGTTAATTTGCGAAAGCCGTTTAACGATAATTACATTAATTAGATTGCAAAGCGGTGATTTTAAAAGAATAATACATAGATAACCAAGTTCTTTTGAATCAAGCAGTGAACATCCGTTCACTTCCCAACCATTCAACCAAACGTTTCTATCGAACCACACCACATTTTTGAAAATGCTACCTTGCGCGAAATCACGGGCATGTCCGTAGCATCGGGACACGGCTATTGAATAGATTTTTAACACTCTGCAGAGGTTATGCAGCTTTACCCACAAGAGATAAATCACTTGTAATGTCCGTCGACACACTCCGAGGGTGTGCGACTAAGTGACTATCACAAGGCCTTTACAAAGTTCCATTTTGCCTCGGTTACGCTCGCTAAGGTTTCGCCATCACCCCTCTTGCGCCAATAATCAACCCTAACAGAACCGACTCAAAACTTCCTAATTAGTTGGCCAGTCCGTCCCATACCGGACTTATGGTTGCACGAGGTGGCCCGGATCAATGACTTGCAAAGTTAAGTCCTTAGTTGGTCGCCGGACAAGTCTACCACAACCCAATGTGCATCACACACCCACTCTAGCTCCCTACCTCAAGCGCGAGCATAAATCATTTTTGTTCATTCCCGACCAAATGGCAATCCCTGCCATGGCACAACATCTTTTAATAAAAGTGGCCTCACACCTTGTTCCATAGTTCCATTAGTCAAATTTCATTAATCATTGAACATGTGATCGAAAGTCTCGCGGGTAACTAAAGCAAGACTAAGCAATACTACGCTCCCAAGTTGGTATACAATTATGTCCAACTAGCATTAACCATCCTAAGGTGTCCAAGGATATATGTCATTCAAGGAGACATTTCATTTTCAATTCATCAAGGAGGCATAATGGCAATTTGGTAATTATCTACTCCCAAAACCATTTTTAATAAAACTAGCCATGCATGATAATTTGAAGCAATATACTTTTGTAAAAGGGGTTCATCATGGTCAAAGGCCTACGACTTGCCTTCGTTGACGAGGAGCGGGTCTTCGGTCGTTGGGTCGAAGAAATCTTCCGAAACGCCGGTATCTACAAGTGCGAGAATAGCAAACAATAAATAAAACAGCACCAAATGAACTCCAAAAATTACAAAACCAGTACCAAATGAAAGGGTCTGAATTTATATGAATTTAGAAATTTGGATCACCCAAATCGGAGTTCGGATGTGAAAGTTATGGCCAAAAGAAATTGGAAAATCACATGAAATGATAGATTAGGGTTTTGGATTTTCGAATTTATTTTCTATTGAAAAATCCGAGAAATGCGTCAACAACGCACACCTTCTGCTACGCTGCCGCGTCGCCGGCGGCGTGGCGCTGTGGCGCGACCCGGCCGACGACGGCGGCCACGTCGGCTTCGGGGCCTTGGTCGAGAGAGAGAGAGAGAGAGACGGGAGGCGGTGGCGGAGCCGAGGAGATGATGGCGGCGGCGCCGGGAACGGCGGCACGGCGGAGGAGGAGGAGGAGCTGGCGAGGCGGCCGAGGGAGGAAAAAAGAGGGAGGGGAGATGAACCGCGGTATTTATAAGCGAGGAGGTCGCGGCGCGGCGGAGGCGCGAGGAGAGGCATGGGCGTGGCGTGGCGGGCGCGGCGAGGCGCTGGCGAGGCGAATGTGGGAGAGAGAGAGCGGCGAGACCGAGGCGGCGGGATTCGCATGGCGGCGGATTAGCGGCGGCGTGGAGAGAAACGGCGGCCTGGGCGGAGACGACGAACAGCGCCGTCCGATTCGTCGGACGGTGGGAGCGAGGGAGGCGCGGCGAGCGAGCGTCGTCCGATTCGTCGGACGGCCGAGAAGACGAACGGCGCGGAGGAAGGCGAGCGGCGCCGTCCGATTTCGATCGGACGGTGGAAGAGGGAGGGCGCGGTGAAAGGAAGCGGCGGATCTCGATCAACGGCGTAAACGGCGAGGCGAGCTGCGGTGGCGTGGACGCGCGCGAGCGCCCAATGAGGATCGGGCGGCCGAGGTGAAAGAGGGCGACGCGCAAGAACGAGCCACGGATGGAGATCCAACGGCCAGAGCCGAGGGCGCAAGGAGTGGGAGGCGGCCAGTGAGCGGAAGAATAGTGATGGGCGAAGAGATTCGCCCACGACGATTGAAGGATTTAAAATTCATTTTTGATTTTAGAAATTCAAATAAATAAAAAGGCAATTTAGAAAATAGCAAATAGAGTCCAAAAATTCTAGAAAAATTCACAGAAATTACTTAAATTATTCTAGACTTAATAAAAATACTTTAAACTTTAATTTTTCTTTTTGTTTTACAAATAAAATAATTTTTAATTTCGGGTAAAATGAAAATCAACTTCTAAAATCCAATAAACCCAAGAAAATTCTTAAAATAATAATTTTGATTTTAAATTCCAGAAAAATCAATTAAACCAACTTTAATTTAATTGAAGTTTGATTAATTCATATTAAACTGCAAATGGATTCTGAAATTTCAAAATTAAGCTTTTGGGAAAAAGAAACAAATGGTTCTCTTTTAAAATTTTCAAAAACTCCGAAAAACGGGACGCTACACTTCCCCTCGTGCTTCTCATCGTCAAGCAGTACGTCGCATATTCAGGTACCTTCAAGATACTCTTGACTTTGGACTCTGGTATTCTTCTTCTTCTGCTCTCTCAATTCGAGCATTTTCTAATGCTGATTTTGCGGGGTGTAGAGTGGATAGAAAGAGTACTTCTGGCACTTGTCATTTCTTAGGCACATCCCTTGTTTCTTGGTCCTCTAGAAAACAGTCTTCTGTTGCTCAGTCCACAGCCGAGGCCGAGTATGTAGCTACAGCCAGTGGTTGCTCTCAGGTCCTCTGGATTTTATCCACGCTGCGGGACTATGGGTTATTTTTTTAGAGTATTCCTCTTTTCTGTGACAACACTTCTGCCATAAACATTTACAAAAACCCAGTGCAACATTCAAGGACTAAGCACATTGATATTCGATACCATTTTCTGAGAGACCATGTTGAGAAGGGTGATGTTGTGCTTCACTTTGTAGAGTCAGAGCAACAGCTTGCAGATATTTTCACTAAAGCTCTTAATTCTTCTCGTTTTGCTACTTTGAGGGGAGAGTTAGGGGTTATTAGTCCTCTTGGGCTGTTTTGAGAGGGGTTTTGCTCTTTATGCATTCATTGTATCATAATGCATTTTAAAGTTTGAATTTCTTGCATTGTATTATAAACTTGTGGAGCTTTGATTATTATCCTTGTATGACATATTTTCATACTTTATACCTTGCCATGTCCTGTGATAGTCTGCTAGACTTCTTTCATGGCTTTTCTTGTTTAGCTTAGCTTTTGCCTTACTAGCTTTATATCTGTGAGCAAAATTGAATCAAATCATGTTTTGTTGGATCTTGTGACTAGTTTTGCTTTAGTGTTCCTTTCATGACTCATGCCATGTTTTATAGGTTAATTTGAGCCTTCAACTGAGTTTGAGCTGTGAAATGAGCTTTGTTAATTCTTAAGTCAAGCAAATGAAGAATGAGTTTTTATGTGCGAAAAAACTGATCTCACCAATTCTTTCTCATGAGACTGTTTGCCATTGCACTAGGCATGAACTCAGTGGGAGTTTTGGATGACCTAGACCATTCTTTTAAGCTTCTTGCTTGAGATGGTCGCGGTAAGGCTTGAGATCTAGCACATTGCTATAAAAAAATTATATATATCATTTTCATCAAAATGCTCAAAATGCTACGTGCTTGATTAAATTGCTTCATCTTTGAACTCCTAATGCTCAAAATGCCTCAGTTTCTAGTTTCTGGTCTTCATTTACTTATAGACATGGCTTGACTCATTTTTGGATACCTTCGTGAAACTATGATATTGAGCAACTTTTCATGGTATCAATTCATTTAATCTCAGATTATTGCTATGTTGGTCTTAGCTTTGCCGTACATGATTTGCCATGATTGAATACAGCTTCTTCTCTTAATATGGCTTGGTGTAATACTTGTACTGTCTTTTTGGATAATCTTCATGGCTCCTTTTGCTAAAAGTTCAAAAATAAAAAAATTAGCCATTCCTTCATGCTCTAACTTTTTCCTTGCATCTTGATGAATTCATTGTCAAAGGGGGAGAAAGATTAAAGAAAATGTGGTCTTTAGACCTTTTTGGAGTCTTAAAGGGAAATTGTATTTTCTGGAAATTGGTTTTCATTGTGAGTGGATTCTCTTGGTTTTATTGTCTTTTCTGATTATATTTGCAAATCTAGAAGACTCACAATGATCAAAGGTCAAATAGAACATTTGCTCTTTCATATGGACCGAAGTGAGATTTTTGGCTACTTTCCGGAAATTAAAAATTTTTGTGCTCTCTTTGCCTTATCTCGCTTGCCTATGCTATTCTGAAGCAAGCTTGGTCGTTTTCTAAGCTTTGTTTTGCTTATAGACCAAGTTGTGCCTTTGCAAGAAAACCGCGAGTTTTTACTTTTCAAACCACTTAACTTCATTTTCTGGTTAATTGCCAATGTGTTCATCAAGGGGGAGATTGTGGATATCGTTGGGATAAGTGCATGATCTTAGAGTGATGAGTCAATTGGCAACAGCGTTGTTGGTTTGACGAATCTCGCGTTTTTGGAAAACTTCAGTGCTATCAGGTCATGGGCGGTCCGACCGGCTAAGCCGCCGGTCAGACCGGCCGTGTGGCAGTCCGACCGGCGATGCTTGCCGGTCAGACCGGCCACAATTTATGATGGAGTTTGGGGCTAGGCCGAAAATAGGTTGTGTAGGCTTGAGTGGGGAGTCTCCTGGATGTGGTCACATAATTTTTGGAGTTCCCAGTCAAAAGTTCTACTCAAAAGAAAATTCCAGAGAGGGTGTGGATTTCTGAGTTGAAATTTGGCTAAGTCTTTTGGGGCGATCAGACCGCCGTTGTGGAATCGGTCCGACCGTTGGGAAATCGGTCCGACCGGCTTGGTGGGGCGGTCAGACCGGCTTCCACTTGGACTTCGGCCATTTTGGCATTGATGTGTTTTCATTGTGTTTAATGCATGAGTTTCAATGCTTTATTGTTGCATATTGCATTCTTGAGCTAACGTGGGTCAAGTTGTGAAGAACTTGTTCCCAGAGACGATTTCTTTGTCTATTGCTGTGCGGGTGGCTTGCAGGTCAACGACGTCAACGGTGAGGTGGATCGGGACTACGCTCAGAGAGCTGAGGTCCAGAACGATCATGGATGCCGGGTGAGGTCGTGTGACTCAAGCATGGTGCAGAATGGACAAGATGGATCGAACGGGTAGTTCGTTGCAGCTGGTTGGATCTAGCGGCACGGGAGTCGGTGCAAGTGCCTTGGAGGTTCCGATGGGATTCGGAAAGGAGAGACTTGCTGACATGATGAGAGCCGCTGATCAACCTACACGTGATGAAGCAGGCGATTGCTTCAACAAATTGATGTGTGTGTGTGGGTCCCATTTGTGTTGGGCCTTAATGGGAGCCCATGTGAGAAACCCTAGCCTCTCCTATAAATAGAAAGGGGGGAGATGGAAAAAAACCCCAAGCACTTTAGCTCTCATTTGCAAAAACCTTTCTAGGATTAGGTTTTGGAGAGGAGAGGAGAGGAGAAAAATTTGTGTGTGCTCTTGGATTGAGCTCTTGTCCACCTTGTGGGAGTGGCTTTGTAAGCAACATCTTGAATCAATCAATCTATTCATGTTTGCTCAAGGGTGAAGTCTCTTTTGTGTTCTTCTCTCTTTTTGATGATTTTGGTGCTTCCTTGATCCTAGTGTTTATGCTTGGTCTCTTGACCGATTTTACCTTGCTATGATGTGTGGGTATACTCCTAGAATCATCTAGATCATCAATCCCCCACAAGCAAGTCTTGGATCAAAATTTTTATATTTCTAGGTTTTGGATCACTTCTTTGGTAAAACCTTAAGAGATCGATTTCTTGAAGTGGATCTGAATGATCATCGCTAGAAATAGGTCTTAGATACCCTTAGGGAGGTGGGCTCCAAATTTGGTTAAGTTTCATTGGTTGAATCAAAAGTTGGACCAATTTTCGTTTTGGATTTAGGCATTGTGTGTTGCCTCTGGACTAAATCGGTCTGATCGATTTTACACCATCGGTCCGACCGCTCGACAATCAGACCGCCAGCAGCACACCGGTCCGACCGCCCAGTGAGATCAATTCTCCATATTTGTGTATTGTGGTTAAGGGGGTAATTGAATTCAGCAGAAGGCTTCCTCTGTGCGTTTACTGATCTTCTTAGCTTTCATAGCTAAAGGAGAAAAGTGCGTGTTGAATTTGATTAAGGCAAAAAATTGAGAAAGCGCATATTCACCCCCCTCTAGTCGCGGTACTACATAGATTCACCCATTGGACTAACCACTGGACCACGGGTTCATTGTTCCTTGCATGACTCTTTGATCCAAAATTACCACATGCTCAACTAGTTTGTTTCCCTTAGCATCAACCAAAGGCAATTCTTGGCTGGGAATCACCCTACTTCCAACATGTTTCTTTAGCCGGCTGACATGGAACACAGGGTGTATCAAACATCCCTCAAGAAGTAATAACTTGTAAGCAGTCCTTCCAATCTTCTCTAAGATTCTATATGGACCATAAAATCTGGAATAGAGCTTCAATGAGTTGTGTAGTCCCAAAGCATTGTGGCTATAAGGTTGTAATTTTAAATATACCATATCACCAATCTAGAACTCCCTCTCAGTTCTGTGTTTATTTGCAAAAAAAAACTTCATTCTAGAGCTTGCTTTCTCCCATTGTGCTTTGATAGCTTCAAAGGCTACAACTCTCCCTTGCAATCTCCTTATGGTATCTTCAGTTGCAGAATCAGGAAGTAAGGCTTCTGTAATTTGTGGTGGCTTCATTCCATACAAGGCTTCAAAGGGAGTCATATTCAATGTTGTGTGGTAAGAGGTGTTGTACCACCACTCTGCTTGTGCTAACCAAGAATGTCACATCTTTACACTAGCAAAGGTCATACATCTCAAATAATTCTCAAAACATTGATTAACCCTCTCTGTCTACCCATCAGTTTAGGGGAGGTATGCACTGCTTAGCCTTATCTTCACTCCTAATGCCTTGAACAATTCCTGCCACAAAATGTTTGTAAAGATTCTATCCCTATCTTGAGATGATTACCATTGGTCATCCATGCAGTTTTCATATGTGTCCTAAGAACAAATCCACCACAGTATGGACTGTAAAGGGATAGCTTAATGACAGAAAGTGAGCATACTTAGTGAATCTATCAACAATCACCATGATCACATCTTTGCCCTCTGATCTTGGCAACCCCTCTATGAAGTCCATAGTTATATAAGACTAGGCCATTTCTATCATAGGTAGTGGCTGAAGCAAACCAGGATAAGGAATGTTTTCAGATTTATTCTTTTGGCAAACTGCACACTGCCTAACAAATCCTAAAACCATAGACTTCATTCTCAGCTAATAGAAGATCAATTTCATCCTTTGATAGGTTGCTCTTTCTCCAGAATGCCCCCTAATATTAATGCATGGAATGACTTCATTAACTGTTTCTTCAGATCTGTGTTAGTACATACATATAATCTTCCCTTATACCATATGACTCCACTGTGTAAGGTAAAGGATGGAACTGCATTAGCATCAATTCATAGCTTTTCTTCTATTTCTTTGCACCTTTCATCTTTTTGATAACTCAATAAAACTTCAGAGATCCAGTGAGGAATGGCCAAAGTAAGGACCATTGTTTTGGTTGAGTATTGTACCCTTGACAGAGCATCATCAGCTCTATTCTCCCTTCTTTTTTTGTATTCAACCTTGTAATTGTACCCTAGCAATTTTTTCATAAGCTTGTGCTGGATTCCATCAATTAGCCTTTGTTCATGGATATACCTAAGGCTTTGCTGATCAATTTTGATGACGAGACTAGCTCCAATCAAGTAATGCTTCCATTTCTTCAAAGCTTCTAAAATTGTTATTGCCTCCTTGTCATATGTTGACATTGCAGCTGCTTTGGGTCCTAAGGCATTGCTCATATATGATATTGGTCTGCCCTCTTGCATAAGCACAACTCCTAGTCCATAGCCACTGGCATCAGTCTCTAACACAAAAGGCTTAGAAAAATCTGGTAATGCTAATACTGGAGCATTGGTTAATAAATCCTTGATCTTCTCAAATGAGTCTTGATGCTCTTTTTCCCATTGAAAGGCATTCTTTTTCAATACCTGGAACATTGGTCGACAAATGATGCCAAATTTTTTTACAAACCTTCTGTAATAGCATGACAACCCTAAGAATCCCCTCAACCGAGACATGTTCTTGGGAACAGGCCAATCTCTCACTCCTTGTACCTTGCTAGCATCAGTGACTACTCACCTTTACTGATCAGGTGGCCCAAGTACTCCACTTGCAATTGCCCAAAAGTGCACTTGCTCAACCTAGCATACAACATTTTACTCTTCAGAACCAAAAGTACAGCTTGCAAATGTTTCTTATGCTTCTCTAGGGTTTCACTGTAAATCAATATGTCATCAAAGAAGATAAGGACATATTTCATGAGGTATTTAGCTAGCAACTCATTCATCAAGGCTTGTAAGGTAACTGGAGCGTTTGTAAGTCCAAATGACATTACCAAAAATTCAAAGTGCCCATTGTGGGTGCGTTGAAAGCTGTCTTGTGTATGTTAGCTGGGTGCATTCTTATCTGGTGGTACCCAGATCTGAGGTCCAACTTTGAGTAATACTGGGCTCCATGCAACTCATCTAACAGATCCTCAATGATTGGGATGGGATATTTGTTCTTAACAGTAAGTATATTCAATTGCCTGTAGTCTATGCATAATCTCTAGCTCCCATCTTTTTTCTTCACAAGAATGGTTAGTGAGCTATATGGGCTAACACTATGTCCGATGGTTTGGGCCTTGAGCAATTGTTCTATCAACTCCTCCATAGCATTCCTTTTATGACCAGGTAATATGTATGGTCTGACATTACTTGGCTTAGCATCAGTATTAAGTGGTATTGTATTATCACAATCCCTACAGGGTGGTAACTCCCTTGGTTCTGCAAAAATTTTAGGATACTGGTTCAAAATCTCTAGCAGCTTTGGATTAGCACATTTCACACCATCCTTTGCTTGTATTTCCTTTGCATAGATTACTGCCCCTATGTAATATCCCGGAAGTGAATCAGGTAATTAGAAAAGAAATCGGGAAAAGAAAAGACAATTAAAGAAGTAGAAATACCTGAAAGAAAATTGGGTTTTCCGCAATGTCTCGACAACCTGGGCCGCGGGCCGCGACCTAGGGAAGCCCACAAGGTGGCCGGCCAGGGGGGGCTTCCACCCCTAAACCCTAGCCCCCACCTCTCTCTCCCCCACTTTCCCCTCCTAGCCGCCACCCCCCTTGCTCCTTACGCCGCCTCCACCTCTCCCTTGCGCCTCCCCCTATGCCACCAAACCTCCAACAGCGCCACACTCTCCCCGGCGAAGCCTCGTGCTGCTGCCCTTTGGGAGGAAGAAGAGGAAGACGCCATTGGTGGTCGGCCGAAGAGAAGACGCGAGGAGAAGAGGAGAAGAAGGGGAGGAAGAAGAAAGATGAGGAGGGAAGGGAAGGAGAAAGACGCGTACACACAGTGAGGTGTCATTCTCTAACAATTCATCAAGGGTAACATCGATCCCCGATAGATCGGTAGAATTTTCAATTCAATTTAGTGCTGTCAGTAGCAGATCAGATTGGTTCAGCGTTGTTTCTCATCGGTTTTGGGTAGATTACGTATGTTTTCTGATCTGACCATCTCTTAGAAAGTTGTAGTGCTCGTCCTTAGCTTTCTTTAGGCACCAATATCACCTAATTTTGAGTTACGGTTTAAGAGTTATGGTAGTTTTTCTGCGACTGTCCAGGGGAGCTGACTAGAATTGGCAGTTTTCTTGTCTAGCCAATATGAATATTTTTGAGGCCGTATCTGAATGGTCACCCAACACGAATTTTGTAGACAATTCAGTTAGCTTTAAAATTTGATAAAGAAAACAATTTTTAGATGTGGAAATCAAAAGTTATGGAATTTTTACCACCGCTGTTTCACTAACTACCAGATTGCAGAGGGGGAAAATTCGCCTGAGCGTAAGAATTATTAGGATGTCGAATCAGGGGACTTACCCAAATATATTATCGTAGACGGTTTTGTCGTGATTCCAGAGAGTCCAAGATCACCCCGTTCCGAGTTTTGTAGTAAAAGATATGACAATTTTAGCACTGCTGTCCTGTGGGACTTTCTGCTAGACTATCGGCAAACTAGAGTATAACCCTTATTTGAACCCTAGGTTTCGGGGATTCGGGTTAAGGGGTGTGAGTGGATACATTTTCTTCAATGTTCTTATTGTTAGCAATATTCTTGTGTAGGAGGCAGAGTTCCGGAGTTAGAGGCATCATCCTTGCCTCCCCGCACGTCGTAGCGGTAAAAGGCAAGTACAGCTGTATATTTGTGATTGATATGTGTTTTTTCCCTGTTTGGAGATTATATGATGAATAATGGTGATATGTACTTGTTCATGGTGGTATTGGATTACTATGGTTCAGTTGCTATTATTTCATTATTCATCTTGTTCATGAATGCATGCAAGTATTGATCTTGCTACACCCACGGGAGTGGGTAGTGAAGTCCTAGTATTCCAACCTGGGCAAGTAAGACCCACCATTCCAATGTGGGCAATTTGGATCTCCGTTTTAAAACGTTCTTCAAACAGGTCTTGAATCCCCGCGTTTTGGATAACGCGGGCATAAGTGAACACCGACGGGTGTACACTAGCTATACCGGTATGAGCAGAAGTGAAGGCTTGCACATTCATTCATTCATGTGTTATTTCAAATTCATGTGTTGGATCACTATGCTCTTGATGATTTGTATTTGTTATGTTCAAAATAATCTTTTGTACTTGCTGAGTCGTGGACTCACCCTTACTGTGTTTCTTGTTTTTAGGTGATCCAGGATGACGACATTTATGGGAGGGAGTAGGCACACGGTTGCACGCACCATTGAAAACAGACATTTGCTATTATTCCGCACTTAGGAGTTTGGACTGTCATATTAAATAATATCTCTTGATGATCGTTATTGGATTGTTTAGGTTATGCGAGTTATTGATCCATGTTCTCCGATCATAGTGTTTACAGTTATTCTTTTGAATGAAGTATCATATTCGAATTCAAATGTTGATTGTTTATTGCTAAAATTATGTTGTTTATTATGCTAGATCCCTTTCGAGCAGAACTTGGTTGTATTTTTTTGTAGGGTGTTCAAAATTGTTTAGGTTGTTTACTTGTAGTAGAGATTTTAGGTAACATCTTGGCTTTCGAATAGCCAGGGTGTTACACCCTACTACTCCTTTGTCCATTATTTTCAATAGCTTATGTGAGTTAATCACACAATCAACCTTTGGCCCGGTTTCATCTTTGAAAGTGACTGTCCTTCGGCCATCCTTGAAAATACTTAGTTCTCTAGTTTTCAAATTGATGCCAACAGGACTATAATTAAAGATCCAGTCACTGCCTAGGATGATATCATATCCTTTGAGGCATAACAATATGAAATATGATACAAATTCCTCCCCTTGAATAATATATTGACAATTTCAACATATAGCCTCACTTGTAAATAATCCTCCATTAGCAATTGCAACCTGAATAGGGATATGATTGCTAATTTTGCAACCTGATTGCAGTGCCACCTTAGGGGTTATAAAGGTTGTGGTATTTCCACTGTCTACCAATGCAGTGGTGTAGCATTTTCCTATTTTAACGCTCAGTGTGAAAGTACTAGCTTCTGAACTTGTGCCCTGAAGAGCATGCATTGATATTTGCACTTCTGTATTATCCTCCTTATGTTTAGGACTGCCTGGTGGTGTGCTGAACTCAACTTCTTGTTGTTCCTCGTCATCTCCTTCTTCATCATCAAAAGTTATAAGATGTATTTGCTTCTTGAATTTGCAAACTGCTTGGTGCCTAGGTACCCAAGGTTCCTGACACTTAAAGCATTTTCCACTTCTCCACTTGTCAGATCCAGAAACAGCTGTTGATGTACTCTTTACCCCACTATCTTTCTTATTAAAGGTTATGCTCCCCCTTGAAATATTACTGCCCTGAAAATTAGTTTTTTCTTTACCAATATTTGTCCAAGGTTCAGATTTCTTGTACACGGGTAGTTCCTCATCATTCCTAGCATGAGTGTATGCATCTACCAATGATCTTAAGCTAAGAGACTTCAAGGGTACCTTGATGTAATTCTTTAACCTAGATACAAAAAAATCCAGAAAGTATTCTTTCCTCAAATTTGGATTACTCCTTTTTACTCTTGCCATCACTTCCTCAAACTTATCAACATAACTCAAAACAATATCAGTCTGCTGCAAGCTCCTAAAAGAATCTGCCACATCAATCCTCCCCTCAGCTACAAATCTCTTGCAATCTAAACCATAGAAATGAGTCCAAGTCCTACCAGCAGTATCAATGATATTACTACTAATCCATTGATTAGCCCTTCCTACAAAATATATTTTTGCTATTTGTAATTTTTCTTCATCTGGAGTTTTTGACAACTCAAAACACCCCTCAACCTTCCGAATCCATGTTTTAGGATTATCACCATCAAATTTGGAAAATTCTAACTTAGGACCCTTACTGAATGCATGTCTATAATGATTCCTCTCCCTTACAAAACCATACTGCCCACCTTGCCCCTTAGGAGGTCTACCCCAGTGTGGATCTAGTCTAGTGTGTTGGACAATATGTGGTGGTGACCATGCATGACCACAAGGAGGCATACCTGTGTTAGTTGTATTAACATACTGTGGCCCATAACTATTTTCCCCATGCCCTGGTGATGTTACCACTATCGGTGGGGTTGCTAGTAAAGGAGGACACAACGCCATGTGCTGAAACTAAGGATTAAACCGAGGACTGCAGTTACCTGAACGGGGTAAAGGCGGGGCAAAGGAACATCCACTTCCTGGTGTGATAGCTAATCTTCCATATGTACTATGATTTTCCCCATTTGGTTGCTATCCCAAATGACTACCAACACCATCTATCCCAATTGTCGGAGCTACGGTTTCCCTGAACTCTCCCTGACCTTGATTCGCCAACATCAAGTTCACAAGATTGTCCATTTGTTGTTGCATGTGAATGGCGTTCTCTTGCATCTGGACTTGCATTTGTCTTATACTATCGCCCAACTGTTGATTCTGAGTATTCATCTCTACTAACTTTTCTTTGATTTCTTCCACTTCACTTGCCAGATGCGACTCCATTCCTTCTTCTCCCACCACATGCTTGGCTCCCTTCGGTATCTTGCACAAATTCCCCCTTGCTAATAGATCTAGTATTTTACAGCTAAAGTCAAGACTCTCTCAAACCCTCTCTACCAGTTAATTCTTCTTCGGATTCAAAGCTCTAATTTGAACTCCACAAACTGGATCTGGAATTTTACAAAGGAAACTTGTTCTGTAAACCCTTTCCACCCGTGAACGGATCAGATCTGAACTGATATGCCAAGGATTGTCTTGCTTTGATACCAAATGTCAGGACCCAATAATATTGATCCCAATTTCTGGAAGAATCAGACCAATTAACAGCAGAATTGAGGAAGAACTAGAAGAAAAAAAAAGGCAGAAATGTAATAACAGAAGAAAGGGGAAAGTAGAGTAGCTATTTAGGGTTCTATTTAATCGATAAATCTCAGTTCTTTACAAGACCATTGCTTATACATCACGTGAGTCCTACCAGCAAGTAACGACAATAAAAATAACAGAAAGCTACGGTGAACAGTAATGACAAATTACGAAACAGGAAACAGCTTCATCACCCTCGTGGACCGTCCGATTGAAGAGGAATCAATAAATCGTGGCCATCTTATAACTGAAATAAAATAAACTTCATCAATTTACATCTAACTCGTTCGAATCCTGACACTAGCTTTTTACCAAGGGGAGTACAGAAATTTGTAATTTTCCCAACTTACTCTTTTTCTTGTTGATGCACATGACAGGTCGCGGGACCACAGGATGTTGTGTTGGATTGACAGCGCCTTAGCTCACGCAACCGCGAGGAGCTGACTGGAACGCCGTGCCGGCCGTCGCGAGGTCCAACAAGCCGCGATACGATCCGCTGCCCACTAGTCATGCTGTTTCGCCTAGGATGGGGCAGTCAGTTGTCTTGGAGGCATGCAAACAGGGAAGACAACTGACTGTTTTCATAATCCTAGATTCCTCGGAGGTATATGAATTTATTTTTTCCAGATATATTAGAAATGCAGTCCCTCATGTTAAATTGTTGTTTTCATAATCCTCGGATGTCGCTTAAGTATACCATCGACGCTAATTTACATACTGAACAACGATGTGCATTGTTTTAGCAAGGCTAAATTTCCTACTTTTCCTATGAAATTTGTGACCGCTGCCATGGATACAATACTCGACCTTAGTTATTCAACATTGGTCAGGAAATCATCACTCCAATCCATGAATCAAACCAAGCATTCCTAATATATCTAGAAACAATAAATTCATCTGCTTTTCATGATTCTCAATGCCAGATTCATTTTAGAAGACCATTTGGGGAGGTGCAATTAATGGAAGGGGAACAACTAATGGATAAATTAGACAACTAAAATGTAACATCCCGATTTTTGTTCCATTTTAAAAATACATAATTTTTTTGAGTTTCAAAAACTTTTAATTGCACATCAAAAGTTTCTAAAAAAAACATTTGCCTGGTAATAAAAAACATAAAGCAATTTCCTTGACTTCAAAACCGAGTATACAAAAACTTCTAAAAGTCTATTCAAACCAAAAATATTTTGTGGATATCATGGGGATATGCTCCAGATCTTATGATAATGTGACAATTGGCAATGGTGTTTACGGTTTGCCGTTTCACGTGTTTTCGGCAAAGTTCAGTTCTGTCAGGACTGAACCGATTTGACCGGCCAGGAGCGGCGGTCAGACCGGTCCCAAATCGGTATGACCGGCCTTGGCGGCGGTCGGACCGACAAACTTCAAAAGTGATCATTTGAGCTGGGCCAAAAATAGAGGTAGCAGGCCTATTCTATTGCACTTGGTCTCATAATTTTTGGAGTCTCCAGTCAAAAGTTCTATTGGTTTGAAATTTTCAGTAGGTTTCGGTTTTCCAGAGAGGAAAAATGGCTAAGTCCTAGTAGTGAGGCCGGACCGCCCATAGGTGGCGATCGAATGACCGCCAAAGCGATCGGCCGGTTTCACTTTGATCGTCGGTCTTCGAGGCGACGATATTTCGGGTGTTAGGTCAAAGTCACGAGTTTCAGAGCATATATGTTGCATGATGCATATTTTGACTAACATGAGTCAAGTTGTAAAGAACTTGTTCTTAAATTCGGTTTACTTGTCTATTGTTGTGCAGGTTGCTTGGTGGTCAACGACGGTCAATGGCGAGGATGATCGGGACTAGGTTTGGAGAGCTGAGGATCAGAACGATCGACGGTGCTAGGTGAGGTCAATGTACACAAGCGTGGTGCAATATAGACAAGGGTGACCTATTAGCTAATCCGAGGCGCAAGATGGAGCAAGGTGTAGCTTAACGGGATGTTAAAGATGGCGCATTAAAATGTGTGCGTAAGTGTCCCGTTTGTTTTTGGCCTTAACGGGAGCCCAATAGAGTCAAAATTCTAGAAGGTCTAAGCCTCCACTATAAATAGGAGAGGGAGGTGGCTGCACCTCCGCTTCGTCTCTTTTGCAAATTTTGTAAACCCTAATTTTCTTAGGGAGAACTTTTGTGGAGGCTAGGGTTCTTGATAGTTTGATGTGATTTTCGTGCTCTTTGATTGAGCATTGTCCTCCATTGATGGAGAGGCTGTAAGCCTATATCATATCAATCAATAAAAGGAAAGTTTGATCAATATTTTGTCTCATTGCGTTCTTTCTCTTTATTTGATAATTTTAGGTCTTTTTTTGATCCGTGAGTTTTTAATTGGTTTCTTCACGTGATCTAGCTTGCGGTGATCTGTGGGAATCTATCTAGGATCATCTTGATCATCAATAACCCACGAGCAAGAGTTTTGACCTAGTTTTTATTTTGACCCGGTTTTGAACCCTTCTTCAATCAAATCGAAAAGGATCGCTATTCTTCCCAGAATTATCATAATCTTCAATTGAAATAGGTTTCTGATATCATAGAGAAGGTGTGTTCCAAGTTTCATCAAGTTTGGATTAGTAGATCAAAAGTTTCATCTATTTGCATCTTCGTCATGGGGAGTTTTGATCTGTTCTGGAGCCAGACGGTCAGACCACCGTGCCCCACCGGTCAGACCGGAAATCCCAGCGGTCAGACCGCCATCTACCAAGCGGTAAGACCGGCCAGCAGATTTCTTTACTTCAATCTTTGTTGATTTCGTCTCATTGCTTAGGGGTTTAAATTAGATTCAAGATTAGTCTTGCGATGTACTGATATACTGATCTACATAGCTTCTATAGCTACTGGAGTAAAGTTTTATTGAATCCATTATTTGTGAAAAAGTGAGCATGCTCCTATTTCACCGCCCCCCCCCCCTCTAGTCGCCTTTTCAGTCCAACAAGTGGTATCAGAGCCCGGTTAGTTCAATCTTGATCTTAACCGGTCACTAAACTTGGCGATGGATAGATACTCCACAAAGCCGCATATCTTCGATGGGCACGACTATGCCTATTGGAAGAATCGTAGGCGAGTCTTCCTTGAGAGCGAAGGACATGCTATATGGGAGGTTGTTCGAGTCCCTCTCGTTGTTCGGTTTGCGCTACGGCTTGTAAGCCCTTTTGGTTAACAACAATAAGGCTAAAAACCTCTTGTATGGTGGGCTTGGGAGACAAGAGTATGATCGGATTTGCAATTTTGAGACTGCGCGTGAGATTTGGAACACTCTCGAAACCTATCATGGGGGTTCGTCCCAAGTCAAGAAAGTACGTCAAACAGTCTATAAGTGTGAATATAACAAATTTGAGATGCGTCCTGGTGAGAGCATCGATGACATTTTCAGTCGCTTTAATAAAGTGATTAATCAGATGAAAGCTGTTGGTATTGAATATTAGTCTGAAAATACCACCCACCTCTTGGCTGCAATCAACACCAAGGAGTTGGAGATAAAGACCATAGCCATTGAGGAGAATGTCAATCTTTCTGATCTGACTTTGGAGCTGCTCTATAGTAAGCTCAAGACTCATGAGATTAAGAGGATTGATCATCCCAAGAAAGAAAACATGGCTTTGGTAGCAAACCCGCTCAAGAGAGCTTCTGATGGGTCTTTTGAGTCTTCTTCTGTATTTTTGCTTGCTGGTTTATCTGCAATTCATGAGGAAGAGTTTGAGAGTCTTCCGGAGGCTGAGTTGGTTCTCATAGTCAAAAAGGTCACACGGGCCTACAATAATATGAGAAATAGAAATCGAGGAGGTCCCGTGACTTGCTATAAGTGTGGTGAGGTTAATCATATTCGGGCAAATTGCCCCAAGCTGAAAGGTAAGAGCAACCACAAGGAGGGAAAGTCAGCTTGGAAGAAGCCTCAAATGAACAAATCAAGGTTTGATACTGCCAAGCTGACAAAGGCCGTTCACCGGGTGCTTTCCGCTTTTGAGGATCAATCCTTGAGCGATGTTGACTCCGGGAGTGAGGAGGACAACGAGGAGGAGATCCCTCAAAACAAGAAGAAGGGGAAGGCCAAAGATTTCACCAGCTTGTGCTTCAAGGCCGACTCCGTTGACGACGACAACGATGAGGTACCTCCTTCCTATGATGTTCTTTTTGATAGATGTGAATCTATGTTTGAGCAACTCATGAGTCAGGATAAGGCTTTAGAGTTTGTCATGGCCAAGAATAAGGAATTAGAGTCACAAATAGATAATTTGACTTTAGAACTTGAAAATGCTAAGACTCTTGAATCTGATGAATGTTCATCTTGTCATGCTATGCACTCAGAATTTGCTAAACTGCAATATGCTCATGATATTACTTTGCAATAACTTGAAAATGCTAGTACTGAACTTGTTGAGGTTAAATCTGTTCCATGTGAAAAATGCTTAGAGTCTAACAAGTTAGTTGCTTCTAGTGTGGTTGATTCTAGCCTTTGCACTTTTTGCTTAGAACGCGAACATGAAGTTAAAGATATCTTAGAAGCAGCTAGTGCTAAATATGCCAAGCTTAAGGACAGTATTGAGTCTTCTACATGTGCTTCATGTCCAGGTCTTAAACTTGAAACTGTTTTATATAAGGAAAAATATGCTAGAGCCATTAAGGGTAAAACCTGTGAATCATGTGTTAATCTTAACAAAGAAAATGATTATCTTAAGGATACCTTAGAAAAACTGTCTAAAGGTAATAAATAATTAAACATGATTCTGGACAAGACTAAAACTCCTTATAAGAAGCAAAGATTAGGATACAATCATATTCAAAATAATTCTAACCCAAAAGTTACTCAAGTCTTGAAAAATTGGTTAATTGAATTCAAAATACAACCTGCAAAAACTATCTTTAAATCTACAGGTATTGCCCAACCATCTGTTAAGTCTAAGGGTGCTTCTCCCAGTGGTATTAAGTATCATTGCACCTATTGTAAAAAGGATAGGCATTTGATTGAGTTCTGTTGGTGTAGGTAGAAAAAATAGTAATAATTTTGCTAGAATTTCATCTAATCAACCTAGAGCTTTTATGAGACATGGTAATATAGAAAAGAAGAAACCCGGTTTAGGATTTATTTCACATGCTCATCATCATATTCCTAGATAGGATAACTCTCATGTTACTTTAACCATTGAACTTCAAATAAAATCAAGGATAGCACTTCTGCTTTGTATACTACTCGCAGACGTGTGTCTCAGTACTGGGTTCCTAAGTCTTGTTTAACTAACCCCAGTATTGAGACACATCGTTCTTCTGTTCCTTGATTTTCAGGATTACCGCGGGAAGAGGAAGGACACGTGGTTCGTCGACTCCGGCAGTTCACGCCTCATGACCGGAGACTCAAGATGGTTCACCTCCTTCACGCGGTCGACAGGTGATGATTTCATCACCTCTAGAGATGATAAACAAGGGAGGATTGAAGGAACGGGATCGATCAGGGTGAACGACAGTTTCATCCTCAAGGACGTCACCCTTGTGGACAAGCTAAGGTTTAATTTGCTTTCTGTCTCTCAACTTCTTGATGATGGATATGAGACTATATTTAAGAAAAATACTTGCCAGGTGCTTGATTCAACTGGTGAGCCGGTTTTTGGAATTACTAGAGTTGATAGGATCTTTGGAGCTGACTTTTCTGAATCTCTTGCTGGTTCTCTAAAATGTTTGATTTCATCTTCTTCTTCTGAGTTCTGGCTTTGGCACCGTCATTTGGGGCACATTGGTTTTGATCGTCTGACGCGAGTTAGCAACCTTGAGCTTATGAGAGGTTTGCCCAAACTCAAAGCCGTCAAAGATGCTGTTTGTACCGCCTCACACCCTTCAGTGACTATGGGCATAACTGACGGACTAGGACAGTTGCTTCATATGGATACTGTTGGTCCTGCTAGAGTTCGGTCAGTTGGTGGAAAATGGTACATTCTTGTCATAGTCGATGATTTTTCTAGATACACTTGGGTGTTCTTTCTTGTTTCGAAGGATGAAGCTTTTGATTATTATCATGATCTTGTTCTTCGTTTAACTTCTGAACTTTCGGGTGCGTTAAGAGCGATCCGCAGTGACAATGGCACGGAGTTCAAGAATACCTCATTTGCTTCTTTTTATGCTGAGCGTGGAATTGAGCATCAGTTCTCTTCTCCACACGTCCCTCAACAAAATGGCATTGTGGAAAGGAAGAACAGGACCTTGGTCAAGATGGCTAGGACGATGCTAGATGAGTATAGCACACCGAAGAGATTTTGGGCCGAAGCTGTTGCTACTGCTTGCCATATTGCTAATCGTGTCTTTGTGGGACCTTCTTTAGGCAAGACTGCTCATGAGCTTCGATTTTGTAGAAAACCCTCTGTCTCGCACTTTCGAGTCTTTGGATCTAAATGTTTTATTCTGAAGATAGAAAATCTAGATAAATTTGAGTCAAGAACTTTTGATGGTTTATTTCTGGGTTATCCTACACATTTGAGGTGTTTTCGGGTTTTTAATATTGAAACTAACCTTGTTGAGGAGACATGCAATGTTACTTTTGATGAGACTAGCCTTGGAGCTGCAACAGATATTACAAGTGATACACATGTGACAGAGAGCATATTCATAGAGAAAGATGATGAAGGACTTGATATTCTTCCACCTATTTTTGTTGACGCTCCTATTCCAGCACAAGAACCTGTTGTGACTACTTTGCCTTCAGATGAGGCTCATGCTGCCTGTCGGTGTATTAGAACCGATCTTACGTAAAGATTATTTGATTCGGGGGGTCTCCTAGAGATGAAATCACGCAGAGTGGTTGACACGGGATGTTTAGACAGGTTCAGACCTTCTCCAGAGAGAATAACAACCCTACTCCTGTGTGTGTATGGTATTGACTGTATTCTCGATGATCAAGCAAGAAACTAAGACTATTACAGAGAACAGTACTTGTGTTTCTCCTTGACTTGCTCTGTTTCGCCCTTTTTGCTCCCTCTGATTGATGTCTTTATATAGTCGTGAAGAAGTAGCCGTTTTGTCCTACGGAAGAGGCGCCTTAATTAAGCCAGTAATGGGCGCATGATGGCAGTAATTACCGGCGCATTGGCTTCTTCACGCCGTCCCGCGATTATCATTCGAGGTAATGGGGTATTTAAGCACTATTACTACGCAGAATAATAGTGCGTGCGGACCGTTCGGATTCCTTAATCAATTGGACCCACTCGCTTGTAGGTTTGATTATAAGGTGGTCGTGGTTTATTTGGTCGTAGTATGACTTACGACTGGGTTTAAGTCGTAGTAGAGCTTACGACTGGGCAATAGTCGTAGAAGGACTTACGACTGGGCAATGGTCGTAGAAAGACTTACGACTAGGTAGTGGTCGTAGAAGGACTTACGACCATGACATAGTCGTAGTAAGACTTACGACTATGGGGGTGATTGTAGAAGATCTTACAATCACTTGGTAGGTCTCCCCCTTATAAATATGAGGGGTACTTCTGGGGACTATGTGACATCATATTTACTCATAATAAGAATTATAGATAAAAGATAAAATGAGGATTATTAGATCCTCATCATCTAGCCCCCCAGCTTCAAGTGAAAGTAACTTACTTGGTGAAGGATTTGCAAATGGACTTACGACTATGAAAATGTCGTAGAATAATGGTCGAAGGAAAAACTCTTCGACATTTGAGTGCTACTTTGACCAGGAATTTACTTGGTCAAGAAGGTTGCTTACGACTATCAAAAAAGTCATAAAAACATCTACGACTGTGAAGTGGTCGTAGTAGGACGATCGGAGAAAAAACCCTTCCGATTGATACTTCCTTCACCGTAAAGACTTGGTCAAGAAAGTAATTTCGCTTGGAGGTGACAAAACGAACTTAATTTTCCCGAATGCACCGTCTGGGAATTGCAAACGACTCCCGGATCGTTGATGAGACGGTTTCGGCGGTTGCAATCGTGAAGATTGCTTACGACTATCAAAAAGTCGTAAAAACCCCTACGACCGTGAAGTGGTCGTAGTAGGGGGATCGGAGAAAAAAAACCTTTCCGATTGATACTTCCTTCGACCAGAAAGACTTGGTCAAGAAAGTAATTTCGCTTGGGGGTGACAATACGCACCTAATTTTCTCGAACGGACCATCTGGGGAATTATAAACGACTCTCACAGATTTGTCCGATGAGGCGGTTCCCAAAGCGGTGCAACCAACTCCCATAGACCTATAGACGAGACGGTTTCCGAAGCGGTGGCAATCGTGCGGTTATAAAAACTCACCAGGAGTTAGACTGGGTTTTTTTTACCTTTCCCTCAAATCGCTCCGCTGTTCTTCGAGTTCTTGCTTTCTCCGTCTTCACTAGGTTTCATCTTCTCCGCCGCCAACCCAATCAAAAAACTTCTTGTTTCTGAGCGAAATGGCCAACAGAGTTTCCGAATGGGAGGAATCGGAGATGGATGCGGCCAAGATCAAAATCTTGGTCGACGCCGGAAGATTCCGAGAAGGCTCGTGAAGTGGATTCCGCTATTGGGCAAGATGGCCGTCTGGGAAAATGGGCAAATCCCGTCTTCCAAGCGTACAGAGAGCGGCCTCACCGCTGCTCACCCCTTTCTTCAAAGGGTACTCGAGCACTTTGGGGTGGAATTAGTGAACTTAGGTCCTAATTCCATTACCATGTTGAGTGTCTTCGTGTACACATGCGAGTGCACTGGGATTCGGCGGACCTCGAGCTATTCCAATATTATTATGGGATGGCTCGTCAAACCGAATCATTTGGAAGGCATGATGCAAGCTCCACGACTCAAGTCGAAGGAGTATATTCAGAGTTTTACCCGGTCTTCATGGCCGGGGTGGAGGAAGAGGTGGTTTTACTGGAAAGTCACCTCTGAAGACAGCCTTTCTTTCGCGGGGAAGGCTGCCGAAAAGAAATCTTCATGGGATTCAACTCCTGAAGATATCAGTAGGATTGCCCGTATATTCAAGCCATCAAAGACTTGAAAGAAGAAGGGCTGACCGGATGGCATGTGGTGAAAGATTTCATCACACGCCGAATTAGTCCTCTGAAGAAACGAGCATCTCCTATGTGGAGATACTCAGGGAGAGGAGACCCAACCAGAGACTATGACGAGGGTAAGTAACTGTCGACTTAGCTCTCGGTTTGGTCCTTCTCAATATTGTATAATATTCTTATCTGTTTATTACGCATCTTTCACAGCCGAGGTTGACTCTAGAGTCGACTCATACGTGAGAAATCTCCGCCACCCGAGTGGCGGTTCCTCAAATCATTGCGGCTTTGTCCGCAGATGAAAAGATAGAGCGCCTAAAGGTAATCAAAAGTTGATTCTTTCTTTAGGACTTTATAGTCGAGAAGATACTTACGACTAATGGTGATCGAGAAAGTCTTGCGATCAAGAAAGTGTCGAGAAAAACTTACGACTTGGCACCGGTCGAGAAAAACTTACGATCGGTTAGTGACTCTTCTTTTCTCGTTTTGCATTACGTAAAGTAGGCATGGAAAATCGCCAGACGACGAGGAAGTCGTCTCGATGACTATTGGCACTGAGGTTGTCGAAGACGAGGCTCGGCTCCTCCATCTAAGAGACGTCGACTTGTAAGATCTGCCGACAAGGGAGGAGCAAGCTCGAGCTCGGTCTTTCGACTGCCCTCTACAAAACCGCGGCGTAGCCATATCCAAGCCGAGGCCGCAGACTATCGGCCGAGGAGGTTGAAGCACAGAATCTCTTAAGCGCAAACCTCGCAAGGCTAAGGTACCCTTCTATTATGACAAGGAATCTTTCGCAATTGCTGCCACTCCTAGTTTTGTTAAGCAAACTGGAAAAGGAGATCTGGAAAGATTTTATGTCTTTTATGAAGGACGATCTTTGCTCGGCACAGACTGCTCGCAATCGAAGGTAGTCTTTGCTCTTGGAATGGTCGAGACCGATCTCGGCCATCCAGAGAACCAGAGACCGAGCCACGGTTCTGTTCAAACTCTACGACGCACGTGGTCGTAGCTGAGCCAATTGTTGAACTTCGACCAGACGTGGTCGTGGAGAAGAAGAGGTCCTCCGTCGGGAGGATCGCTCCTAAATTCCTGGTTAAGACCAGGGTGCAGAGGTATGTGAAATGTACTAAAGTGTAAGAACAACATTTACCATTTTCCTTTTCACAACCTGATTTGCTTCTCTTTATTTTAGTCCGACTCCTTCAGCCCCCGGGAATGCTTCCGCCGAGAAGCTCATTGTCACCTCTTCAGTTGCTGGAGAGGTAACAATGGAAGTGGTTGAAGGATTTCCCTTGACCCAGGTGGCTCCCGAAGTGGTTCCTCCAACTGTTGAGGTCGTAGCTACAACCACTGAAGTTATAGCTACGACTACTGAGAGGGCAGTTGCGACTACTAAGGTCGTAGAGGCCACAGAGGCAGCTGCAAAAGCCCCCGGTCAAGGTGATAATGACTCTGCACACCGTGCCGGAAAGGAAGTCGTGGCAGACATTCCTTCCGATGTCCAGAGAGAAAGTGCAGCCACAGAATCGGAGGATGAAGAACCTTTCAACTTTCGTTTGATTTCTTTGGACACCTTACATTATAGGGTCTGCTGCTTACAGATCTCGCGACCGAGTCCCCCATCCCAAGGATATTCCAAATAGAGGAAATACCTTCGACAATGAGCGCCTTGAGGAGGTATGGTGGGATAAAGTCGCGAGGATAGACAAGCTGCAGAACCCGGAGTTTGTGTATTCGACCTTTGCTAGGTCGACTATGAATGTAAGTATTTTCAGAATACTTATATATGTGGCTTTCTTTTTCTTCTCACTGTCTTCTTTTTGCAGAAAGCTCTGGAGCAAATTGCTGTTGTCGGTGAGTATCATCGACAACTTTTAGAGCTACGACAAGAGAAAGAAGAACTCTGCATGCATGCAGAGAGATGGTAAGTCACTGTTACTCATAGTCGTTTTCGACTTGACTACTCGTATAGTGTTTACGAGAGTTGTCATGGAAAAAACTCATGACAAAGTACTGGTCGTAAAGAGTTTACGACTACTTACGACCAAGTGGTGGTCGTAGAAAAACTTACGACCATGACATAGTCGTAGAAAAACTTACGACTAGGTCGATGGTTGTAGAAGGACTTGAACCAATTGGCTGATGTTTATCTCCATTTTTGTTCTCTGTAGGCTAAAAAGCGACACGAAGACCTTAGCTGACTCACTCGATTATGAAAAAGAGGAGTCGAGAAAGCTAAGGGAGGAAGTAATAGTCCTCTCGGATAGACTTCGAGAAGCCATCTCTGCATCTAAAAGATTGCAGGAAAAAATAAACAGTAAGTGCTGAACTTAAGACTGCTTTTATCTTTAACCTTTACCCAACTCTCATTTCTTTTCCAGAAAAAGAAGATGAGATGAGGAAGCTCCGGACCGAAGTTGAAGAAAAAGCTTTGGTCATTCAGGAGTTTGCTCGCATTACCAAGAACAAGGATCAGGAACTCGAGGGTCTGAGAACTCGAGTAACAGGTAAGTAATTCTTTACCTGTTGTCCTTTCTAAGTATTTTCTCTTTTCTAATGCTAATTTCTTGTTCAGAAATTGCTGCTGAATTGAGGAGCCTCGAGACTGAAATCCAAGAGAAGACCTTGATCTACAATGAGTCCGTCCGCATTGCTAAGATGAATGCAGAGGACATCAGAGCATGGAAGAAAAAGCATGCTGAAACCATTGCTTCCCATGAAGAAGAGGTCAAGAAATTGGATTCTCAACTAGTAGGTAAGAAATGCTTTTACCTACAATCATCTTTGTGTTATCTTCCTCTAGAAGTTTATTTTTGTTCGACCGGTTATATTCTTTTCAGAACAAGTGGTCGAAAACAAGAAACTTCGCGAGGCTTCGACTCGTACCCAACAGGAGATGGGATCAATGAAGACTAGTCTTCAAAGCAACATCACACTCCTGAACAATGTACTTGGTGAGCTACATTCTGATGGAAAAACTCCTCGAGAAGATACTGTAGTTGCTCACATAAGTACCATTGGGGAACAAGTCGGAAACTTGCAAGAAATGGTGACCACTCTGAAGGCTAATCAAGCCGAATCAATAAGGGAGGCAGTCGAAGCTGCAGTAAGTTACGCTCTGGCGAAACTTAAAGCTCAAGACCCCTGCCTTAATGTGCAACCAATTTGTGGATTTCATGGGGATATGCTCCAGATCTTAGGATGATGTGACAATTGGCAATGGCGTTTACGGTTTGTCGTTTCACGCGTTTTCGACAAAGCTACGAGCATTCTCGGGCGGGGCGGTCCGACCGGTCTTTGCACGGCGGTCCGACCGGTCCCAAATCGGTCGGACCGGCCATCTGAGGCGGTCGGACCGGCGATGACCAAAAGTGTTCAAATCGAGCTGGGCCAAAAATAGGTGTTGTAGACAAGTAAGGGGATCCCAATGCACTTGGTCTCATGATTTTGGAGCCTCGGTGAAAAGTTCTATTGGTTTAAAGTTTCCGAAGGTTTGGATTTTGGGAGCTTGAATTTCGGCTAAGTCTAAGGCGGTCCGACCGCTCACTGAGGAGCGGTCCGACCGCCATGGGGCGGTCTCGACCGCTCACCTGAGCGGTCGACCGGTAACTACTTGAACGTCACCAACCGTGGCGATGTTGTTTTGTTAGGTCAAAGTCATTGGTTTCATGGCATATGATTTGCATGATGCATGTTTTGACTAACATGGGTCAAGTTGTGAAGAACTTGTTCCCGAATCGTGTTTTCTTATGCGTGGTTGTGCGGGTAGCTTGGTGGTCAACGACGGTCAACGGCGAGGAGAATCGGGACTAGACTTGAAGAGTTGAGGTCCGAGCGATCGACGATGCGGGTGAGGTCAACGACTCAAGCGTGACACAAGATGGACAAGGGTGACCTATTGGCGAATCCATGACGCATGGTGAAGCGGTTTAGGTCAAAGGTTAAAGACGGCGCTTGCGAAGCGTGCGTGTGTGACCCGCTTGTTAGTGGGCCTTAACGGAGCCCAATTAAGTCAAACCCTAAGAGTTTTAGGCCTCCACTATAAATAGGAGGAGATGGTGGTGCACCTCTCTCTCTCGCTTTTTTATGTTTCAAAACCCTAATTGTCTTTAGGGAGTTGAGGTGGAGGCTAGGGCTTTTCATGGTTTGAGGAGAATTTCGTGATCCTTGATTGTCTCTCGATCCATGATGGTGTGGATGTAATCCGGCATCAACCACTTAAATCAATCTATGCAAGGTTTGCTTGAGATAAGTCTCTTTTCGTTCTTGCTTTCAATTTCGTGTTTTTAGGGCTTTCTTTGATCCGCGAGTTTGTGATTGATTCTTTCACGTAAATTAGCTTGCTGTGATATGTGTGAATCTATCTAGCATCATCTTGATCATCAATCTCTCACGAACAAGCTTTAGGATCAAGTTTTCGTTCTTGCCCGGTTTTAGACCTTCTGTTAATCAATTGGCAATTGCTCAAGATCGTTCCAAGAATTATCATAATATTCGATTGGAATAGGTCCTCAATAGCATAGAGAAGGTGTGTGCAAAGTTTCGTGAAGTTTGGAGTTAAGAATCAAAAGTTAGACCTAATTGCAACTTCGTCATCGGTGATTTTCTTGTTTGAGATCGGTTCAGAGACTACGGTCCGACCGCCGTCACCACCGGTCCGACCGATTTTGGAGCGGTCCGACCGCAAGATAACAATGGTCCGACCGCCCGCAATCGGTCCGACTGGTTCACTACAATGGTCGACCGCGATGCTTGTATTGCTTTGATTCTTTGCGATTATTGTCGCATTGCTTAGGGGTTTTATTGGATTCAATACTAGTCTTCCATTTGTCTTGGTATATTGATCTTCATAGCTTTCTAATAGCTCTTGGAGTGAAATTGTATTGAGTTCATAATTTGTGAAAAGTGGCGTGCTCCTATTCACCCCCTCTAGTCGCCTTTACGGTCCAACAAGTGGTATCGGACCGGTTAGTTCAATCTTGATCTTAACCGTCCTTGAACTTTGGCGATGGATAAGTTTTCTACTAAACCGCATATCTTCGATGGGCACGACTATGCCTATTGGAAGAATCGTATGCTGCGTCTTTCTTGAGAGCGAGGACAAGCTATTTGGGATGTTGTTAGAGCTCATTGGTTATTCTGAAATTGCTACACCGCTTACGCAATTCTTTTGGCTAACAACAATAAGGCTAAGAATCTTTTATATGGTGCACTTGGTAGACAAGAATATGATAGAATTTGCAATCTTTCAATCTGCGCATGAAATTTGGAACACTCTCGAAACATATCATGAGGGTTCGTCCCAAATCAAAAGGTGCGCCAAAGCTGTTTACAAGCGTGAGTACAATAAATTCGAGATGCGCGTCCGAGAGAGCATCGATGACATTTTCATCGCTTTAATAAAGTAATTAATCAAATGAAAGTCGTTGATATTGAATATTCTCAATCTGAAAATGCCACCCATCTCTTGGTGCAATCAACACCAAGGAGTGGGAGATGAAAGCTCTTGCTATAGAAGAAAATGTTGATCTTTCAAGTCTTACTTTAGAATTGCTTTATAGTAAACTCAAGACTCATGAAATTAAAAGAGTTGATCATCCTAAGAAAGATAATTTAGCTTTGGTAGCAGATCCTCTCAAAAAGGTTTTTGATGACTCTTGTGAATCTTCTTACGGATTTTCATTTGCTTGTTTATCCGCTATTCATGAAGAGGAGCTTGAAAGTATTCTGAAAAGAGTTAGCTCTTCTAGCTAAGAAATTCACACGGGCCTACAATAATGTGAGAAACAAAAAGAGAGGTGGTCCGGTAACATGCTATGAATGTGGTGAGCTCAATCATATCCGGGCAAATTGCCCCAAGCTGAAAGGTAAGAGCAATCATAAGGAAGGAAAGCCAGCTTGGAAGAAGCCTCCTTTCAACAAATCAAGGTATGAGGCAAATAAGCTTGTGAAGGCTGCTCACCGGGTCCTTGCCGCTTTTGAGGATCAATCCTTGAGCGATGTGGATACCGGGAGTGAGGAGGACAAGGAGGAGGAGATCCCTCAAGGTAAAAAGAAAGGGAAGGCCAAAGACTTCACTGGCATGTGCTTCATGGCTGACACGGAGGACATTGATGATAATGAGGTATCTTTTACTTATGATGAGCTTTCTGCTAAATATGATTCTATAGTTGAGCAATTGCTTAGTCAAGATGAAGCGCTTGAATTTGTTATGACAAAAATAAGAAATTAGAGTCAAAGATTAGCAAACTGAAAGTAGAGCTTAAAGCGCTAAGACTCTTGAACTCGATGAATGTTTATCTTGTCATGCTATGCATTCAAATTACAAGTTACAATCTACTCATAATATTTGTGTACAACAACTTGAGAATGCTAAATCTGAACTAAATGAAATTAAAAGTGCTCCTTGTGAAAAATGTTTAGAATCTAGTAAATTGATTGCTTTTGATGTATTTGATTCTAGTCCTTGCACTTCATGCTTAGAAAAGAACGTGAAATCAAAGATATCTTAGAAGTCGCTAGAGTCAAATATGCTAAGCTTAAGGACAATATTGAAAATACTACTTGTGCTTCATGTTCCACTCTTAAGCTTGAAATTGCTTTGTATAAGGAAAAATCTATGGATAAAACTTGTGATGCTTGTGTTAACTTGAGAAAAGAAAATGCTTACCTTCATGATACATTAGAGAAATTTTCTAAAGGTAAGAAACAATTAAACATGATTCTTGACAAATCTAAAACTCCTTATAAGAAGCAAGGTTTAGGATTCAATTCCTTTCAAGACAATTCAAACCCAAAAGTCATTCAAGTCTTGGAAAAGGTTTAATTGAATTCAAAACTCAACCTGCAAAAACATCTTTTAAATCTGCAGGCTTTGCCCAACCTTGTATTAATTCAAATGGTGCCTCTTCTAGTGGTACCAAGTACCATTGCACTTATTGCAAAAAAGGTGGACATTTGATTGAATCTTTGTTGGCGAGGTTGAAAAATGATAGGAAAAATTTTGATAGAATTTCATTCATGCAACCTAGAGCTTCTATGAGACATGGTAACACTGAAAAGAATAAACCTGGATTAGGATTTTTCTCTCATGCAAATCATTATGTTTCTAGACATCCTAATTCTAATGTGTATCAGACTGGCGGTCTGACCGCTGGTGGTCACCGGCCCGACGTTTTGGTCACCGATCGACCGCCTTGAAGACAAAGCGTCTGGCCGACCAGCCATGGACGATCTAAGTCTCATGTTAAGTTAAACATTGCTCATAATCGAATGTTAAATGAAATCAAGGATAGTACTTCGGTTTGTATACTCTTGCAGGGCGTGTCTCAAGATCTTGGATTCCTAAATCTTGTTTATCTAATCCCAGATTGAGACACATCGTTCTTTGCTCCTTGATTTTCGAGGATTATCGCGGAAAGGGAAGAACACGTGGTTCGTTGACTCGGATGTTCACGCCACATGACCGGAAACTCAAAATGGTTCACCTCTTTCACGCGAGCAACAGTGATGACTTCATCACCTTTGGAGATGATACACAAGGCGAATTGAAGGAACAGGATCAATTAGGGTAAACAACAAATTCATTCTAAAGGATGTCGCTCTTGTGGACAAGCTTAGGTATAATCTCCTTTCTCGTTTCTCACTTCTTGATGATGGTTATGAGACTTTTTAAGAAAAATGCTTGTCGTGTGCTTGATTCTCTTGGTGAGCTTGTGTTTGGAATCTCTAGAGTTGGTAGAATTTTGGGTGACTTTTCGAATCTCTTCTTTGGATCTCTTAAATGTTTGCTTACATCTTCTTCGATTTTGGCTTTGGCATCGACGTTTGGGGCACATTGGTTTTGATCATTTGACGCGAGTTAGCAACCTTGATCTCATGAGAGGTTTGCCTAAGCTCAAAGTTGTCAAAGATGCTGTATGTGCACCTTGTAGGCATGGCAAACAAGTTGCCGCCTCACACCTTCTGTGACTATGGTTATGGTGACGGACGGGACGGTTGCTTCATATGGATCTTGTTGGTCTGCTAGAGTCCGATCGATCGGTGGAAAATGGTATATTCTTGTCATAGTCGATGATCTTTCTAGATATACTTGGGTGTTCTTTCTTACTTCAAAGGATGAAGCTTTTGGTTATTTTCATGATCTTGTTCTTCGTTTGGCTTCGAGCTTCTGGTGCTTTGAGAGCGATTCGCGATGATAATGGTACGGAGTTCAAAAATGCTTCTTTTGCTTCTTTTTGTCTTTGGCGTGGTATTGAGCATCAGTTCTCCTCTCCACGTCCCTCAACAAAATGGCGTGGTGGAAAGGAAGAATAGGACCTTGGTCGAAATGGCTAGGACGATGCTAGATGAGTATAGCACACCTAGGAGATTTTGGGCGAAGCTATTGCTCTTGCTTGCCATATTGCCAATCGTGTCTTTTGAGACCTTCTTTAGGCAAGACTCCTTATGAGCTTCGTTTTGGTAGAAAATCCTCTGTTTCGCATTTTGAGTTTTGGATCAAAATGTTTTATTCTTAAGAGAGCAATTTAGATATATTTGAATCAAGAACTTTTGATGGGGTATTTTGGGTTATCTGCTCATTCGAGGGTTTTCGAGTTTTTAATCTTGAGACTAACATTATTCGGGAGACTTGTAATGTCACTTTTGATGAGACTAGCCACAGAGCTAGATCAATTGCTGAGATGATTCAGTGGTGTGAGTAGTTTTTGTGGAGGAAGATGAGGACGAAGCTAATGTCATTCCCTCATCTGCTGCTTTGCGAAAGCGCCCATATTGATACAAGAACACCGCTACGTCTACTTCACCTTCGGTTGAGGCTCTCTTTGCATCATCATCATCGGCCAGATACTGCGGAGGTCGAAGAAACGACATCTCACCCGGCGCCCACTTCGCATTGAGAGACAGATCGGAGCAGATAATAGCTTTTCCGACACTATGTCTAGGGAATTTGAGATGAGTATGATGGGAGAGCTTAATTACTTTTTGTGACTTCAAATCAAGCAATGCAAGGAAGGAACTTTCATCCATCGACGAAGTACACTAAAGATCTTCTCAAGCGCTTCAACATGGGTGATTTGCAAGCCAATTTCCACTCCCATGGCAACTTCAACTGTTTTGGATCCGGATGAGGAAGGAGAAGTCGTGGATCAACGCGAGTACCGCAATGACATGATCGGCTCCTTACAGATTTGGCCTCGAGACCGGACATTCACTTCACGGTATGCCTTTGTGCAAGATTTGAGCGTCTCCGAGAACTTCCCATCGCCAAGCCGTTAAGCGCATATTCGGTATTTACACTCTACCTCTTATATGGCATTTGGTATTCTGCTCTTGACTTTGTCCATTAGAGGTTTTGATTCGATTTTGCGGTGTCGGTTAGATAGGAAGAGTACCTCGTGCACTGTCACTTCCTAGGCACTTCTCTTGTATCTTGGTCTTCTAGGAAGCGGTCTTACATTGCTCAATCCTTCTTTGAGGCGAGTATGTAGGCTTCTTGCTAGTTCTTTGAGCTTGATTTTGTGGATAGCGTCCACTTTGAAAGATTATGGGTTAAACTTTGCTAGTGTTCCTCTTTTACGTGATAACACTTACGCTATTAATATTGCTAAAAACCCGATTGCAACATTCTAGGACTAAGCACATAGACATTCGCTTTCACTTCCTTAAAGATCATGTTGAAAAGGTGATATTGTGATGCACTTCAGAGAGTCCAGATGCTCAATTGGCGGATATTCTTACCAAGCCATTAGATCAAACCAGGTTTGCAACCTTAAGAAGTGAGTTGGGGGTAATTTATCCCTATGGGTTGGTTTGAGGGGGAGTTTGTTCTCTTTTTCTTATCTTTCCTTGTTCTTTTGATCTTTTATTGTTCTTTTTCTGAACTTAGTGATCTTTTCGAACTTTTTAGATTTTTAGGCCTTTTAATTGCATCTCATTGTGTCATATTGCATTCATATGAAAAATACAACAAGTGGTATGAAAAATTCAAAAAAAAATGCATTGTAATATAAGATTTTCTGCTTATCTTTTAAAATTGATGAAGCTTTGCCTATTACCCTTTAGAGCTTTTGTATTTCAATTCTTGCTCAATGTCATGTCTAGTTCTTTGACTTGCTAGAATTATCATGCTTTTACATGTGTAGCTAAGTCTTTGCTATATGAGCTAGAGCCTTTTAAACAACTCAAACTAAGAAATTGCAATTTGTGGATGTTTTAGCGAGTTGCGTAATTAGTGCTCCTCTTGTGACATTGGCCTGTCGAATTGCTTTGTTAGCTCTTTGATCTAAAATTGACCATTACTTGAGCTTTTGTGTTCTTGAGATTCTAAAAGCGCTCTTGTGAAAAATGAAAATCAAGATTGTCTTATGCTTAAATTGTGCCAAACTATTCTTACGAGAGGCGCTTGTCAAATGACATGAACTTGGAGATAGTTTGATGAACAGACGATCTCATGGGGACCGCTTGTCGAAATGACATGAACCTCAAGATTTGTCGCCGGTAGAAGCTTAGAAAGAGTTTGTGGATGGCTCCTAGTCCGGGATCTTCTTTATTAAGATATACCTTTAATCAACTTTTGGTGAAGCTTAGGATGAGTTTGTGGATGGCTCCTAGTCCAGGATCTTGTCACTAAGTTAGATCATTAGTCAACTTCAATATTCAATGCAAATGAGAAAAATGTTGACAAATGGCGTTTACAAAATATTGAGCAAAATGATTCAATACGGGACTTGATTGACTCTTCTTGTGGTCTTTGTTAGATTTTTGATCTCACTTTGTGATTTGACATGGCCAATTTCACTTTAGGATCTCTGTTGATGAACTTCTTTGAATTTGAAGCGTTGCTTAAATTGATAAAATCTAATGCTTTACTTTTGAGCCTTTGTGCTTAGCTTTGCTATATATGTCTTACCATGATCTTGCTAGCGTTGTCAGGCTTGATATGCTGTTTGTGCATTATTCGAGATACTAGCTTGTTCTTTTGGGTAATCTAAAAGATTGCAGGAAAAAATAAGCGATGAAGTCTTGAACTTAAGATCGCTTTTATCTTTAACCTTTACCCAACTCTCATTTCTTTTCGGAAAAGAAGATGAGATGAGGAAGCTCGGACGAAGTTGAAGAAAAGCTTTGGTCATTCAGGAGTTTGCTCGCATTACCAAGAACAAGGATCAGGAACTCGAGGGTCTGAGAACTCGAGTAACAGGTAAGTAATTCTTTACCTGTTGTCCTTTCTAAGTATTTTCTCTTTTCTAATGCTAATTTCTTGTTCGAAATTGTCTTTGAATTGAGGAGCCTCGAGGTGAAATCCAAGAGAAGACCTTGATCTACAATGAGTCCGTCGCATTGCTAAGATGAATGCAGAGGACATCGAGCATGGAAGAAAAGCATCTTTGAAACCATTGCTTCCCATGAAGAAGAGGTCAAGAAATTGGATTCTCAACTAGTAGGTAAGAAATGCTTTTACCTACAATCATCTTTGTGTTATCTTCCTCTAGAAGTTTATTTTTGTTCGAATAGGTTATATTCTTTTGAACAAGTGGTGAAAACAAGAAACTTCAGCGAGGCTTCGACTGCACCCAACAGAGATGGGATCAATGAAGACTAGTCTTCAAAGCAACATCACACTCTGAACAATGTACTTGGTGAGCTACATTACGATGGAAAAACTCCTCGAGAAGATCTTGTAGTTGCTCACATAAGTACCATTGGGGAACAAGTCTGAAACTTGCAAGAAATGGTGACCACTCAAGGCTAATCAAGCCGAATCAATAAGGGAGGCGATCGAAGCTGCGATAAGTTACGCCCGCTAAACTTAAAGCTCAAGACCCCGCCTTAATGTGCAACCAATTTGTGGATTTCATGGGGATATGCTCGGATCTTAGGATGATGTGACAATTGGCAATGGCGTTTACGGTTTGTCGTTTCACACGTTTTCGACAAAGCTACGAGCATTACGGGCGAGGCGGTCCGACCGGTCTTTGCGACGCGGTCCGACCGGTCCCAAATCGATCGGACCGGCCATCCGAGGCGGTCGGACGGCGATGACCAAAAGTGTTCAAATCGAGTGGGCCAAAAATAGGTGTTGTAGACAAGTAAGGATCCCAATGCACTTGGTCTCATGATTTTGGAGCCTCTAGTGAAAAGTTCTATTGGTTTAAAGTTTCGAAGGTTTGGATTTTGGGAGCTTGAATTTGGCTAAGTCCTAAAGGCGGTCCGACCGCTCACGAGGAGCGGTCCGGCCGAGCCATGAAGCGATCGACCGCTCACTGGAGGCGGTCGGACCGTAACTACTTGAACGTCGACCAACCGTGGCGATGTTGTTTTGTTAGGTCAAAGTCATTGGTTTCATGGCATATGATTTGCATGATGCATGTTTTGACTAACATGGGTCAAGTTGTGAAGAACTTGTTCCCGAATTCGTGTTTTCTTATGCGTGGTTGTGCGGGTAGCTTGGTGGTCAACGACGGTCAGCGGCGAGGAGAATCGGGACTAGACTTGAAGAGTTGAGGTCGAGCGATCGGCGATGCGGGTGAGGTCAACGACTCAAGCGTGACACAAGATGGACAAGGGTGACCTATTGGCGAATCCATGACGCATGGTGAAGCGGTTTAGGTCAAAGGTTAAAGCGGCGCGCGCGGCGTGCGTGTGTGACCCGCTTGTTAGTGGGCCTTAACGGAGCCCAATTAAGTCAAACCCTAAGAGTTTTAGGCCTCCACTATAAATAGGAGGAGATGGTGGCTGCACTCTCTCTCTCTCTTTGTTTATGTTTCAAAACCCTAATTGTCTTTAGGGGAGTTGAGGTGGAGGCTAGGGCTTTTCATGGTTTGAGGAGAATTTCGTGATCCTTGATTGTCTACTGATCCATGATGGTGTGGATGTAATCCAGCATCAACCACGAAATCAATCTATGCAAGGTTTGCTTGAGATAAGTCTCTTTTCGTTCTTGCTTTCAATTTCGTGTTTTTAGGGCTTTCTTTGATCCGCGAGTTTGTGATTGATTCTTTCACGTAAATTAGCTTGCTGTGATATGTGTGAATCTATCTAGCATCATCTTGATCATCAATCTCTCACGAACAAGCTTTAGGATCAAGTTTTCGTTCTTGCCCGGTTTTAGACCTTCTGTTAATCAATTGGCAATTGCTCAAGATCGTTCCAAGAATTATCATAATATTCGATTGGAATAGGTCCTCAATAGCATAGAGAAGGTGTGTGCAAAGTTTCGTGAAGTTTGGAGTTAAGAATCAAAAGTTAGACCTAATTGCAACTTCGTCATCGGTGATTTTCTTGTTTGGATCGGTTACGTAGACTACCGGTCCGACCGCCCGTCACCACCGGTCCGACCGATTTTGGGCGGTCCGACCGCCAACATAACAATGCCGGTCCGACCGCCCGACAATCGGTCCGATCGGTTCACCTCGTGATCGTCGACCGCCAAGATTTGTATTGCTTTGATTCTTGCGATTATTGTCGCATTGCTTAGGGGTTTTATTGGATTCAATACTAGTCTTCCATTTGATCTTGGTATATTGATCTTCATAGCTTTCTAATAGCTACTGGAGTGAAATTGTATTGAGTTCATAATTTGTGAAAAAGTGAGCGTGCTCCTATTCACCCCCCTCTAGTCGCCTTTACGGTCCAACACAATTGAAGCCGACTTCGACTGCCCTGAATCAAAGGCAAGTCGATTGATCGAGGAAATGCAATCGGTTGGCAAAAAGGTAGCGGAGAAAATGCAGCTAGGCACTCCCCCTTCAGAGTAATCTTCTAACTACTTTGTAAGGCAGACAATTTCTGTTGACGAGTAATATATGATCCATCTTGTTTCCTGCAAATCATCTTGTCGAGTGGTTAGCAACCCGAAAGATAACTAATGGATGAAAAACCAAAAGACTGAAGTTAAATTAATAACTTTATCCTAGGCCATCTTGTTTCCTGCAAATCATCTTGTCGAGTAATTAGTAACTCAAAAGATAACAAACGAATGAAAGACTAAGAATTGAAGTCAAATTAATAACTTTAGCCTAGCCCCCGACTATTTTCTTAGTTTGTTTGGACAATCTAAGTAAATAGTGTGTGAAATGGGGTTTCTGAAAACAAAGAGAGGTTTATTTAACTTGTAGTTTTTGTTATGGTTGTCAAGCACTGGTCGAAAGAGTAGAAACGACTCGACACTAGGAAGTTCCTTCTAGTGGGCAGGACCACGTGCAGAGAGGAAAGGCTTCGACTAGGTGATGTTACCATCTCCGACTGGTTTAATCGAACCAAAAACAGCAACTTGAGTTAAGCAAACGTCTTAGAGGACTTTAATAATTCGTTCGCCCTTTTTTGGTGGACTCGATAAATCTTTTCTAGTAGCAAAAGTGGGAGACTGAGCGACGCTAGGAAGTTCCTTCTAGTGGGCAGGACCACGTGCAGAGAGGAAAGACTTCGACTAGGTGTGTCTCTTCCTTCGACCAGTTAAAACGAATCGAGTACACCAAAGGTGGTCGAATAAACATAAAAAAGTGCACTCTACTGAGAATATTTTTCTAAATTACTGAAAAAATAAGCTAAGGTTAAAAGAGTTGGCTTTGAGAACATTTCGACTAGATAGAACACGAGCTCTGTATTGGCAACAAAAGTGAATAGCAGTCGATGCTAGGAAGTTCCTTCTAGTGGGTGACCACATGCGAGAGGAGAGACTTGACTAGATGATGTTACTTGCCTTTCGACGGTGTAGAAAACTCGGTGTTTTTGGATCATAGTCGAAAGATTATAAAAGCACTACTAAAAAATAAGACAAAAGAGGTAGAAGGAACACGGACCTTTATTGCACGAGAGGTTGGTCACACATAGAATTTATGAATGGCGGTCGATGTTCCAAGAATTTGAGAGAACTCGCCCATCTTCCATTGCTAGTCGTATCGACCACGCCGAGTGACCGACCTTTGTGTAAGGACCTTCCCACTTGGGAGAAAGTTTATTCCGATTAGACTTGGATTGGCAGAGCCTCAATACCAAGTCACCTACAGCAAGGCTGTGAGGCTGGACCTTACGATCGTAGTATCTGCGTAGGGCTTGTTGGTAGACCGAGCAATGATTAGGGCCATGTTTCTCCTTTCTTCGAGTAGGTTAATATCATCTGCTCGAAGTTGTTCCTAGTCGGACTTGTTGAAGGTTTCAACTCGTGTCGACCGCAATTTTAGCTCCGGAGGAAGCATGGCTTCGGCTCCGAACACTAAAAAGAAAGGTGTTTCTCCTGTCGCTCGACTAGTGGTCGTCTAACCGCCCATATCTGAGAAGGTAATTCTTGTACCCAAGCCCCCGAGCGCTTAACAAGCTTGTCGAAGACTCGGGTTTTAATTCCTCGCATTATTTGGCCGTTTGCACGTTCGACCGCCCCGTTGCTTTGGGGATGTGCATGAAGCATAGCATAACTTGGTACCCAACTCGTCGCAAAATTCACGAAATTTTGCACTTGCAGTGTTTACCATTATGCGTAATTATCCGACTCGGAACTCCAAATTGGCTAATTCGCATCTCATCATGAACCTTTTCTTTGCTTCGTTGTTATCCCGATTCTGAGTTGGCTTCGATCCACTTTGTGAGCGTGTCAATGGCCACAAAAGGAATTGAAACCTCACGGTGCTTTGGGAAGCGGTCCTAGGATATCAAGACCCAGTCGCAAAAAGGCTAGGAAAGAGGTATTATCTGTAATGCTTGAAATTTGGTTGGTGTATCATCTACCATGAAATTGGCATTGGACACACTTTTTAACCACCTCTTTGGCATCGTCTGAGTTGTAGGCGGTAGAAACCTTGTCGAAAGGCTTTACCAGAGCCAATGTTACGTAGGAAGCATCCGTCCCACGGATGCCACTTGTGTATATCATGAAGGAGTGTTATTCCTTCGTTTTCTTTGAATGCATCGCATGAGTATCCCTTGGGTTCCTCGTTTGTAGAGGACTCCTTCGACCAAAGTATACATTTTGGCTTTTGGGATAAGCGATGCGCCTCAAGATCATCTTGGTCTGGAACCCTTGTGAAGATACTCGTAGATGGGAGTCATCGGTATCCTCGTAATTTAATGAGGCTATCTCAATAGGAGATGTCTCGGTTCTTCGACCGAGACGGCTTTTGGAGTTGCTCCAAGAAAACTCCTTTGGCATGCGTAGATCGGGAAGAAGCCATCCGAGCAAGTTGGTGCGTGAGGAAATTATCCTTCGAGGATGAATTGTACCTCGAAACCTAAAAATGCTTTTCTAGCTTACGTGCTTCGATAAGTACTGAGCCATTGTCGAGCTGAAACCTTTGGTACTCTTTCCGATTTGATTCACGACTAATTGAGAGTCTCCTCTCAGTAGTCGACGAATCGAGAGTGCTTTCGCGGCTCGTATGCCCGACTAGCAAACCTTCGTACTCTGCCACATTGTTAGTGGCACGAAAGTTTAATTGTATGGCATACTTTAAGGTTTCTCGGTAGGAGATACGGGACCACCCGACCCCAAGCCACTTAGAGTAAGTGACCCGTCAAAGTACATCATCCACTGGTCATGGGAATCGTACTGGGGATCCTGAACATGTTCAGGATTTGTCCATTCGGCGACAAATTCTGCCAAGATCTGGGATTTTATGGCCGTTCGGGACACGAATGGAGGTCGAACTCCCAAGTTCGACTAACCATTTTGCCATGCGTCCATTGTTTCCTTATTATGGAGGATTGCTCCCAAAGGAAATTCAGACGGTACAGCTATTTTGTGCGCCTGAAAATAATACCGCAGTTTCCTCGAAGACATGACGAGGGCATATAAAAGTTTTGGACACGAGGTAACTCTCCTTAGGCCGTGTAAAACTTATTTGGCGTAATAAATCGGTCGTTATGCGCTTTCACGTTCTCGACCGAGATGCGCTTCTTTGCTGTGGCGTGGTAGCTAGGTAAATTAAGAGCGTCTCTTCTGGCTTTGGAGAAACCAGAATAGGAGCACTCGAAATGTACCTCTTGACATCCTCGAAGGCAGCGTTTGCCTCGTTCGACCACTCAAAACCTTCATGTCTCCTGAGAAGTTTAAAGAAGGGTAGTCCTTTTTCTCCTAGTCGTGCGATGAAACGACTTAAAGCCGCCATGCACCCAGTGAGTTTCTGGACTTCCTTTTTTGTGGTCGGAGGACGCATCTGGAGGATGGCCTTTATTTTCTCAGGATTTGCTTCGATTCCTCGTTCAGATACTAGGAATCCAAGCAATTTTCTGAAAATTCCAAACACACTTCTCGGGATTAAGTTTTAAGCGGTGCTTTACGAGGTTGTCGAATGTTTCTTGCGGTCGGTGATATGATTAAATTTCTTAATGCTTTTACGACTAGATCATCAACATAGGCTTCGGTTCGGCCTAATTGAGATGAAAAAGTTGATTGCATCAAGCGTTGAAAAGAAGCACCGGCATTCTTTAGACCAAATGGCATTTTGACATAGCAAAAGGTACCAAATGGTGTAATGAATGCGGTCTTTTCTTCATCGTTTAGACACATATTGATCTGGTGATATCCAGAATATGCATCTAAAAAACTTAATATTTCACAACCTACAGTAGAATCAACCAACTGATCGATACGAGGTAAAAGAAAATCATCTTTTGGACAAGCTTTATTAAGATCGGTAAAGTCTCGCACATCGCCATTTCTTTGTTTGAATTTTTGACCATTACAGGGTTAGCCAACCACTCTGGGTGGTTGACTTCTCTTATAAAGCCTGCTTTAAGTAGCTTATCCAATTCTGATTTAATAGCATCTCGTCGATCAGGGGCAAATCTCCGTAATTTTTGTTTTACGGGTACTTTATCAGGCCGTAAAGCTTGCCTGTGCTCGATCACCTCCCTGGGGACTCCGGGCATGTCGGATGCTTGCCACGCGAAGACATCTGCGTTAGCTCGGAGGAAGGCGATGAGGGCGTCTTCCTATTTGGGGTCGGAAGTCTCCCCAATGCGAGCAGTCTTGAGGGTTTCTCGTCGGATGAACCTCTTTGACTTGGTCGTTCGGCTTTGGTGCGACTTTGAAGCCGACTTGCTAGTCGGTCGACTTTCATCTCGAGTTGGTATTTGGCCAACCATCTCGAGGATCGACGGATCATGATTATCGCCATCTTTTGTCACAATGAATTGTGATCACTCCTTTGGGACTGGCATCTTAAGACATTGATACCCATAATGAGTAGCCATTAAGAATTTTGCCAAAGTTGGTCGTCAGAGTATGGCGTTATATGCGTATCGAAATCGACCACATCAAATGAAACTTTCTCTGTCCTGAAATTATTTGGTGAGCCAAATGTTAAAGGAAAAGAAACTTGGCCAATGGGTTTGGCCGAAGACCCCGGTACGATTCCATGAAAAGAGTATCGTCACGGTCTTACCTTTGTCACAGGTATTTGCATCTCGTCCGGGCATTAGTAAATAGTATGTTCAGGAGGCGCCACCATCAACCAACACTCGATTGACCGAAGCAGGTTGTTGATGGTGGGTTCGACCCTAATCGGATAACGACTGATCGATTGAAGTGATCGGCGATCACCCTTCTCGAAAGAAATGGTAATTTCCGACCACTTTGGTAGATTATTGACAAGAGGAGCATCTATAGAGTTTACCTCTCGTCCGGCAGCTTTGAGTTGTCGTTTCGACTCGTATGTCGATGATCCTCCGTAGATATGCTTTACAGTATGTTGCGGATCTTGGAACGGCATCTCTTCATCATCCGATAATTTTTGGCCACTTGTATTTCCTACTTGCTCGAGAATGGGGAGTGGCCCTTTGCCGTTGTAGTAGTCCTCAAGCTTTCTTTGGAAAACTCGGCAGTTTCGGAGGTCATGTCCTTCCTTTTTATGAAAAGGACACCACCTTGGTTTGTCGTTCCTACGATCGTAGTAGCTTACCTTTGCCTTGATCGAGTGCGACTTGGTGGTTTAGGGCTCTTTATCTTTCACGGCCAAGACCTCCTTGAAACCACTAGTGTGTGGTTTTTGACTCTTTATTTTCTTCTTGCTCTTCTTTGCTTTCTTGTCCTTACCAACTTCACCTGGCTCTCGAGGAGTGTACGTTTCTCGATCAATAGTGTTGTTCCACTCGACCGCCTCAGAAGCAGTCGCATATCGATCGGCCATCTCGAAGAGCTCGGCAACAGTGTTAGGAGGATTCAAAGCAATATCCTCTGTTATCCTTCTACTACGGACTCCTTGCTTAAAAGCCCTGATCACAGATGAGTCAGAAATTTCCAGAATTGAGTTACGAACCTGACTAAAGCGTTTGATGAATTGACGCAAAGTCTCGTTGTTGTTCTGTTTTATCCGGTGCAAGTCGTCTTCCTTTCCAGGGCGGTTGTATGTGCCTTGGAAATTCGCCTGTAGAAGATCGCAGAGGTGTTGCCAAGAGTAGATCGACTCGAGTGGTTGGTTTAATAACCACGATCGGCGCGATCCTTCAAGCACGATCGGAAGGTAATTTGCCATTACATGCTCTCCTCCTCCTGCGCTTTCGGACGGTGTTGTATAGATCTGAAGAAATTCGATGGGATTTTGAGATCCATCAAACTTCTCCATGTTCCTTTGGTCGAAAATGAGGTGGCCAAATAATCGCTCGAAGGTTAGGCGAAAATGCCGACATCCGGTAATTACTTCTTGGCGCCTTCTTTGCGTGAAAGAAGGGTTAATGTCACCGGTGATCGTATCTGACGATACCCAAAGAACAGTCGACTGTCTGTAGTAGGCTTCAGCTCTACGAGAGGAATACTCTTCGTACTCCATCCGTTGTGGATTTCTTTGTCGAAGTGGTGAATGATCACCTCTCCGAGGGGTTTCTTGATCATCAGCCAATCGAAATGTATTTCTCCGAGTAGGGGATCGATGCGACTTATGGCCATGTCGATTTCTACGTGGTGAAATATTCGATTGACTGGTAGCTGAGGAAGTCGTATTGCTACGATCATCTGAATGATGTCGACGAGGTACTTCCAGTTTTGTCATCACGGTTCGAAGCCTTTGCGCAATCTCTTCAGCAAAGAGATCGTACCCTGGCGTTCGAGCAAGCTCTTGATTAGGATTTTCGAGCAAGTCGTTGATGTTCTGGAGTTCTTGTACCTCCTTCGACTGATGTTGAATGCGCCCGGTAGATTCTTCTGGGCTGCAATCTTCTTCCGTCGGATGGCCTCAAAATTCTCCTCTTGGATCCTTGAGGCCTTCTCAATGGAGTGCGAGAATGTCGAGGATTTCCCTCGCTCATCAGTGTTGGTTCATCCATCACGGTGGTGCCCTTGCCATTACCACGAGGGGCGGTGTGTGATCTTGGGAGTGTTCTTATCTCGGCCTCCATGAGGTGACCGATTTGTGGGAAGGGCGAAGACCTCCGTTGATGATTCTCACTTGCGCTCGAGGCCTCCCGCTTGAGGAGTACTCGAGAGACACCATCTGGCGACTTGGAGCAATCCCCTCCGTAGGGGAACTACAGGTTATAAGCGTCTCCGTCCGCAAATGAGATCTGGAGAGGCGGTCGAATTTGCAGAAAAGCATGCTTGATCCCACCCTCTCTGGAGTTACCCTAAGAGAGAGGATCACGGATGTTGGTGGAGTCTGGAATGGTGGCTCTCGAACTTGTCTCACCGGTCGGTCGCGCTGAGGGGACTTGGACACTTGGAGGAAAAACTCTCGTCGTGTCGTGAGTCCTCACGGGTGCGGTTCAGTCGATTGACCCTTGTCCTTTGAGGGAATTGGCTCCCCTGTTGGACGTATCGTTGTGGGGATAAGGATCCTCCTCAACTCCATTGATGGGATCGTTTCTGGAGAAGCGATCTCGGAGGCAACATCACCATCGGCGGATGCATCACTCGGCTCGTAGTCGAAACCGGCATCCATGTCGGCGTCTGCGTGTCTGCCAAGTCAAACCAGTTCTCCTCGTTCCATTCTCCTGCCATGATTGCATGAGATTGGAAAAAGAGAGTATGTTGACAAGAGATTACGGAAGATCCCCACAGACGGCGCCAGCTAGCCGGTGTATTAGAACCGATCTTACGTAAAGATTATTTGATTCGGGGTCTCCTAGAGATGAAATCACGCAGAGTGGTTGACACGGGATGTTTAGGCGAGTTCGGGCCTTCTCGGAGAGAATAACAACCCTACTCGTGTGTGTGTATGGTATTGACTGTATTCTCGATGATCAAGCAAGAAACTAAGACTATTACAGAGAACAGTACTTGTGTTTCTCCTTGACTTGCTCTGTTTCGCCCTTTCATCCTCTGATTGATGTCTTTATATAGTCGTGAAGAAGTAGCCGTTTTGTCCTGCGGAAGAGGCGCCTTAATTAAGCCAGTAATGGGCGCATGATGGCAGTAATTACCGGCGCATTAGCTTCTTCACGCCGTCTGGCAGTTATCATTCAGAGGTAATGGGGTATTTAAGCACTATTACTACGCAGAATAATAGTGCGTGCGGACCGTTCGGATTCCTTAATCAATTGGACCCACTCGCTTGTAGGTTTGATTATAAGGTGGTCGTGGTTTATTTGGTCGTAGTATGACTTACGACTGGGTTTAAGTCGTAGTAGAGCTTACGACTGGACAATAGTCGTAGAAGGACTTACGACTGGACAATGGTCGTAGAAAGACTTACGACTAGGTAGTGGTCGTAGAAGGACTTACGATCATGACATAGTCGTAGTAAGACTCCAGAGAGGGTGGGATCAAGCATGCTTTTCCTGCAATTTCGACCGTCTCTCCGCAGATCTCATTTGCGGACGGAGACAGTTATAACCCAGAGTTCCCCTACCTGGAGGGGATTGCTCCAAGTCGCCAGATGGTGTCTCTTGAGTACTCCTCAAGCGGGGAGGCCTCGAGCGCAAGTGAGAATCATCAACAGGAGGTCTTCGTCCTTCCCACAAATCAGGGTCAGCCTCATGGAGGCCGAGATAAGAACACTCCCCGAAGATCACACACTGCGCCCCCTCGTGGTAATGGCAAGGGCACCACCTGTGATGGACAGAACCAACACTCTGATGAGCGTGAGGGAAATCCTCGACATTCTCGCACTCCATTGAGAAGGCCTCAAGGATCTGAAGAGGAGAATTTTGAGGCCATCCAACGGAAGAAGATTGCAGCCCAGAAGAATCTACCGGGGCGCATTCAACATCAGTCGAAGGAGGTACAAGAACTCCAGAACATCAACAACTTGCTCGAAAATCCTAATCAAGAGCTTGCTCGAGCGCGTGGTACGATCTCTTTCTTTGAAGAGATTGCGCAAAGGCTTGAACCGTGATGACAAAGCTGGAAGTACCTCGTCGACATCATTCGATGGTCGTAGCAATCGACTTCCTCGGCTACCGATCAATCGAATATTTCACCACGTAGAAATCGACATGGCCATAAGCGCATCGATCCCCTACTCGAGAAATACATTTCGATTGGTCGATGATCAAAACCCCCGGAGAGGTGATCATTCACCACTTCGACAAAGAAATCCACAGCGGATGTAGTGCGAAGAGTATTCCTCGTGTGAATTTGAAGCCTACTACGGGACGAGTCGACTGTTCTTTCGGGTATCGTCGTATACGATCACCTGGTGACATTAACCCTTCTTTCCTGCAAAGAAGGCGTCAAGAAGTAATTACCGGATGTCGGGCATTTTCGCCTAACCTTCGAGCAGTTCGCTGGCCACCTCATTTTCGACCAGTGAACATGGAGAAGTTTGATGGATCTCAAAATCCTATCGAATTTCTTCAGATCTATACAACATTTGTCCGGCGGCGGGAGGAGGAGAGCATGTAATGGCAAATTACCTTCCGACTGTGCTTGAAGGATCCGCTCGATCGTGGTTATTAAACCAACCACTCGAGTCGATCTACTCTTGGTAACACCTCTGCGATCTTCTACAGGCGAATTTCCAAGGCACATACAACCATACGGAAAGGAAGGCGACTTGCCGGATAAAGCGAACAACAGCGAGACTTTGCGTCAATTCATCAAGCGCTTTAGTCGGGTTCGTAACTCAATTCGGAAATTTCGACTCATGCGTGATTAGGGCTTTTAAGCAAGGAGTCCGTAGTAGAAGGATAACGAGAGGATATTGCTTTGAATCCTCCTAACATCTTTCTTGAGCTCTTGAGATGGCGATCCATATCGATCGCTTCGAGGCGGTCGAGTGGAACAACAATATTGATCGAGAAGCGTACACTCCTCGAGCGGTGAAGTTGGTAAGGACAAGAAATCAAAGAAGACCAAGAAGAAAATAAAGAGTCAAAACCACGAACCGCTGGTTTCAAGGAGGTCTTGACCGTGAAAGATAAAGAGCCCCAAACCACCAAGTCGCACTCGATCAAGGCAAAGGTAAGCATACGATCGTAGGAGCGACAAACCAAGGTGGTGTCCTTTTCATAAAAAGGAAGGACATGACCTCCAACCGCTGAAGTTTTCCAAAGAAAGCTCGAGGACTACTACAGCGACAAAGGCCACTCCCACTCTCGAGCAAGTAGGAAATACGAGTGGCCAAAATCATCGGATGATGAAGAGATGCGTTCCATGATCCGCAACATACTTGTAAAGCATATCTACGGAGGATCATCGACATACGAGTCTAAGCGACAACTCAAAGGCTGCGGACGAGAGGTAAACTCTATAGATGCTCCTCTTGTCAATAATCTACCAAAGTGGTCGGAAATTACCATTTCTTTCGAGAAGGGTGACTGCCCGATCACTTCGAATCGATCAAGTCGTTATCCGATTGTGGTCGAACCCACCATCAACAACTGTCGGGTCAATCGAGTGTTGGTTGATGGTGGCAGTTCCTTGAACATACTATTTACTAATGCCCTGGACGAGATGCAAGTACCGGGATAAAAGGTAAGACCGGTACGATACTCCTTTCATGGAATCGTCTGCAGGGTCTTCGCCAAACCCATTGGCCAAGTTTCTCTTCCTTTAACATTTGGCTCACCAAATAATTTCAGGACAGAGAAAGTTTCCTTTGATGTGGTCGATTTCGATACGGCATATAACGCCATACTCGGACGACCAACTTTGGCAAAATTCTTAATGGCTACTCATTATGGGTATCAATATCTTAAGATGCGAGTCCCAAAGGAGTGATCACAATTCATTGTGACAAAAGATGGCGTATAAGCTGACCGTCGATCCCTCGAGATGGTTGGCCAAATACCAACTCGAGATGAAAGTCGACCGACTAGCAAGTCGAAGCCTAAAGTCGCACCAAAGCCGAACGACCAAGTCAAAGAGGTTCCTCCGGGCGCAGAGAAACCCTCAAGGCTGCTCGCATTGGGAGACTTCGACCCCAAATAGGAAGACACCCTCGTCGCCTTCCTCCGAGCTACGCAGATGTCTTGGCGTGGCAAGCATCCGACATGCCGGAGTCCTCGGAGGTGATCGAGCCGACGGCTAGCTTCTGACTGATAAAGTACCGTAAAACAAAAATTACGAGATTTGCCCACGATCGACGAGATGCTATTAAATCGAATTGGATAAGCTACTTAAGCGGGCTTTATAAGAGAAGTCAACCACCGAGTGGTTGGCTAACCTATAATGGTCAAAAAGTCAAGCGGCAAATGGCGTATGCGTAGACTTTACCGATCTTAATAAAGCTTGTCCAAAAGATGATTTTCCTTTACATCGTGTCGATCGGTTGGTTGATTCTCTGCGGGTTGTGAAATATTAAGTTTTTAGATGCATATTACGGATATCACGGATCAATATGTGTCTAAGCGATGAAGAAAAGACCGCATTCATTACACCATTTGGTACCTTTTGCTATGTCAAAATGCCATTTGGTGCGAAGAATGCGGTGCTTCTTTCAGCGCTTGATGCAATCAACTTTTTCATCTCAATTAGTAGAAATCGGAAGCCTATGTTGATGATCTAGTCGTAAAAAGCATTAAGAAATTTAATCATATCACCGACGCAAGAAACATTCGACAACCTCGTAAAGCACCGCTTAAAACTTAATCCAGAAGTGTGTGTTTGGAATTTTCTCGGGAAAATTGCTTGGATTCCTAGTATCCGAGCGAGGAATCGAAGCAAATCTGAGATAATAAAGGCCATCCTCGGATCGTCCTCAGACCACAAAAAGGAAGTCGAAACTCTTTGGGTGCATGGCGGCTTTAAGTCGTTTCATCGCGACTAGGAGAAAAGGACTACCCTTCTTTAAACTTCTCGGGAGACATGAAGGTTTTGAGTGGTCGAGCGAGGCAAACGCCGCCATCGAGGATGTCAAGAGGTACCTTCGAGTGCTCTGTTACGGTTTCTCCAAAGCGGAAGAGGCGCTCTTAATTTACCTAGCCGCCACGCCACGAGGCAACAAGCGCGATCTTGGTGGTAGAGCGTGGCGTACAACGACCGGTTTACTCGTCGTGAGTTTTACGGGCCTAAGGGCGTAACCCTCGAGTCCAAAACTTTTATATGCCCTCCTCATGTCTTCGAGGCTGCGGCATTATTTTGGCGCACAAAATAGTTTGCACTGCCCGAGTTTCCTTTGGGAGCAATCCTCCATAATAAGGAAGCAATGGGACGCATGGCAAAATGGTCGATCGAACTTGGGAGTTCGACCTCCATTTCGTGTCCCGAACGGCCATAAAATCTCAAATCTTGGCGGACTTTGTCGCGAATGGACAAATCTGAACACATTCGGGATCCCGAGACGATTCCACGACCGATGGATGATGTACTGACGGTCACTTACTCTAAGTGGCTCGGGTCGGGTGGTCTGGTATCTACTACAGGAGAAACCTTAAAGTATGCCATACAATTAAACTTTCGTGCCACTAACAATGTGGCGGTACACGAAGGTTTGCTAGGCGGCATACGAGCCGCGAAGCACTCACGATTCGTCGACTACTCGTGAGAGGAGACTCTCAATTAGTCGTGAATCAAATCGGAAAGAGTACCGTGCTCTAGCTCGACAATGGCTCGGTACTTATCGAGCACGTAAGCTAGAATAGCATTTTTAGGTTTCGAGGTACAATTCATCCCTCGAAAGGATAATTTCTCATGCACCAACTTGCTCGGATGGCTTCTTCCCGATCTGATGCACTAAAAGGAGTTTTCTTGGAGCAACTCCAAAAGCCGTCTCTGGTCGAAGAACCAGAGACATCTCCTATTGAGATAGCCTCATTAAATTACGAGGATACCTGGATGACTCCCATCTACGAGTATCTTCACAAGGGTTCCGTACCCGAAGATGATCTTGAGGCAGATCGTTTATCCCGAAAAGCCAAAATGTATACTTTGGTCGAAGGAGTCCTCTACAAACGAGGAACCCAAGGGATACTCATGCGATGCATTCCAAAAGCGAAGGAATAACACTCCTTCATGATATACACAGTGGCATCTGTGGGACGCATGCTTCCTACAGAACATTGGTCGGTAAAGCCTTTCGACAAGGTTTCTACTGGCCTACAGCTCTGTACGATGCCAAAGAGGTGGTTAAAAAGTGTGTCCAATGCCAGTTTCATGGTAGACAGATACACCAACCAGCTCAAGCATTACAGACAATACCTCTTTCCTGGCCTTTTGCGACCTGGGGTCTTGATATCCTAGGACCGTTTCCCAAAGCACCAGGAGGTTTCGAATTCCTTTTTGTGGCCATTGACACGTTCACAAAGTGGATCGAAGCCGAACCTGTAACAGAACCGGATAACAGGCGCAAAGAAAAAGGTTCATGATGAGATGCGTAATTAGCCGATTTGGAGTTCCGAGTCGGATAATTACAGACAATGGTAAACAATTCGCAAGTGCAAAATTTCAGGAATTTTGCGACGAGTTGGGTACCAAGTTATGCTATGCTTCTGTTGCACATCCCCAAAGCACGGGCGGTCGAGCGTGCAAGCGGCCAAATAATGCGAGGAATTAAAACCGAGTCTTCGACCCGACTTGTTAAGCTCGGGGCTTGGGTACAAGAATTACCTTAGATATGGGCGGTTAGATGCGACCACTAGTCGGCGGCAGGAGAAACACCTTTCTTTTTAGTGTTGGGGCGAAGCCATGCTTCCTCCGAGCTAAAATTGCGATCGACACGAGTTGAAACCTTCAACAACTCCGACCGGGAACAACTTCGGCGGATGATATTAACCTACTCGAAGAAAGGAGAAACATAGCCCTAATCCATTCGCAGTCTACCAACAAGCCCTACACAGATACTACGATCGTAAGGTCCACCGCGACCTTCTTGTCAGAGGTGACTTGGTATTGAGGCTCGCCAATCCAAGTCTAATCGGAATAAACTTTCTCCCAAGTAGGAAGGTCCTACACGATGGTCGAAGTCACTCGGCGAGTGGATGACGACTAGCAATGGAAGATGGGCAGGTTCTCTCAAATTCTTGGAACATCGACCAGTTACGCAAATTCTATGTGTGACCAACCTCTCAGGCAATAAAGGTCCAGGTTCCTTCTACCTCTTTTGTCTTATTTTTGAGTAGTGCTTTTATAATCTTTCGACTATGATCCAAAAACACCCAGTTTTCTCTACACTGGTCGAAAGGCAAGTAACATCATCTAGTCGAAGTCTCTCCTCTCTGCATGTGGTCAGTCCACTAGAAGGAACTTCCTAGCATCGACTCGTTATTCACTTTTGTTGCCAATACAGAGAGCTCAGGTTCTATCTAGTCGAAATGTTCTCAAAGCCAACTCTTTTAACCTTAGCTTATTTTTTCAGTAATTTAGAAAAATATTCTAAGTAGAGTGCACTTTTTTATGTTTATTCGACCACCTTTGGTGTACTCAATTCGTTTTAACTGGTCGAAGGAAGAGACACACCTAGTCGAAAACTTTCCTCTCTGCACGTGGTCCTGCCCACTAGAAGGAACTTCCTAGCGTCGCTCAGTCTCCCACTTTTGCTACTAAAAAAGATTTATCGAGTCCACCAAAAAAGGGCGAACGAATTATTAAAGTCCTCTAAGACGTTTGCTTAACTCAAGTTGCTATTTTTGGTTCGATTAAACCAGTCGGAGATGGTAACATCACCTAGTCGAAACCTTTCCTCTCTGCACGTGGTCCTGCCCACTAGAAGGAACTTCCTAGTGTTGAGTCGTTTCTACTCTTTCGACCAGTGCTTGACAACCATAACAAAAACTATAAGTTAAATAAACCTCTCTTTGTTTTCAGAAACCCCATTTCACACACTATTTACTTAGATTGTCCAAACAAACTAAGCAAATAGTCGGGGGCTAGGATAAAGTTATTAATTTGACTTCAATTCTTAGTCTTTCATTCGTTTGTTATCTTTTGAGTTACTAATTACTCAACAAGATGATTTGCAGGAAACAAGATGGCCTAGGATAAAGTTATTAATTTAACTTCAGACTTTTGGTTTTTCATCCGTTAGTTATCTTTCGGGTTGCTAACCACTCGACAAGATGATTTGCAGGAAACAAGATGGATCATATATTACTCGTCAACAGAAATTGTCTGCCTTACAAAGTAGTTACAAGATTACTCTGAAGGGGGAGTGCCTAGCTGCATTTCCTCCGCTACCTTTTTGCCAACCGATTGCATTTCCTCGATCAATCGACTTGCCTCTGATTCAGAGCAGTCGAAGTCGGCTTCAATTGGTTGCACATTAAGGCAGGGGTCTTGAGCTTTAAGTTTCGCGGGCGTAACTACTGCAGCTTCGACTGCCTCCCTTATTGATTCGGCTTGATTAGCCTTCAGAGTGGTCACCATTTCTTGCAAGTTTCGACTTGTTCCCCAATGGTACTTATGTGAGCAACTACAGTATCTTCTCGAGGAGTTTTTCCTCGAATGTAGCTCACCAAGTACATTGTTCAGAGTGTGATGTTGCTTTGAAGACTAGTCTTCATTGATTCCATCTCTGTTGGAGTGCAGTCGAAGCCTCGCGAAGTTTCTTGTTTTGACCACTTGTTACAAAAGAATATAACCGGTCGAACAAAAATAAACTTCTAGAGGAAGATAACACAAAGATGATTGTAGGTAAAAGCATTTCTTACCTACTAGTTGAGAATCCAATTTCTTGACGTCTTCTTCATGGGAAGCAATGGTTTCAGCATGCTTTTTCTCCCATGCTCTGATGTCCTCTGCATTCATCTTAGCAATACGGACGGACTCATTGTAGATCAAGGTCTTCTCTTGGATTTCAATCTCGAGGCTCCTCAATTCAGCAGCAATTTCTGAACAACAAATTAGCATTTGAAAAGGGAAAATACTCAGAAAGGACAACAGGTAAAGAATTACTTACCTGGTACTCGAGTTCTCAGACCCTCGAGTTCCTGATCCTTGTTCTTGGTAATGCGAGAAAACTCCTGAATGACCAAAGCTTTTTCTTCAACTTCGGTCCGGAGCTTCCTCATCTCATCTTCTTTTTCTGGAGAAGAAATGAGAGTTGGGTAAAGGTTAAAGATAAAAGCAGTCTTAAGTTCAGCACTTACTGTTTATTTTTTTCTGCAATCTTTTAGATGCAGAGATGGCTTCTCGAAGTCTATCCGAGAGGACTATTACTTCCTCCCTTAGCTTTCTCGAATCCTCTTTTTCATAATCGAGTGAGTCAGCTAAGGTCTTCGTGTCGCTTTTCAGCCTACAGAGAACAAAAATGGAGATAAACATCAGCCAATTGGTTCAAGTCCTTCTACAACCATCGACCTAGTCGTAAGTTTTTCTACGACTATGTCATGGTCGTAAGTTTTTCTACGACCACCACTTGGTCGTAAGTAGTCGTAAACTCTTTCGACCCGATTGCTGTCATGAGTTTTTCCATGACAACTCTCATAAACACTATACGAGTAGTCAAGTTAAAAGCGACTATGAGTAATGATGACTTACCATCTCTCTGCATGCATGCAGAGTTCTTCTTTCTCTTGTCGTAGCTCTAAAAGTTGTCGATGATACTCACCGACAACAGCAATTTGCTCCAGAGCTTTCTGCAAAAAGAAGACAGTGAGAAGAAAAGGAAAGCCACATATATAAGTATTCTGAAAATACTTACATTCATAGTCGACCTAGCAAAGGTTGAATACACAAACTCGGGTTCTGCAGGCTTGTCTATCCTCGCGACTTTATCCCACCATACCTCCTCAAGGCGCTCATTGTGAAGGTATTTCCTCTATTTGGAATATCCTTGGGATGGGGACTCGATCGCGAGATCCATGTGGCGAGACCCTATAATGTAAACAGTCCAAAGAAATCGGCCGAAGTTGAAAGGTTCTTCATCCTCCGATTCGTGGGTTGCACTTCTCTCTGGACATCGGAAGGAATATGCGCCACGACTTCCTTTCCAGACACGATGTCAGAGTCATTATCACCTTGGCCGGGCTTTGCGGTGCCTCTGTGGCCTCTACGACCTCGGTGAGTCGTGATGGCTGGCCTCTCAATAGTCGTAGCTATAACTTCAGTGGTTGTAGCTACGACCTCAACAGTTGGAGGAACCACTTCGGGAGCCACCTGGGTCAAGGGAAATCCTTCAACCACTTCCATTGTTACCTCTCCAGCAACTGAAGAGGTGACAATGGGCTTCTCGGCGGAAGCATTCCCGGGGGCTGAAGGAGTCGGACTAAAATAAAGAGAAGCAAATCCAGGTTGTGAAAAGGAAAAAGGTAAATATTGTTCTTACACTTTAGTACATTTCACATACCTCTGCACCCTGGTCTTAACCAGGAATTTAGGAGCGATCCTCCCGACGGAGGACCTCTTCTTCTCCACGACCACGTCTGGTCGAAGTTCAACAATTGGCTCAGCTACGACCACGTCTGGTCGTAGAGTTTGAACAGAACGTGGCTCTGGTCTCTGGTTCTCTGGATGGCGAGATCGGCCTCGACCATTCCAAGAGCAAGACTACCTTCGATTGCGAGTTGTCTTTGGAGCAACATCGTCCTTCATAAAAGACATAAAATCTTTCGGATCTCCTTTTCGGTTGCTTAACAAAACTAGGAGTGGCAAGAAGCTGCGAAGATTCCTTGTCATAATAGAAGGGTACCTTAGCCTTGCGAGGTTTGCGCTTAAGAGATTGTTGCTTCAACCACCTTGGCCCGATAGCTGCGACCTCGGCCAGATATGGCTACGGTGCCGCAGGCTTTGTAGAGGGTCTGGTCGAAAGACCAGAGATCGAGCTTTCTCCTCCCTTGTCGGCAGATCTTACAAGTCGACGTCTCTTAGATGGAGGAGCCGAGCCTCTGTCTTTCGACAACCCTGTGCCAATAGTCATCAGTACGACTTCCTCGTCGTCCTGACGATTTTCCATGCCTACTTTACGTAATGCAAAGCGAAAAGAAGAGTCACTAACCAGTCGTAAGTTTTTCTACGACCAGTGCCAAGTCGTAAGTTTTTCTACGACACTTTCTTGATCGCAAGATTTTCTACGATCACCATTAGTCGTAAGTATCTTCTACGACTATAAAGTCCTAAAGAAAGAATCAACTTTTTTATTACCTTTAGGCGCTCTATCTTTTCATCTGCGGACAAAGCCGCAATGATTTGAGGAACCGCCACTCGGAGTGGCAGAGATTTCTCACAGATGAGTCTGACTCTAGAGTCAACCTCGGCCTGTGAAAGATCTGTGTAAACAGATAAGAATATTAGACAATGTTGAGAAGGAGCAAACCGAGAGCTAAGTCGACAGTTACTTACCCTCGTCATAGTCTCTGGTTGGGTCTCCTCTCCCCGAGTATCTCCACATAGGAGATGCTCGTTTCTTCAGTGGACTAATTCGGCGTGTGATGAAATCTTTCACCACATGCCATCCGGTCAGCCCTTCTTCTTTCAAGTCTTTGATGGCTTGAATATAAGGGGCAATCCGGCTGATATCTTCAGGAGTTGAATCCCATGAAGATTTCTTTTCGGCAGCCTTCCGCGCGAAAGAAAGGCTGTCTTGAGGTGACTTTCGAAAGAAACCACCTCTTCCTCCACCGACCATGAAGACCGGGTAAAACTCTGAATATACTCCTTCGACTTGAGTCGTGGAGCTTGCATCATGACTTCCAGCGATTCCGGTTTGACGAGCCATCCCATAATAATATTGGAATAGCTCGAGGTCCGCCGAATCCCAGTGCACGCCTCGCCGCAGTACGAAGACACTCAACATGGTAATGGAATTAGGACCTAAGTTCACTAATTCCACCCCAAAGTGCTCGAGTACCATTGAAGAAAAGGGTGAGCAGCGATCGGAGGCCGACTCTCAATACGCTTGGAAGACGGATTTGCCCATTTTCCCCAGACGGCCAGTGCTGCCCAATAGCCGGAATCCACTTCACCAGAGCCTTCTCTGGAATCTTCCCAGCGTCGACCAAGATTTTGATCTTGGCCGCATCCATCTCCGATTCCTCCCATTCGGAAACTCTCTTGGCCATTTCATTCAGAAACAAGAAGTTTTTTGATTTGGTTGGCGGCGGAGAAGATGAAACCTAGTCGAGGACGGAGAAAGCAAGAGCTCGAAGAACAGCGGAGCGATTTGAGGAAAAGGTAAAAATCCAAGTCTGACTCCTGGTGAGTTTTTATAACCGCACGATTGCCATCGCTTCGGAAACCGTCTCGTAAGTCAAATGTCGAAGAGTTTTTCCTTCGACCATTATTCTACGACATTTTCATAGTCGTAAGTCCATTTGCAAATCCTTCACCAAGTAAGTTACTTTCACTTGAAGCTGGGGGGCTAGATGACGAGGATCTAATAATCCTCATTTTATCTTTTATCTATAATTCTTATTATGGGTAAATATGATGTCACATAGTCCCCAGAAGTACCCCCTATATTTATAAAGGGGAGACCTACCAAGTGATTGTAAGATCTTCTACAATCACCCCCATAGTCGTAAGTCTTACTACGACTATATCATGGTCGTAAGTCCTTCTACGACCACTACCTGGTCGTAAGTCTTTCTACGACCACTACCTAGTCGTAAGTCCTTCTACGACTATTGCACAGTCGTAAGTCCTTCTACGACTATTGCACAGTCGTAAGCTCTACTACGACTTATACCCAGTCGTAAGTCATACTACGACCAAGTAAACCACGACCACCTTATAATCAAACCTACAAGCGAGTGGGTCCAATTGATTAAGGAATCCGAACGGTCCATACGCACTACTATTCCACGTAGTAATAGTGCTTAAATACCCCATTACCTCTGAATGATAACTGCCAGACGGCGTGAAGAAGCCAATGCGCCGGTAATTACTGCCATCATGCGCCCATTACTGGCTCAATTAAGGCGCCTCTTCCGCAGGACAAAACGGCTACTTCTTCACGACTATATAAAGACATCAATCAGAGGATGAAAGGGCGAAACAGAGCAAGTCAAGGAGAAACACAAGTATTGTTCTCTGTAATAGTCTTAGTTTCTTGCTTGATCATCGAGAATACAGTCAATACCATACACACACAGGAGTAGGGTTGTTATTCTCTCCGGAGAAGGCCTGAACCTGTCTAAACATCCCGTGTCAACCACTCTGCGTGATTTCATCTCTAGGAGACCCCCCGAATCAAATAATCTTTACGTAAGATCGGTTCTAATACACCGACAAGTATAATGTTATGTCTTTTGGATTGACTAATGCACCTGCCATTTTTATGGAGACCATGAACATGTTGCACAAGTATTTGGATGACTTCGTGGTGGTGTTCATTGATGATATTCTTATCTATTCCAAGACCAATGAGGATCATGAGCGTCATTTGAGGCTGGTCTTAGAGACTTTGAGAGAGCACAAGTTCTATGCTAAGTTAAAGAAATATGAGTTCTGTATTTCAGAAGTGAGTTTTCTGGGTCACGTGATAAATCCTCAGGGCATTGCTGCTGATCCAAGTAAGGTCTCCACAGTGGTGGATTGGAAAAGGCCGACTAATGTGAAGGAGGTGAGGAGTTTCTTGGGTTGGCTGGTTACTATCGGCATTTTGTGCTGAATTTCTCTATCATCGCCAAGCCGATGTCTCAGCTTACTCAGAAAGGTATGAGATTCCAATGGACTAATAAGTGTGAGCGCAGTTTCTGCACTTTGAAGGAGAGGTTGGTGACCTCTCCTATTCTCACTCTTCCCGAGCCAGGGAAGCGGTTCACAGTCTTTTCAAATGCGTCTCGAGTGGGTCTTGGCTATGTTCTTATGCAAAACGGTAAGGTGATTGCTTATGCGTTGAGGCAGTTAAAGAACCACGAGCAGAATTATCCCATTCATGACTTGGAGCTAGCTGCGGTTGTTTTTGCTCTTAAGATTTGAAGGCATTATCTGTACGGTGAGTCTTGTGATATTTTTCACATATCACAAGAGTCTCAAGTATATCTTCACTCAGAAGGATTTGAATTTGAGGCAAAGGATGTGGTTGAAGTTGATCAAGGATTATGATATTACTATTCAGTATCATCCAAGCAAGGCCAATGTTGTTGCTGATGCTCTTAGTCGCAAGACGACTCCTGCTACTCTAGATTGCCTCATTGTTGATTTTGATCACATGGGGATATCTTATTGTTATCTTAGTACAAACACATGTTGAGACACGATTGATCCTTGAGTCGGCTATTCGGGCCGCAAAGGGAAGCACAGTGAGTGACCGGTTATTGTAGAGGGTCAGGAAGCGTTTGGATGAGGGCAAAGAGGGAGATTTTAGCATGAATGATTCTGGTGCTTTGAGGTTTAAAGGCCACCTTTGTGTGCCGCAAAAGGCGGAGGTCAAAGATGATATCTTGAGGGAGGCTCATCGCACTTCGTACACTGTTCATCCTGGTGAGACTAAGATGTATCGCGATCTGAAACAGAATTTCTGGTGGAAAAGGATAAAGGTGGACATTGCTAATTATGTGGCTTCTTGTGGTGTTTGTCAGCAAGTGAGAGCCGAGCATAAGCGTCCTACAAGGTTGTTGCAGCCTTTGGAGGTTCCCATGGCCTTGGGATGATATCTCTATGGACTTTGTGGTAGGGTTACCTCGTTCACCGCAAGGGAATGATGCAGCTTGGGTAGTAGTGGATTGTTTCAGCAAGTCTGCGCACTTCATTCATATCTAAATGACAAGTTCTGCAAGCGATCCAGCTCCTATTTATGTGAGTGAGATTGTGAGACTACATGGTGTGCCAAAGACCATCATTTCGGACAGGGTAGCGAAGTTTGTCTCTAAATTCTGGGAGAGTCTGCAGAGTGCATTGGACACACAGCTTCGTCTTAGTACATCGTTTCATCCTCAGACAGATGGGCAGTCAGGACGTACTATTCAGACTTTGGAGGATATGTTGCGGACATACGTTATGTCTTGGAAGGGTAGTTGGGAGGACCAGTTGCCACGTGCAGAGTTTGCTTATAACAATAGCTACCATTCCAGTATTAGAGCCGCACCATTCGAGATTCTGTATGGGCAGAAATGCATATCACCACTTTGTTGGGATGCAGTGGGTGAGAAGGCAGTTTTGGGTTCGGACTGGATTGAGAAGACCGTTGAGCGTGTGGCCATGGTGAGGCAGAATCTGTTAGCAGCTCAGAGTAGACAGAAAAGCTATGCAGATGTGAGGAGGCGTGACTTGGAGTTTGCAGTGGGTGACCAGGTGCTCTTGAGAGTGTCTCCCACTAAAGGCATTGTCTGATTCAGTACCAAAGGGGAGCTTAGCCCGAGGTACGTTGGACCGTTCCCGATTATTGCAAGAATTGGGCAGTTAGCCTACCGCCTGGACCTTCCCGAGTCCATGCGTGGAGTTCACAATGTGTTTCCGTCTCGATGCTGAGAAAGTTTTTAAGAGACCCAGAGCATAAGATTTCATTGGAGCCACTGACTGTTGAGCAAGACCTCACAATTGAGTCATGTCTGGTGCTTATTCTGGAGAGGTCAGAGCGAGTGATGAGGCACAAGACGTTGGTATATGTCAAGGTGTTGTGGACACATCAGTCCGAGAGAGAGGCCACTTGGGAATTGGAGTCCCGCATGCGCCAACTTTACCCAGAATTATTCACAACAGGTATGTGATAATGTTGGTAAAGTTTTAGTGGTTTTTTTATTCTGGCGCGTTAAGCTTGGTTAGAATTCGAGGTTGAATTCCGTTTAAGGGGGTAGAATGTAATACCCGTAAATTTAATCGGGTAATCAGAAAATATTCGGGAGGGAAAAAATTAATTAAAAATAGAATTTTCAGATGTTTTGAGGGGGTTTACCGCAAAATCCTGCCAACCTAGGCCGTAGGCCGCGGCCTAGGAGCCCAAGAGGGGGCCGGCCAAAGGGGGTGCCTTCCCTCCCCAAACCCTAGCCTCCCCCTTTTCCCCACTCCCTCCACCCAGCCGCCACCTCTCTCCCCTCCACACCCTACTGCCGCCCCTCCCTGGTCTTGGGCAGCCTTTCTCCCCCGCAACCGAGTGCTCCTGCTGCTTCCTTCTCGTGCTGCCGTTTCCCGGGGTCACCGGTTCCTCGTAGTGGTGGCCGACCGTGGAGAAAGAAGGGGGAAAGGAGGAGAGGGAAGGAAGAATGGGAGGAGCACCTCGCTGGGAGTTCATCGGGCTAGCACGACTCCAAGGGTAACGCTCCTAATCTAGATAGTTGGGTGTTTGATTTCTGCATTTAGGCATTACTGATAACAGATCGGTTCTGGCAATCGGTAGAAATAGTATGCTTTGGGCCAGTTAAAGGATGATTTCGACTGGGGTGCCTCCTAGAGTGTTGTGGGCAACATTGCTAGCTTTCTGTAGAGTATTGGTTAAGGTCTTTTGGATGAGCGGATTGGGACATATGATTTTCGTGGCGCTGCTGTCCTGTAGTTCTGTCGTAATTCTGACAGGTATTAGTAATCGGTCATTAGCGAATAGTTAATTGATTAATTAGGGGATGTCACCATAACGAATGTTGTAGACATTTTTATAAGCTTTCCAGAAAGCTAAAGACCATAAAATTTATCCTTGTGTACTGAAAGTTATGTTAGATTTTGTGCCACTGTTCAGAAACCCTGACGAAAATTACATGTTCTATTAATTAGTTTTTTAAGGATAGAAGATGGCCGAATTTAGAAAGCTCTCCAACTAGGTTTAGGTTGGGAATTTGATAAGATTTCTAGAGGATCCAAGAATGTCTCATTTGGATCTATGGTAAAAAAAAATATGAATTTTAGATTATGACTATCTATCAAGGGGACGGATCGATATTTAGGATTTTGGAGTTGGGTTTGCGCTAGAGATTATAGTGAGTTCATATTTTCTTCGAATTTTGTTTTGTCCAGAATTGCTATCTTAAAGTGCTTGTTAAATTAATCCAGGTGAGAGTTTGGTTCCGGGGCAACGCCCTCTTCGTGTCTTCCACCTTCGCACGGTTGAGGCAATTGCATGGTAGACATCGATCAATGATTGATCATTGTGTTTCTTTATCTTTCAATATCATTATTGTTGTGATTTTATTTTTATTTAATTGCAAGCAATGGAATGGTATGGCTATGCTTGTTAAATTAATACATGTGAGAGTTTGTTTCTGGGGGCAGCGCCCTCTTCGCGTCTTCCACCTTCGCACGGTTGAGGCAAGTGCATGGTAGACAGTGATCAATGACTGATCACTGTTTTTCTTTATCTTTCAATACCATTATTGTTGTGCTTTTATTTTTATTTAATTGCAAGCAATGAAATGGTATAGCTATATCTTGTTGACAATCATGAGGAAAAATTGGATATGATGAATATTATAAAATTTTGCATGTTTGCATTCATAAACATCTTTGCATATGAGCAGGTGATCATGATTGATCACAACTCCACGGGAGTGGAGGAGATCCCCGATCCTTGAGGAGGAGCGGGCTTGAGAGTGAATGTTGTCGTGAGCATTCACTCACGCTATACCGGTATACGCGAAAGAAGTGCATGTAGACATATAAAGTAGAATTGCATTCATATGAAATGAATGGGTGTGACCAATGTTCAGGAAGAACTGAAACTAAACTGATATGCAAAAAAAAAAGCATCTAAGGAGACTACTTCGTGTCTCCAAATGGATCCTGGTCGTCCTCCAGGAGCTCCAACCCAAGAAGATCGTCGTGATCCATAGAGGTGCCTTCTCCCTGAGCCGCATTGTCAAGAATCATGTAATCATTCGTCTCGACATCTTGACTAGGAGACAATCCAGTCAGAGCGGGTTGAGCTGGGAAGTGAGCCTCAACTTTGTTCCCCTGAGTCTTCTTGACTCTACCCGTGGATTGCATGTAGACATTCACCTAATGTTGCGGGGTGTGGCAAGTGCGTGACCAATGGCCAGTGCAACCACATCTGAAGCACATCTGGGGAGAATGAGCATTCTTGCTACCTGATTCTTGCTTTTGGGATCTCCCTTTACCTGCTCCTCTACCATGGGGTTTACCCCTGCCTCTCTTCATCCCAACCTTCTTCCATTTTTCCCCCATTCTCTTTTGAACCTTTTCTGTGGTCCTGGCTTTTGCTAGCCTGTTGACCATTTGTGTGTGCTTCAGGCATAGCAATCGTCCCAGTGGGATGTATCTGATAGTTTTCCATCAGAAGTTCTGCATCTTTCTTTGCTTCTAGCAGAGTGTACATTATCTTATAGTACTTCGCATTACGGTACTACTGCTACAGTATTAGCATATTGGGGTAGAAGGTGCACAAGGTCTTCTCTATCATATCGTCTTCTGTAACTACCTGGTTATAGAATCTCAATTTAGAGACAAGTTTGTGCATGGTAGAGTTATATACTGCCACGGTCTTGAAATCTTGAAAGCACAGGTTAGTCCATTCTCGTTGTGCTTCTAAGAGAAGGATAAATCTCTACTGGTTGTATCGTTCCTTCAAGAAATTCCACAATGCCAGTGGATCCTCAATTAAATCTCCAAACTTCAGGTCTCCATCGAGGTGGTGCCTCAGGAAGTGCAAAGCCGCATACCTAGCGGCCTCTTGGATAGCAAGGGAGCCAGCTTCTGGCTCGGTGATGGCAGCTCCAAGAGATTGAGACTTCATGCTGATCTTAGGTGGGGTAGTTGTTGCTATTCAGAGCAAGTTCAATGAATTCTTTCTTTACGATGTCTGACATCTCCTAGATTAGGTTCATGCAATTATTCAGTTTTACTATAGGTAAAATAGAATCTAAATCATGAATATTACAAAATAAGTAGAGATTGGTTTAACATCTATTCAGTAGATATTTATATGAAATTTCCTGAATTTTTCTAGCAATTATTATGAATTACTGCTAATTAATGAGGTATATGGATAATTTTCTTAATTATCAATATGACAGAAAAACAATTCAACAAATAAAGCTAGGAAACATAAAAACACATGGATATGAAGCTTCCAGGGTATGCTAGGTCTAAGGTTTCACAAAATTATAGAAGCTCGTATGCTTAAAAGCCATGTTTCTAGGTTTATTGGTTATTGCATAACAATAAATAATATTAACGCAAATAACCATAAATCAAGAGTCTAAAATACACAATAACCATGAAACATATAATCTGTCACAAAAATCATATTCTTGAGGGGTTATTCTGTAAGAATATATCAAAATCCAAAATCCACCGTAATGTTTTCAAATTTCAGGGTATTTTCATAAAATTTCCTTATCCACAAAAGTTTAACCTTTTTGTAAATGTTTTAGGTTTTCTTTTTTTTTTCTTCTTTTTGGAGCCTGGCCGACAGGCTCCCTCGCGCGCACACAAAAGGCGGTAGCGGCGGCTTGCGTGGTACACTTGAAAATGCTAAGTTTGGCTCTAAAGGGTGAACAATAATGTGTTCTGAAAATGCAAATGATATTAAATGAAACAACACCATTTCATATCACTATCGCTGATGTGCTAACAAAATACACTTCCACCCAAAGTTATCTAAAATATAAATACCCTTTAAGAAAACAACACCATGGAAAGGTTTGTGTGTGCCACGTCACCATTGGTATATGTAAGCATCATTTAGCCTGGTTTAGATTTTGATATGAGGCTAAACCAATAATAACATCATCGTTTGAACAAAAAAACAAGGTCCGATCTAAACTACTAATTTCAGTTTCTTGCACCAAGTTTCTGGCATATGGGGTTATGTGTATATTCAGAAGGTACATGTATTTTTGGCTTGGTTTTGACATAAAATCTGTTAGCCTAGCTACTTAAGAGTTAGAGCACATATGACTATGTTGTTAAGAAAACAAATATTATTTTTAACTAATTCTGAAGATGTCAGGAACGCAATGCTCTAATAGTTCCTTACTGCATTTGCAAGATCAAAAGTGCCTTTCATGCAGCTTGATACTAGATGGCAACATCATTAGGAAAGGATTGTGCTTGCAATATTTGCAACAAGTTTCAAAATAATATTTATGCCACTAATTCCTAAGGAAGTAAATTAAAAGAAATTGTCAGAACTAACATTGGTTCTCTTTCAGAGAACATGGGAGAAGAATTATATGAAAGATTTGACAGGTCAAGGTTAACCACGAATTTTCTCAATGCATACTTATTTAAATAAATAGAACATACTAAGGCGTATCATAACCACTGAATTCCTAAGTAAGTGAAGTAAAAGAAACTGTCATAACTACCATTGATTCTGCTTTCAGAGAAGAATTATATGAAAGATCTGACAAGTCAAGGTTAACCATGAATCAACACGATGCGTATCATACCAAGGGATATCATATGTCATGACTCATGAATTAGATGCCCAACATAATACTTCGTAGGATAATAGATAACTATGTCATACAAAAATATGCAGAGAAATTAAGCTATGTACATGTGCATGTTGTTTTGAATATTGTGTGTATATTCATGAGACCCAATGGATAATATATACAAGGAGTACAAAGAGATATTACAAGAGAATATGTCATACATGTATAAGGAAATACAAAAGACATATAAGAAAATACAAAGGAATTCCTATTCTAAAACCTCCTTTAAATGCAAAGCATATGCAATAGCATCGCATTTGAAAAGAGTTGATACTAAAATAGGAAAAATTCAAAGTCTGAATCTTGATAATGTCATCGTAGCGTGTAGCTCATGAAAAATACGTCGAGTATTAAAAGACCTCCCATTCGGGGTTGTGTGACAGCCTATAAAGTATAAGGTGCAGGTGCTGAGAAAGTAGAGGCAAGCAGGAGCAAAGTCGACCATGGCAACATGACGAAGAATAGAAGTGGCGGCATCATAACGACTTCTACGATCTGCAACGACTCGGAGAGAAGAGCGGCGGTTGCTGCCATGCGAAAAGGAAGGAGCGAGCTAGGAAGCAATCAGCTGACTGATAAGGACTTTGTGGACTCGCACGACTTAGACGAAACTCAAAGATAGAGTGTCATGGACTTAGATGGACACAGCGGAAAAATAACTCAAATGATAACTAAATACTAGCAGCAGTACACTTTGACAGCAAAAAGAACTGTGAGAAGCATGAACAGGAGAAGCCAAATCAGAAACCTAAACCAGAGCCGGTGAAGTCACAGCAGCTCCAGCCATTTCTGGTTATAAACCATCAACCACTCTTCTCTACCATTGCTGCGCAGCTTCTCCCCCTTCGTCTCCCTCTTCCTTCCACACCACCATCACTCTTGGAGTGCTCCCGCGAATGGAGGTGATGGATCTGGTCACTGTGATGGAGGTGGCGCCGGTGTCGGACCCGCCCTTCATCGACATCACTCCCTCTCCGCCGCCATTGGAGGTGGCTCCCTCCTCCTCTCTTCTCTCTCCGATCGAGCCTCCTCCTGGTGGAGGCGCGTGGAGGCTCGGGGGCACCAATCCAACAGCGGGATGGGGCATGAGAGGCGTTAGGAGCACCCAGCGGCGCAGGCAACACTCGAAGCAGAGGGCAGCACTTAGAGCAGAGTGGGGGGACTTGGGGGTGGCAGAGGTCGGATAGCCCGTCGCATATCACATCTGGCACCAACCCGACCTTCGACGACGAGCCTTGCTCCATCAATTCAAAGCAAAGGAAAGAAAGATTAGGAAGATCTACATACACATAGTACACGAGGTTGCAAGATTCTTGAAGCAAATAGAGCTAGCGCTTATGCTAGCCCCGAGTGACGCCCCCATATGAGAGTTGTAGGACGCTTTGCCGGCGGTGACGACACCACCGAAGTCCAGCTCCACCATGCCGCTATCGATGCTGCTGCTTCATCTGTTGTTGAAGACCACGCTGTCGGCGTGTGGGGAAGTACACGAGCTCAGAGCCGAGAAAAGGATCCATGATGTGAGCAAACAAGAAGACTAGCTTCGCGTCCTTGGCACCGCTGGCACCATCCACAACATTAAGGTTCACTGCGTCACTGTCGTCCTTCTCGCTGTCCGTGCTGCCAAACAGCAGTGCGTCCTCCATCGCGGCAGCTGCAGAGGAGGACCAGATGGGCTGCACGGGGGACGCGCTCGTGGAGTCGCACGAGCGGGTTAGTGTCGTGGATGGCTACATCGCAGACCACACAGAGCGCCGCCGCATCGCCCATGTAGGTGATTGCGGCTGGCGCAAACTTGCACACCTCTCCGATCCACACCCTCTTGTGCCCCGCCCACTCGTGCCCCATGTCGCACCCCATGTGCAGGTACCCCCTTCGCTGCCGGCACGCATCCGACAGTGCGCCGCCGTTGGCGAGCTCCCGCACATATGGCGACGGTGTCAAGAATTAAGATTGAAGATCAAGGCGGTGGCGTGTCAAGATGGAAGATCGAGGCGACGGCGTTGCGGCAATGCGTTGGAGATCGTAGAGCCGTGGAGGTGTACGTCTCAGGGTGGAGCTGCGGAGGATGACCGATCGAGCGGTTAGGAATCGACCCACTTTTGCCCATATTTTCTTTTGGGTCATACCTTTGATCCGTAATGGAAGAATTTTCAGGTCGAATCGGTGATTTGGCCTGAACCACTCCCACCCTGATGCACATCCAGGACCACCGTATTGAATAATAATCGTTGGGACGATGAACGGTAATGCAATCTCAATATAACAATCAATCAATAACACCAAAACCGCAGAATGAGAGAGAGAACACCAGAATCTTTATTAATGAAATCAGGGTTAATTACAGGGGTGTACTGCCTCTCTATATATAGACTAAGCCCACAGGGGCATTTTAGGTATTTGCCCATATCTAATCTTCCAGATTTCTTAACACTCCCCCTTGGGCGAATACCACGGCATGCACATGCCTCATTAAAAACTCCTCCCAAAAACCCAGTGGGAAAAAAGGGATGGAGAAAAGAGTGCATTGCATCCATTTCTTGGATCGCACTTGTTGCCTCATTAAAAACCTTTACGTGAGAAAACTTCAAGAAAACTCACAAAGGGAAAAAGAGTGCAACATTTGGATCTTCAGGATCATGTAAATCTTCTGGTATTACATATGGGCTATGGTTCCGGGATTCACTCCCCCTGAACCTTATAACTCACTAAGTCGTCTCATCCCTATGCCTCTAACACATTTATGGAAGCTAGAGGCTGGGAGAGATTTTGTGAATAGATCTGCTAGGTTATCACAAGACTTAGCCTTTAATACATTTATCTCTCCGTTCTTTTGAAGTTCATGAGGATAAAAGAATTTAGGGGCAATATGCTTCGTGATATTACTCTTAACATAGCCCATTTGCATTTGTGCAATACAAGCGGCATTATCTTCATAGATAATAGTGGGGTCATCGACGGTGCTTATGCCACATGACTTCTTGATGTGGCTAATCATCCGCCTAAGCCAAACGCATTCTCGTGAGGCTTCATATAATGCGATTATTTCTGAGTGGTTGGTGGACGTAGCAACCAAAGTCTGTTTAAATGATCGCCAAGAGATGGCTGTTCCACCACAAAGAAATACAAATCCTGTCTGGGATTTCGCATTATGTGGATCGACGGATATCCTCGTGATGTATCCAACCATAGACATGTCTTGGTTCTTCGGGTAAAATAATCCAAGATCTTGTGTACCCTGAAGGTACCTGAATACAGTTTTAATGCCAGCCCAATGTCTTCGAGTTGGAGCTGCGCTATGTCTTGCTAGCAAGTTTACTGCAAAGGCAATATCTGGCCTTGTGCAGTTAGCTAGATACATTAGTGCCCCAATAGCACTTAAATATGGAACTTCTGGTCCAAGGATTTCCTCATTTTCCATCTTTGGTCTGAAAGGGTCTTTATCCGCTTCTAGGGATCGGACCACCATTGGGGTTTTTATCGGATATGATTTTTCCATGTTAAATTTCTCTAGGACTTTCTTGATATATGAGGATTGGTATACAAAAACTCCTTCAGGGAGATGCTCCAGCTGCAGGCCTAAGCAAAATTTGGTTCGGCCCAAATCCTTCATTTCAAATTCTTTAACCAGATAAGAACTAGCTTCTTTTATATTTTCTGTCGTCCCGATGATATTCAGATCATCGACATATACTGAGATAATACAGAATCCATTCTGGGATTTCTTTATGAATACACAGGGACAGTCTTCACTATTAGTATATTCTTTCTTCAGGAGGAATTCACTAAGTCGGTTGTACCACATTCTTCCAGATTGTTTTAATCCATACAACGATCTTTGCAGCTTGACGCTGTACATATTTCGATTCACTTTATTTTGATTTGGAATCTTTACTCCTTCCGGGACTTTCATATAAATATCAGAATCAAGTGACCCATATAGATATGCTGTCACTACATCCATTAACTGCATACATAAATTCATACCTACTGCCATTGATATTAAGTATCGGAACGTTGTTCCACTCATAACAGGAGAATAAGTTTCATCGTAATCAATACCGGGTCTCTGCGTGAAACCTTGTGCCACCAATCTCGCTTTATATCTCACCACCTCATTATTTTCGTTTCTCTTCCGGACGAAAACCCATTTGCATCCTACAGGGAATACCTTGGGTGGTGTTTGGGCTATCGGGCCAAACACTTTTCTTTTATTCAACGAGAGTAATTCTGCCTCAATTGCTTCCTTCCATTTACCCCAGTCTGAACGCTTCTGGCATTCAGCTAAGGACTTTGGTTCTGGATCCAGTTCAAGGTTTCTAGCAATTTTTGAGGCTAAATAGATGTCGACAATCGTAGTTTTCCTTTTATATAGTTCTCTGTTTCAACAAAATTAGTGGATATTTCTTCATTCATTTCGCCCACTCCTCGTGATTTCCCATAACGACGGAGTCCGGTTGTTCAAATCCCGAAGATAGACCAGGCGCGCAATTGTACTGGGTTTACTATCTTCGTGATTATTTCCTTGTGGGTATTTTTAACTTCAAAGTTGATTCTCTTTAATCGACCGGAAGATGTCTTATTGAGTTCTATTTTCTGCGGACGTCTCATGAATTGAGGCCTCATTCTCCGGTGCTCTCCCCCTCTTCTTCACATGAGGGGTTGGAGTGGTTCGAGTATCCTTCTGGGGTATTTCTACTCTCTCCGGAGCATTTGCTTCTGGTATATAAGACTTTGTTACTCCCTTCTGATCAGTGAATGCATCTCGCAAGTTAGTTGCAATTTGTTGCAGGGTTTATTATTGTTTGAACTTCTAGTTCAGCTTCTTTAGTGCGTGGATCCAGGGCCTGGATGCCTGAGGCATTCCAATCTATTTCTCGGCATTTATCTATTCCTCCCCCTAATGCCGGGAAATTTTCTTCATCAAAGATACAATCGGCATGGCGGGCCGTAAACATGTCTCCCGTGGTAGGTTCAAGATATTTAATAATCGACGGGGACTCAAAACCGACATATACTCCCAACTTCCGGTGGGGGCCCATGGCTGTACGTTGTGGTGGTGAAATTGGCACGTATACAGTACAGCCAAATTTTCGCAGATGGGAAATACTTGGTTCTTTCCCACGCACTAGTTGTAAAGGGGAAAATTGATGGTATGCAGTTGGTCTTAAATTTATTAGTGCTGCTGCATGCAACACTGCATGTCCCCAACAACTGGTGGGGAGCCTACTGTTCTGCAGAAGGGGTCTAGCGATTAGCTTAATTCTTTTGATGAATGACTCTGCAAGGCCATTACGAGTGTGGACGTGTGGTATGTAATGCTCTACCTTAATACCTAAAGCTAAACAATAGTCATTAAATGCCTTAGAGGTAAACTCACCGGCATTGTCCATTCTAATGGACTTAATTCTTTCATCTGGAAAGTTGGCTCTTATTCTGATTATTTGAGCTATGAGTTTAGCAAAGGCGTGGTTCCTAGTAGACAGCAGGCATACATAGGACCACCTAGTAGAAGCGTCTAATACGACCATAAAGTATCTAAAAGGGCCCGACAGGGGTTGAATAGGTCCACAGATATCACCTTGTATTCTCTCCAGGAAAATAGGTGACTCCGCCTCTACTTTCGTGTAAGAAGGTCTAGTGATGAGCTTTCCTTTGGCACAAGCTGGGCATAAGAAATCTTCAGGTTTAGGAAAGGATAGAGTTTTTAAGCTATGACCAATAGAGTTGTTTATGATTTTTCTCATCATTCCTACTCCAGGATGCCCTAATCGATCATGCCAAATCTTGTAAGGCTCGATGATTTGTACTGCTTTTAACGCTACATATGCTTGTGTTTTATGTAGGTATAATATAATCCAGATGAGAAAGAGGAAGTTGTTCAACCACACGCTTCGACCACCGTCGAGTTTAGTTAGTAGGAGATATTCAGATCCCCACAACCGCTTGTCTCCACATGGATGTCATTTCGTGAATATCCTTAAAGCTTAATAGGGTACGCTTTGATTCAGATACAAGAGAGCATCCTCAATCACTATTCGGTACCCATAGGGAGAACAAGTGTGGCTCTTCCAAAGGCCAACTATGAGAGCATCGCTTCCACTATTGTCATAACATTTCCGCTTTCTTAGTTAACGTGTGGAAATATTTGGTATCCCTTAGGATTGAGTTGGTAGTTCCACCGCTCACTGCATAAATTTCCTCCTCTTTCATCGATTCAAGTAGTTGTTCTATATAGAATATAATATAGTCAACAATAATCCAATGTAAATAAAACTTCAAAAGATAACAAGCAACTCTTTTATTCATCAAGAGAATGTTTCAATCCTAAACAATTAATGCTCCAAAAGAGCATGGAAAATCCACTTATTCGTCTGGAATAAACTAAACTGATATAGTAAACCTAAGGAAATTATGACATTTGGAGTTGCTTGGGGAGATAGCCTATGGCCTACTGCAGGTCACCATATGTGTCAACCTCCATGTGATCACCCCTGTCAGAGTGTCGAGCTCCATCACACAGCTTTGGGTCATCACCCTTATTATCATCAGGTTGATTAACAAAATGTGTCTCTGCAGCCTTCCTTACTGGCGCCTTCTTGCCCTTAGCAACTGACTCTTGGTAGAGTTCCACCAGATGTTTCGGGGTGCGGCAGGTGCGGGACCAATGGTCCATGCAGCCACACCTGTAGCACTGTGAAGGAGGGTATGACTTCTTGCTACCCATATCTGATTTCTGTTGCTTACCTCTCCCTTGCCCCATCCAGCGGGGTTTGCCATTCCCCTTCTGCACATTCAATTTCTTCCACTGTCCACCTTTCTGCATGGGGCCCTTTCCGCGGCCCTTACCACTTGTCCTCTGGAAATTTGCATGTGCTTCTGGCAATGGCTGTGATCCAGTGGGACGAGTCTGATAGTTCTTCATCAGTAACTCATCATTCTTCTCTGCCTCGAGAAGAGTGGTAATCAGTTCCGAGTACTTCTTGTACTTGGCTTGACGGTACTGCTGCTGGAGTGTCCTGTGAGTGGGGTGAAAAGTGCTCAAAGTCTTATCAATGATCTCAGCATCTGTGATCTTCTGGTTACAGAATCTGAGCTTAGCGATAAGTTTATGAATTGCAGAGTTGTATTCAGACACCTTCTTGAAATCCTGGAACCTTATGTTGGTCCACTCACGCTGTGCTTCAGGTAGCATGATGGATCTCTGCTGGTCATACCTCTCCTTCAGGGAGTTCCATAGTGCCAGCGGGTCTTCTTCTAGAAGATACTCAGACTTCAGGTCTGGGTGGATATGGTGCCTCAAGAAGTGTAGTGCCGCGCATTTGGCAGCATCAGGAATGGCAGGGGCCCCATCCTCAGGTGGGGTTATGGCAGCGCCGAGTGTTCTAGCCGTCAGGTTGATCTTAGCGTCCATTGCCCATGTGAGGTAGTTGCTACCGTCCAGGGCAAGTTCAGCAAACTCCTTTTTAGCGATGTCAGACATTTCCTACATTATTCATGCACAATACTAATTTACTACAGTAAACAAAGATGAATATTGCTATATCGAGAAGTGTGGAGACTATCTAGACAATTCCAGAATAATGAGCAATAACTAATAGTAATTCTTTAAAAATTCAGGGACTAAAATAAAGAAAAACAGTTCTGATAAAATTGAAACGTAATTTTCGGAGTTACAGGGGTCTTTTTGCAAACTTCGCGCAATTCATTCGGCCGGCTCCCTCTTTTTTTTCTTTCCGCGCGACGGGCCGTTTTCGCCCTACCGCTCATGGCTTGATAAAAGGAGGCGCCCGGGGTGACCGGGGTAGGGTTTCCACCCCTACTCCGGTTTCAGCAGCGGCGGTTTGGCGACGCGAATGACGCGGAGGCGAAGCGCGAGTCGGCGGCGGTCGGCGGCTTCCTCGCGAAATGGCGGCGGCCGTGGTCTTGCCGCCACGGGCCGGCTTCCGAGGCGGGCGGTGCTCGCATGGCCTTGTGCCGCGATAGGCTCAGCGGGTGCCGCGCCGCGAGGCGGCCGTTGCGGGCGTGGCGCCTAGGGCGGCCGCCGAGCGCGCCTTCTTGGCGGCGGCCGGACCGGCTCTTCCTCCCCCTTGCGCTGGGCGCGAGCGAGGCGGCCGCGGGCCGCAGATCGAGACGAGGAGGCGGCCGAGGCGTGGCGGCCTGTGGCTCTTCCTCCCCTTTGTCGCGCGGCGCGGCGAGGCGGCGCGGTCGCGCAGACCGGGCGTGGCTCGGGCTCAGCAGGCGGCGGCCGAGGCGGCCGCCGTCGTTGCAGGTGGCAACGCCGCGCAGCGGACGGCCTCTTGAGCGCGCGGTGTCCGGAGGGCGGTGGCCTTCGAGCGGTGTGCCTTCGAGGCGGGCGCCAACGCGCGGCGGCCTGTGGAGGCGGCGCGACAGAGGCGGCAACTTCTGGCAGCCGATGGCCGGGCGAGAGGGTCGGCGTCGTGCGTGCCGACGGCCGGCCGAGGCCAAGATCCAGTGAATTTTTTTTTGTTTTTACTGTTCATATGCGGGTGATTGCATACTGTGTGCTGATGATTAGTCTACTGGATCTAGATCTTAGACTATAGATCAAACTACTGGTAGAGAGGCAGACAACAGATTGATCTAATTATCGCATTGCATAACAGATCTAGTATTTATCAAACTAGATTAAAATATAAATTTGCAATGCGTAGTAGATTGAAATTACCTTTCACCTTGGAGAGCGATTCGTGCTGATAACGTATTGAATAATAATCGTTGGGACGATGAACGGTAATGCAATCTCAATATAACAATCAATCAATAACACCAAAACCGCAGAATGAGAGAGAGAACACCAGAATCTTTATTAATGAAATCAGGGTTAATTACAGGGGTGTACTGCCTCTCTATATATAGACTAAGCCCACAGGGGCATTTTAGGTATTTGCCCATATCTAATCTTCCAGATTTCTTAACACACCGCTCCTTCATGGTCCGCGTCGCCCACCCCATCTTCGACTACACGTACGTACAGTACACCAATTAATTTCTTGCCGGTTGATTGATTCTGAACGTTACAAGGCTGATATGCGGTGGCGGATCTAGAATTTTCAAAATGAGTGTTCAAAATTATAAACATACTGTACAATGTAAAACATAAATGTTCATAATCAAAATATAAAAATAACAAAGTTTAAATTGTTTTTACGAGAGACAACATGTCAAATAATTTAAAAAAATTACAAAATAATTAAGAAAATTACAATCTAACTCTGAGTTCCTTCATGGCTTGGAAGCGAGATATGATGTCATCATCCTTAACTTGCATAAAAAATTCTCGCTTAAGAAATGTAACCAAGCAATCATTCAAGTATTATTCTCCTATCCTATTCCTTAGCTTATTCTTCACATAATTCATTGAAGAGAATACCCTCTCAACACTAGCAGTTGCTACTGGAAGAATCAACACCAATTTGAGAAACTTGTAAACAATTTTATAATAGTGGTTCTTCTTTGTTTGAACAAGCATAATGGAAAGCTCAGCAAGATTTCTTACTTCTTTAAACCTTTCATCTCTACGTATATCAGCAATGAAATGTGTACATTGAAATAGAAGATGCATCAATTATGTATACTATATAGAATAATCTATATACTATATAGAATAATCTTCTCTCGCTCGGTTGCTCCAGAGTTCAACCGAACTCCCAATCCAATGAGGCAATGATCAACCTGCACCCGGCCGGCGGCCCACGCGGCTTGCCCCTCCTGCCTCCTGGCTCGGTGGCTCCCCACTCCGGCCTAGCTCGGTAGTTCCTCCGGCTCCTCCGGCCCCACCTCGACGCGCGCGCGCTCGCCTCCCCGGTGCCCAGGCGGCGGATCAGAGATTCCGCACCCATCTACGGCTGCCGCTGCCCGCTGGGTCGGCCCTATGGTGCGCCATCGCTGCGTCGGCGGCCGGGCGCCTACCGCCGCGCTCGCTTCCCGCCCGAGTGGCGAGTAGGAGGCGGCTCGGCGCTCACGGCGCACTTGCCACTTGGGGATTTCATGAAGGCCGAACCGCCGAAGGGGATGGATCTGGTATTCTGGTGAGTGGTGAGTGGTGACTGGGTCTCAGGTTCTCAGCGCCGCTGCCGACTCGTGAGGGCGTGATGCGCTCGGCTGCTTTGGTTGGGCCGTGGTGGCGTGGTGGGCTTTGCAGGTGGGGGCGTGGGGTGGTTTGACGAGTGGGCTGCATGATCGGAGGAGGAGAGGAGGTACTGTGTAGTATTTTAAGTATTTACTAAGTATATATACCTAATATACCTAATAAATTTGAAAAAAAAATAGATGTACATCTGTATACCTACGTCCCTGTACTAGATCCGCCCTAACTGATATGCATGCACTCAAGCACACGACGCTAACTACTGTTAGCGATATTCTTTCCACATGTACATTACGCAATTACGATAGTTTATATTATATTTCATATCGTAAATCTCATGTAACTATATCGGTTATAATATTCCTTGCCGGTTATATAATAAAAAGGGCCGGCAGCCTATTGGCGTGCGGCGTATCTTCCCCCATACTCTCGTTTCAAACTACACGTTTCGGGTTGAAGAGGTTGGTGACGCACTGACGCTCGAGGATGGCCGGGGCCGGGAGGGGTCATCGGCAAGATCTTCCAAGAATAACAGCTCTTAATTAATTAAGAAGTAGCCAGACCGACGATCCGCTGCTTAATTCGGGTTTCTTGCTTTAATTAGTTTAATCTGCACTTAGTTCAAGTAGCGGCTCTTTTTAGTCAAATCGGCTGTCCTTTCTTGAGGCAGATGTTGTGGACGTGTGATGTGAGATGTCGAACGTATCCTTATCCAGTCGAGAACTCTCTAGTAGTCAGTAGTCACCACTCAAAACAATAAACTGTGGTGTGCGGCCAGGCACACTCGGTGAAGTAGTTGTCACGAGATCATTTCCGTGTTTTAAAAAAACCTTGCACGGCAACATGGAAACATGAATGGATGAGCACCAATCTTTTAAATCGCTATTACTGCAGTTCGACGATGACGTCGCTAAGACTATCTTCAATATTGAATTTCAGTGGTTCAAATAAGGAGAAAAAAGGTATTAAATCAATTTAATATATTATAAAGGTCAATTCTAACATAAAGATATATGGAATCAGACTCTACTTAGAAGTCGATTCAAAACATTAAATAACTCATATAAGCGTAAACAATTACATAGAAGAGGGTGCGGTTGAAAGATGATATTTATTATTTTGTGGTTTTTTAATATAACGTAGGCCCCAGTTATTAGTAGGAATCGGTTCAATACATTGAAAAAAAACAAGTTCAGTTCCTAGAATACTTATGTGGCATGACTTTGAATCAGCATCGATTCAATACACTAAAGATGCCCTAACAAAATGTTAATTCTATTGATTTTCGTGTTATACAATGTATTATATAAACATGAAAAACTTGTAACAAAAAATTGGCTATCGTTTGAGTAAATAAATGAAATTAAAAGTTTGATGTTTAGTTATTTTTATAACATGTAGAGTTAATAAATAAATAAAAACATAGTATAGCTTTAATTTTGGTAAATCGAATTTATATAAAAATAAAATTTAGAGTTTAATATTGTAAGTTGTTCAATGTATACATTTATGTTTCAAAACACATATGAGAAATTTCAAATTTCTTAAAATGGAATATGAAACATCAAAAATATCTAACATTTTAAAATATAATTCAAACATATAGTATTTGGATCCAAATGTTCTAAAAATACAATATTTTAAAATATTTTTTATAGCAAAATTATATGTTTTTTAATATATTTTCCCATTCGAAAATTGGAATAAAAAAAATACTAAACACCATGCATTGCGATTCTTTGGGTCAAAATAACAAATATTAGTTAATAGAAACCCAAACATACCATTTACATAGTGCTCCCTCTATTCAAAGAATATTTGACCGTCCTTGGCTTTAAAAGACTGACTCTTCTAGTTGAGTTGGTCCGCGTGGGAATCCGCCAAACAGTTCGGGCCAAATCCTCATGTTCCCTAGGTAGGATAAGTTCATTGAGTTATTACATGTAGTATTGCTCTCAAGCTAGGAAGGAAAGGTTTTTTTTTTCTCTCGTGATAATTTTTTTCCGAAGATGCAAGCGACCTTATTTTTTTATGAGATCGTTACTCACAATCTTCTTAAGCTCTATTCCCGAGAAAGCATACTGATCTGACCATTCAAATTTGTAATATTTGACTAATAATATTTTCCTAAATATTTAGATTGGTTGTATTAAAATGGTTTCGTTAGATTTGTCGTAAAAACACTTTTATAATATTATACTCCCATAGTATTCTATAAATGTATAAATATAAAATATTCTAAAACAAAAGGAGTAAATAATTATTCAAAAGTCTAAAAATATATATAAATATATATTAGAACAGAAATACTAGAAAACGCTATAGCCAACGAACGGTATAGCTCATGTTCGTCCGATCAAAACCATCCAATGCGTCTGAATTACCCTACCTCCACCTTATCCTTCATTTTCTCCTTCCTCTCCATTCCTCTCGATCCACCCACCTTATCCCTTCCTCTCACTCTCTCCCCTTTCTCTTGCTCAGATCTAAGGCGGTCGGCGGAGGAGCCGAGGCGGTGCGCAAGCCAACGGAGGAGCTGAGGTGACTCTGGGCTTGTGGTCGGAGAAGGAGCCGGCAACGGTGCGATCGAAGGAGGCAGTGTAGTTTTGCGACGAGATGGTGGGGCAGCTCGTGGTAGGAGTCAGAGGCGACTAGGCTGGAGGAGGAGTTATGGCTCGCGGTTGACAGTGGAGCAGGCGGCGGTGCGGTCACAATTGGGGAGGCGATGCGGTCACAACTGGGGAGGCGGTGCTGCTTCGCAAAGAGGCGACAATGCAGATTGTCATAGGAGGTGGAGGGAGTGCGTCACGAGGAGTAGCCACGGCTCGCGGCAAGAGATAGAGGTGTGGACTCGCAGCCCCTGGCGGTGGAGACAGCACGACAGCTAGCTGGGGGTAGGCGTGCATCTAAACATGTTTGAAACTTGTTTTATTTTGTTCGATTTTTGAAAAAAAAAATTGGTGAAACTTTGCTGAAACCTGTCAAACCTTTTCTGAAATTTGTTGTAACTTTTTTTGAATTTTCTTGCAACTTATTAAAACTTACATAAAACTTTTCACGAAACACATTGAAAGCTCGTGAAACCTTTTTGAAACTTTTTACGAAACGTGAAACACCATGAAACCTCAAACCTGAAACGTCATGATACCTGTAACTTGAAATGTCATGAAACCTGAAACCACATAAAACCTTATGAAACCCTATGAGTGGAATCTGAAACCTCGTAAAACTTGAAACTTGAAATGTTATGAAACCTGGAACCACATGAAACCTTATAAAATTATTCCAACCTACGTAACATAGGTGACTGAATTTTTTGAAGTTTTTTTATCTATTGGATCAATATCTAATCACATAGCACATCAATCTCTACAAAAAAAAACAATAATCATAAAATTAACTTAATTTTTTTAAAAAATTAAACAACTTAAAAATAGCTAATCAAGCCCCGTTGGCCGGTCCTCTTCGAGCCACTTCCAGGCGGCCAAACCGGCGCGTCTCTTCCAGCCACGCGTGGCGTCGGCACCACCAGTCCTGTCCTCTCGCCACCACACTCCCGTCACTTCCAGATGATTCGCCGCCGCACCTATGTAAAGCCAACACGGACGCCCTTCAGCTCGAGCAAACCACCAGTCCAAAACAGGCGCGAACACTAAGCTAGCAATCCTGTCACTGGCAACCAGCCGTCCTTCCATCACAGATCACACTCGCAGTGCGCACCCGATTGGCGCCGCCGTGGCCATGGCTTCACGAGCAGCCGCTCTCCGCACGGCCGCCCAGGGCTACTGGAGGTCGGCCTCCACGGCCGCCTTGCAGTTGCACCCCGACGGCCCAGCCAGGGCCAGGAAGCCGAAGGGCGACTACGTGCCGGTGTACGTGGCGCTGGGGCTGATCGCGCTGTCGGTGTCGCTGGGGCTGAGCACGGCGCGGCAGCAGCTGGCGCACGCGCCCAACGTGTGGGTCGACAAGAAGAAGCGCGAGGCGGTGCCCGAGGTGGCGGACCCCGAGGTGGCGCTGGACGATGCCGAGCGCTTCGTCGGCGGCTCCCTCTTCCGCAAGGTCGCGCACGTCCAGGACGACCGCTCCCTGAGGGCTGGCCTCGCCGACCCCGTCTCCGACTACACGTACGTATAGTACTACGCCCATTAATTCTTCTCGGTTGATTGATTAGTGTGCACCGTGATGTTTGATTTCCGGACAATACAAGTCATGTTGATTTGATGATTTTGTGTTTCAGGGTGAGGAAGGCGGTGACGCTCAAGGATGTCGGGGTGGACCCGCCGGGGATCGAGCAGAGCAGGGAGGGGGTCGTCTCGGGGAGATCTTCAAGAAGAGCAGCTAGAGCTTAACGAAGAACAGCTATGCAGATCATCGCTGATCCGCCGCTTAATTCGGGCTTCTTGCTTTAGTTTAATCTGCACAGTGATGTGAACTTGTGATGCGATGTTGTACATATCTCTGTCCAGTGTAGAACTGTCTGGTATGGTTCTGAACAATAAACTGTGCTCGCTAAATCCTGGTCCAAATCCTCACATGGTAAACACGTTGTGTGGATTCCCTTTACGCTAGCGTTTCTTTTTAAAACGAAAGATGATGTGCCCGCAAGTGTACTGATGATACTGTTTGATCATACTGTATGTAATTTTATGGACATGTGGTCAATCATTGCTCGCGGGTTAAGATTCGGTGCTGCACGATAGGACGCAAGGCACCGTTTGCACGTGACACGTCTGGAGTAGCACGCATTCGTATTTCGTGGCGAGGTAGCGGACTCGACGCGCCGTCCTGTCAGCGTCGGGAGACGTTTTTAACCAGCAGCTGCCACGACGCCTCTCTCGTAAAGGAAGAGCGAAGAGTGGAATATTCAAAGATTATATATATAGATTAAATATTACATAATGGCTGAGAAATCAATAGTTAACACTAAACCTGGATTAGAAACTGAAGTCAGAAACTAAAGAGTCTAACCGGAATCGAAGAGTCTAACTATCCCACAATTAGAGAGTTAGCGGAATGGACGTTCAAACTGGACAGGAACTCTGTGAAGATAGAAGTAGGTAGCCCTTTAGTAAAGATGTTGGCGTATTGAGATGGCGTTGGAACGTGAGACGAGGGTAGCTCGACGTGGAGTGCTATGAAGCTCTTGAAAAAGTTGGCGCAACCAACACGCCTCAGCAACAGCATTGATCATAGCCTGGTACTCAGCCTCCGCACTCGTACGAGAGATAGTGTGTTGCCGCTTCGAGGATCAAGAGATGATATTGTCATCCGGGAACATAGCGTAGCCTGAAGTGGACTTGCGCGTGTCGGAACAACCAGCTCAGTCGGCGTCGGAGTAGACAACAAGATATGTAGAGGTGGCTCGGTGAAGAAGGTCGTGGCGATGGTGCCGCGAAGATACTGAAGAATGCGCTTCATGGCTGCGAGGTGCGGCTCGCAAGGATCATGCATATGGAGGCAAACTTATTGTACGGCGTAGGCAATGTCCAGACGAGTGAAACAAAGCACTCGCAAAACTTCGGTAGAACGTCGGATCAGCCACATAAGTGCCAGCAGTAGAGGAGACCTTGGAGTGAGTGTCGACAAAGGTGTTGCAAGGCTTACAAGCGGTCATGCCGGCACGGTCCAGGATGTCTAGAGTATACTGCTGCTGAGAGAGGAACATGATGTAATCACGACGACTGACAGAAACACCTAGAAAATGATGAAGTGAACCGAGATCCTTCATGGAAAAAGCCTGCTAGAGGGAGGCAACCACCTGGCGGAGCACACGGCCCGAAGAAGCAGTCAGACAATATCATCCATATAGAGCAGCAAGCAGACAGTGTCACCGCCTCGATGAGACACAAAGAGGGAGGTGTCGGACTTTGCTTCCAGGAACCTGAGGGACAACAAGAAAGTTGCAAAACAGTTGTACCGGGCCCGGACGCCTGTTTGAGACCGTAGAGAGATTTGTTGAGGCGGCAAACGTAATATGGACGAGATGAATCCACAAATCCAGTCGGCTGCAAACAGAAGATAGTCTCTGAGAGTGTGCCATGAATAAACGCATTCTTAACATCCAGCTGGTGGATAGGCCAATCCCGGGATAGGGCTAGAGAGAGAACTGTACGAATAGTGGTCGGCTTGATGACTGGACTGAAAGTCTCATCACAATCAACACCAGGACGCTGTGTGAAACCACGAAGAACCCATCGAGCCATATAGCAGGCAAGAGTGCCGTCCGAATTGTTATGCCGAAAAATCCACTTCTCAGTGACCACATTGGATGGCTGGGAATGCGCACGGCATCGGGTATTGCGGGAGCACTGGGGCCGTGCACAACCGACATAGGAGAGACGGCACCGTCGGGCATCACGGCCGGTAGGAGCATGGGCGGGTGTGCCACACTAGGAGGGGCACCAGGACCTGCAAAATGATGAGGCCCAATGGGCATTGGCGTGTGATCAAGCTCCAACAAAAAATCGAGGTCAGTGGGAGAGGGCAGAGTGGCGAGCTCGGCAAAGGGAAAGGAGGACTCGTCAAACGTAACATGACGGGAGATGATGGCCCGATTTGAGGAAAGATCGGGGCATCGGTATTGTGACGCCCCGTGTCATTACCCCAAGGGTAATCACACTTAGGCACACGGATTACTATTCGTCTGCCCGATAGAACACCGCTCCGACGAATAGCAAGCCATTTTATCAGAGTTGCGCAGCAGAACAATAAGATAAAAATTGTACATCTTTATTACAGTAGTAGCCACACAAGGCTAGGGTTCTTAATAAAGCTATTACACAAACTCAAAGGAGGAGCTCGCCTCGAGTCCTGCGGACTACCGCCTCCTACTCGCCCCACGAGTCAAAGATGGCTTGCATCTCGCTCAGTCCTTCTTGCGCCGCTTTCTCCTCCCGCCTTCTTTGCATCGGTACCTGCAAGTCCTTCGTCCCACTCGGGATGGCTCCCGACCGGACTAGGATCTAACAAAGGAGAATACTAACAAGGTTGAGTACAAAAGTACTCAGCAAGCATTAATAGCAAAAGATGCACTGCATGACTGATCTCTGGTTCTTATCACATTTTCTATATCATCTCATTTCTGAAAATAAATCATTAGAACATTAGGTTGCATATTTTAATACTGAAAATACTACTAGTCACTCGGAGAGAAGATAGACCCCTGGTGGTTCCCGTAGACTCCAATCCAGGAGACTGGCATGAATTCATGATTTGTATAGCACTGCGCAGGCTTGTAACACTTTACCCACAGCTATTCTGAACTCTAAAATGAACCAGGTCCATCGCATTTCCTTTGATGCGACTTCGAGTTCGGAATACAGAACGTTTTCCAGGTTACGTGATTAAGTCTCCACCCATTGTTTTCCGTCGGTGTCCTGAGCGCACCCAGTCCTCCACCGAGTTCCAACAATGTTGGTTGAGGCGGCTCTCATCCGTGCTCAACACTCCACCTTGGGACGGCTTTCCTCCGTGCCCAACACTCCCGTTGTGGAGAACATAATTACGTAAACGGGTAACATTTTCTGCCCGCCGAAACGGGGAAATGGTTGGCACTGAATTTACGGCATCTGACCGAGTAAGAGTTTTGTTAGTCCTTATATTATAACCATATGTAAAGGGGTCCCACCTCTTACCATCATCATCATCATTTTCCCTGCCAGGGCCCCCTTTACTCACATAGTAATTCTCATTCTCATTCTCAGCTTTCTTACCTTTCTCATCATCTCAAACCAATTTGATTTTGAGAAATAGTTTTGACGAAATACATATATGATAGAGCAATATACGGTTTACATTTAACATAACTATATTTATGCTCAAAAGGATATCTTGCCTTTGGAGTTGTAGGAAAGGTCGGCGATGACGAATCTCTGATCAGCTTCTCCTGTCGGCACTGGTTTGCCCTCTGTAGCAAAGCGGTAGCACGAATAATATATAAATAAATACTTAGTTGAGTTTGAGTGATAGTAGATTCATAAAATGCTAACACGACTCTTATGTTAGCCAAATTTTAATTTAATAAAACTTTTCGGAACCAAACCTGGTTAGCACTCTCCCGCTAAAAATCGTTCTAGGCTAACTCGCTTAACAGCCGCGACGGCCTAGCTCACGCCCTACACTCGACAAACACTACCACTAGGCTAAACCGGAATCCTAATTTTCTATACTCAAAAACCAAACAACTAGCTTCTAACCCTAATCTCTAATCACCTAATTACCTAATCCCTCTAATCACTTAATTACTAAACCCTAACCTACCGGCTAATCTAACCAAACCGGCTAATCTACTCGACTAATCCTAACAAAACCAACTAAACCCCACTTAATTCCTAACCCCAACCCTAATCTAACCCCCTAATCTACCCTCTCTCACTCTCTCTCCTCTTCTCTCTTCTCGCGCCGACGCCTCTCGCCTCTAACCCGACTCCCTCTGCGACTCCTTCCTACCGCCTCTAACCTCACCTCTCCCTCTCACTCTCTCGCTTCCCCCTGCTCTCCCTTGGGAACCTCCGCCATCGCCCTCCTGCGCCGCTCGCTTCCGCTTTCGGGCGCCTCGTGCTGCTCCTGCGCCTCCTCCGGTCTCGCCGTCTCCCTCGGCTCTGGCTCGGCCTCCTCCTTCATGTGGCGGCAAGGCCCGGCACTGGCACGCGCAACCTCGCCTCGCTGGTCGCTCCCGCTCCCGGCCCGGCTCGGCGTCCTCCCGCTCCGACCTAACTCGGCTCGGCCCGGCGCCACCTCTACTCCACTCCGCGGTGCCCTGGCTGCTCGGCCCGCCCTACGCGGCTCGACGCGCGTTCTCTCTCTACCTCACCTCCTCCTCCGGCTTGGCGCTGGCGCCGCCGCCTCGCCTTCTGCGCCCGGCCTGCCCGGCTCGGCTCGGCCTCATCGCCACGCGCGCTTTTGGCTCCCAGATCTGGCCCGGCCCGGCCTCGGTCTACTGGTAACCCATGGTAACACTACTCCCCTAACCCCCCTAACCCTACTGCTCTAAGATGGAAAAGACTGAAATCTATACTGATGCTATTGAGATCTGGTGATGTGTGGATGGTGCAATGCAAACTGATGCGCTGGGGTTTACCTCTTGATGGATCTAGGCTGGGAGAGGGATGGCAGTGCTGGCTTGGGCTGGTGCTCTCCTTCTCTTTCGCTCCCATTTGCTGGCGCCTGGTCTTTGCGCTGGGCCAATTCTTCTTCTTTGGTGGCTCCTCCTCCGCCCACAGTCTGTGGGCTGGGCTCTAGTGAGGATGCAGAGTTGAACCTCCTTCGGTTCTTGCCTCTGATGGTTGTGGAATGGAATGGATGGCTTGTGGTTGTGCTTGCTTTGTGAATCTGGGAAGAAGAATGGCTTTGTGGGGAGATGAATCATGGGTGGCTTTGGGAGATGCACTTGGCTAGCTCGAGCCGCTTGCTTTTGGTGGGGAATGCACTTGTCTTCTTGGCTTCGGGGAATGTATTGTTGGTGTCTTCTTCTTTGCTTGTGGGGATGCATTCTGTCTTCTTGGCTCTTTCTTTGGGAGGATGTATTTGTGCTAGCTTCTGGAAGGGGGAATGCACTTGTCCGGTTCTTTTTTCTTTGGTGGGATGTATCTGAAATTGGTCAGTTTCTTGGTGTGGTGCTGGGGGAGATGTATTGCTGGCTCTTGCAAGGGGGAATGCATTGCTGGTTTTGCTGCTGGGGGAAAGAACTTGTTGGCTGCCCTGTGCTTGATATTTTGCTCGAGGGCTGGCTTGCTCTATGAGAGGGTCTTGGGAAATGGTTGCTGCACCCGGTGAAGCTTGACTGAGGATGTGGTTACCGGGGGTATGCACTGAGGGTTCATATTTGGGGTTTTGGCAAATGCAAATAGTGGGTGTTGGGTTCTAATAATGCCGGATGAGGAGACCCACAGAAGTGACAGATGCCGAAGGATCTTGGGTGGTCTGGACATCATGGTGATCAAGGGGCCGACTAACTCCGGTTGGTCTGGGAATCTTGATTGCCAAGGGACCGACTACTCAGGGTACTCCGGATACTCTACTGCACTTCGGGAAATCTGACGGCCACTTTCTAAACTCTAACTTCTATTCACTACTGCTCACAAGAATACTCTCACTATGATTACTAACCGATTGCTGATTTTCTTGACGAGCGAGGAAAACGGGTCGCGAGGTGGCTCCACGGACAGGCGCTCAAAGACAAGGCGACGAGGAAACTGCTACTACAGACGGCAAGAAGAGAAGACGACTAGGGTTTTAATTACTTGCTGCCAAAAATACTGCAAATGCTTGTAAAACAAATGTTGTAAAATCTTTTTGTTGCAATGAAATGGAAATGTTTTATGTTAACAAATATGCAAATGATGCGGGTTGTCACATCCTCCCCCCTTGGAAAAATTTTGTCCCCGAAATTGCAATATCTTCTGAGGGGGGTTTTGGGCTAGGCTCGCGTAGTGCCTCTTCCCTTTTTCCATGAAGCTTCGTTGACGGGGTGATCCTTCCACTGTATTTCTTCTTGGACAGATCTTCTGGTTTCTTAACTGACGGGTTCCTGTCGAACTTTTTGGTGGATGCTTGCGGGAATACGCCATCTATACTTACTTGGAGAGCAGATGACTATTCCAATCAGTGGGTTCACTCCCAGGGATTTTTCCAAAAATTCAGAATTTACAAAGCTCTTCACTAGCAATGCAGAACATAAAAAGGACTGGGTTCTTCCAATGTTGAAAAGAATAATACCCGGGGAGAGTGGAAGTAATAACGTACCCGTTATTACACCTGATGCTTCTCCAACCTGTTTGGCGGCCATGTGTGATAGGCGTGCCGGTTCTTCTCTTCTAGCTTCCTTCGTGACGAGTTGGTTGTCTTCAGTCTTTTTCATATAGGTGATTTGCGGTGGTGCTGGAGTAAGTGGTCTTGGCATAAATGCTGGTTGTGGTGGGGTTCCAGATGTCCTCCGGGGATTGGGGCAATCAATCTTACGATGACCAAGTTGTCCACAATTGAAGCATGCACCTATGTCCCTCAGACAATCCTTCGTCATGTGGCTTCCTCTACACTTCCCACATCTAATTGCTATGGGTACTGGTTGCTGTTGGGTTACTGGGGACTGAAAAGGTGGATTGAAAGGTTGCTGCCGAGGTGGTCCATATCTTCGTGGCGGTTGCTGAGACACAAAGGGATGACGTCTAGGAGCAGAGGAAGAATGGTGATCGGTTTTGACCTTCTTCCTTCGCTCTTCGGTGAGGTTGGAGTATTCATTCTCCAGAATTATGGCTCTGTTGACTAGGTCTTGGAATTCAGTGAGTTTGTGGATGGATAGGAGCATCTTCAGATATGGCTGCATTCCATCCAGGAATTTCTCTATCTTCTTCTCCTCGGTGTCGACATCAGCTGGAGCGTAGCGGGAAAGATCGTTGAACTGACTCAAATATTCCACCATCTTTTTCCCGCCTTGAGTTAGAGCTCTAAATTCCCGTTTCTTCAATTCCATTCTTCCTCAGAGGCACGCGTGTGTTTAGTAAACGTACCTTGAACTCAGCCCAAGTGATGGGTTGCTCACTGACACGGTTGCGGTTGTAGTTAAGCCACTAGGTAGCTGCTGGTCCGGTCAACTGGTGTGACGCATACCGTACTTTCTCTGCATCTGAGCATCCTACTGTATCTAACTTCTTTTCTATCTCCACCAACCAATCACTCGCGCCCAGTGGATCAGTAGCTTTAGCAAAAGTGGTAGGGTGAGTTTGGAGAAAATCACCCAGACTAACCCCACGGACTGGTTGAGAGGTAGTAGGTGCTACTCGAGTTAATAGAGCTTCCATGAAACGGTTTTGGTTCTCCTGGGCTTCTTTTCTGGAGTTCTCTAAGAATATGAGTACATCAGCCATTATGCCTAGGGGATCCGTTGCTCTGGTGGGTGGCTGCTGGCTGGTCCCTGGGATGGTAGTAGCTGGAGGTTGATCAGGTGCTGACTCATTGGGGTTCACTGCTGGATCCTGTGTGGACTGTCCATGCGGCAGAAGTCCCAGTCTCAATCTCAATTCACATCCTTCCCTTCCGTGACCCTCCATTTGCTTTAACAACGGTTGGGGATAGAGATGAAGGTATTACACTTATCTGGTAGAAGGTTAACCGCGGGTGAGTTGGATTATGACATGCACAGATAATCAAATAACATCAAGAAACAATGAGATGCAAAAAGATCCAAACCCTATACTAGCTGAGTCTTTCGTGCTCAGTCACGCTTGAGATCCCGTTCTCAAGACCACCCAAATCCATAGATTTGGGACTGCTCAGAGCTTGCCTCTGAGTGTGAACCTATGCTACCCTGGATCCACGCGCCCAGGCACGCTCGAGATCTGGCTCGAGTCCACCCAAATCACATATTTGGGACTGCTTAGGGTTCATTCCTGAGTACGCCCAGGATTTCGCTCCTGGGTACGCCAGAGCTACACGCTCGGAGTGCCACGAACCACACGTCCGGGAAATCTGATGTGCAGAAGTGAGATAAGACACCTTGATATAGAAGAGGAGGTAAAGAAGCTAAAGAGTATGGTCCAGACTTGCCCAAAATTGGAAAAGCAGGTCCATACCAGAGTTCTACTCCATGCCTCTAGTCCAGGCACTAGGCTCTAAACCTTATGGTATTGCACCCACAGCCTATATTTTCTACCCTAGGTTGAGCTGGAATCTAACCATCTACTCGCAAAAGACAACCACACCGATCCTATGACAATAACGCGTTCCCCTCACTTTCTCGAAAGAAGAACTAACTTAAAGATGGTTCTACGTTAGCAGGAATGTCACTTTTAAGAAGAGGTAAGCTTTTCAACATAATATAATTTTTTGAAAGAGGGCGGTTTGGAATAGAAATTGAAATGAAGGCAAGGATTAATAAAATATTTAGTGCAATATAGCAAGCAAGAAGGGCATACTTAAGGTATTGCTACAGTTTCTATTTTATTAGCGTGGCCCGATCTTATTGCTCGATACACTGTGGCGCCCGTGTCATTACCCCTAGGGTAATCACACTTAGGCACCTGATTACTATTCATCCGCTCAGAGAACACCGCTCCGACGAATAGCAAGCCATTTTATCAGAGTTGCGCAGCAGAATAATAAGATAGAAACTGTACATCTTTATTACAGTAGTAGCCACACAAGGCTAGGGTTCTTAATAAAGCTATTACACAAACTCAAAAGGGAGCTTCTCCGCCTCTGGAGTCTGCTCTGGACTACCGCCCTCCTACTCGTCCCACGAGTCAAAGATGGCTTCCATCTCGCTCAGATCCTTGCCGCCGGAGCCTTCTCCTCCTGCTGCTGCATCGGTACCTGCAAGTCCTTCGTCCCACTCGGGATAGCTCTCGGCCGGACTAGGATCTAACAAAGGAGAATACTAACAAGGTTGAGTACAAAAGTACTCAGCAAGCATTAATAGCAAAAGATGCACTGCATGACTGATCTCTGGTTCTTATCACATTTTCTATATCATCTCATTTCTGAAAATAAATCATTAGAACATTAGGTTGCATATTTTAATACTGAAAATACTACTAGTCACTCGAAGAGAAGATAGACCCCTAGTGGTTCCCGTAGACTCCAATCCAGGAGACTGGCATGAATTCATGATTTGTATAGCATCGCAGCAGCTTGTACCACTTTACCCACAGCCTATTCGAACTCTAAATGAACCAGTCCATCGCATTTCCTTTGATGCGACTTGAGTTCGAATACGTAACGTTTTCGTGTTACGTGATTAAGTCTCCACCCATTATTTTCCGTCGGTGTCTGAGCGCACTCCATCCTCCACCGAAGTTCCAACAATGTTGGTTGAGGCGGCTCTCATCCGTGCTCAACACTCCACCTTGGGACGGCTATCCTCCGTGCCCAACACTCCCATTGTGGAGAACATAATTACGTGAGCGGGTAACATTTTCGCGCCGCTCACAAACGGGAAATGGTTGGCACCGAATTCTGACATCCGACCAAGTAAGAGTTTTGTTAGTCCTTATATTATAACCATATGTAAAGGGGTCCCACCTCTTACCATCATCATCATCATTTTCCCTGCCAGGGCCCCCTTTACTCACATAGTAATCCTCATTCTCATTCTCAGCTTTCTTACCTTTCTCATCATCTCAAACCAATTTGATTTTGAGAAATAGTTTTGACGCAATACATATATGATAGAGCAATATACGGTTTACATTTAACATAACTATATTTATGCTCAAAAGGATAGCTTGCCTTTGGAGTTGTAGGAAAGGTCGGCGATGACGAATCTCTGATCGACTTCTCCTGTCAGCCTTTGGTTTGCCCTCAGAGCAAAGCGGTAGCACGAATAATATATAAATAAATACTTAGTTGAGTTTGAGTGATAGTAGACGCATAAAATGCTAATACGACTCTTATGTTAGCCAAATTTTAATTTAATAAAACTTTTCGGAACCAAACCTGGTTAGCACTCTCCCGCTAAAAATCGTTCTAGGCTAACTCGCTTAACAGCCGCGACGGCCTAGCTCACGCCCTACACTCGACAAACACTACCACTAGGCTAAACCGGAATCCTAATTTTCTATACTCAAAAACCAAACAACTAGCTTCTAACCCTAATCTCTAATCACCTAATTACCTAATCCCTCTAATCACTTAATTACTAAACCCTAACCTACCAGCTAATCTAACCAAACCGGCTAATCTACTCGACTAATCCTAACAAAACCAACTAAACCCCACTTAATTCCTAACCCTAACCCTAATCTAACCCCCTAATCTACCCCTCTCTCTCACTCTCTCTCCCTCTTCTCTCTTCTCGGCGCCGACGCCCTCTCTGCCTCTAACCCGACTCCCCTCTGCCGACTCCTTCCCACCGCCGCCTCTAACCCTCACCTCTCCCTCTCACTCTCTCGCTTCCCCCCGCTCTCCCTCGGGAACCTCTGCCGCCATCTCCTCCAGCCGCCGCTCCGCCTCCGGCCCTTCGGCGCTGCTCCCTGCGCCTCCTCCGGTCCTGCGCCGTCTCCCTCGGCTACGGCTCGGCCTCCTCCTTCGCGCGCGCGGCAGGCTCGGCGCCTTCTTGTGCTGCAACCTCGCCTCACCGGTCGCTCCGCCCCGGCCCGGCTCGGCGTCTCCTCCCCGCTCCGACCTAACTCGGCTCGGCCCGCGCCACCTCTACTCCACTCGCGGTGCCCTGGCTGCTCGGCCGCCACGCCCTACGCGCTCGACCTCGCTGCGTTCTCTCTCTACTCGCCTCCTCCTCCGGTCGGCTCGGCGCTGGCCGCCGTCTCTGCCTTCTCGGCCGGCCTGGCCGCTCGGCTCGGCCATTGGCCGACGGCGCCTTGGCTCAGATTCTGGCCCGCCCGCCCGCCTCGGTCTCATCGGTAACCCATGGTAACACTACTCCCTAACCCCCCCTAACCCTACTGCTCTAAGATGGAAAAGACTGAAATCTATACTAATGCTATTGAGATCTGGTGATGTGTGGATGGTGCAATGCAAACTAATGCACTGGGGTTTACCTCTTGATGGATCTAGGCTGGGAGAGGGATGGCAAAGGTCTTGGCTTGGGTGGTGCTCTCCCTTCTCTTCGCTCCACGTTTGCTGGTTCTTCTTCCTGGGCCGGCTTCGGTTTCCGCTGCCGCTAGTGGCTCCTCCTCCGCCTGGCTTTGGCTGGCTGGGCTCATTGAGGGGATGCAGAGTTGAACCTCCTTCGGTTCTTGCCTCTAATGGCTATGGAATGGAATGGATGGCTTGTGGTTGTGCTTGCTTTGTGAATCTGGGAAGAAGAATGGCTTCAGGGGGGAGATGAATGCAGGGTGGGCTTGTTGGGAGATGCACTTGGCTAGCTCGAGTGCTTTGCTTTGGTGGGGAATGCACTTGTGTCTTGGCTTCGTGGGGAATGTATTGTCGGTGTCTTCTTCTTTGCTTGCATGGGGATGCATTTTCTTCACGGCTCTTTCTTCGGGAGGATGTATTTGTGCTAGCTCGGAAGGGGAATGCACTTGTCTTGGGCCGCTTTTCTTCGTGGGATGTATCAAATTTCTTTGTCATGGGCCTGGTCGCTCTTGAGGAGATGTATTGCTGGCTCTTGCAAGGGGGAATGCATTGCTGGTTTTGCTGCTGGGGGAAAGAACTTGCTGGCTGCCCTGTGCTTGATATTTTGCTCGGTGGCTGGCTTGCTCTATGGGAGGGGCTTGGGAAATGGTTGCTGCACCCGGTGAAGCTTGACTGAGGGTGTGGTTACCGGGGGTATGCACTGAGGGTTCATATTTGTGGTTTTGGCAAATGCAAATAGTGGGTGTTAGGTTCTAATAATGCCGGATGAGGAGACCCACGTATGACAGATCTTAGAAGGATCTTGGGTGAGTCCGACATCTTGGCGATCAAGGGGCCGACTAACTCCGGTTGGTCTGGGAATCTTGATTGCCAAGGGACCGACTACTCTGGGTACTCTGGATACTCTACTGCACTTCGGGAAATCTGACGGCCACTTTCTAAACTCTAACTTCTATTCACTACTGCTCACAAGAATACTCTCACTATGATTACTAACCGATTGCTGATTTTCTTGACGAACGAGGAAAACGGGTCGCGAGGTGGCTCCACGGACAGGCGCTCAAAGACAAGGCGACGAGGAAACTGCTACTACAGACGGCAAGAAGAGAAGACGACTAGGGTTTTAATTACTTGCTGCCAAAAATACTGCAAATGCTTGTAAAACAAATGTTGTAAAATCTTTTTGATGCAATGAAATGGAAATGTTTTATGTTAACAAATATGCAAATGATGCGATTTGTCACAGGTATCCCTTGTGTTCGGAGGGGTAGCCGAGAAACACACACATGGTGGAGCGAGGAGAAAGCTTGTGTGGAGCGATAGAAGAAAGGTTCGGGAAACACTTGCAGCCAAAAACGCGAAGGTGAGAGTAGGAGGGGGAAACACCAAAGAGCGAAAAAAAGGTCCAGAAAAATTAAGAGTTTTTGAGGGTTGGCGATTGAGAAGGTAGGTAGCGGCGTGAAGAGTCTCAACCCAGTAAGAGGAATGGAGACTGGCTTGAAACATAAGAAACCAAACAATGTTATTAGTGGAACGAACAATACTTTCGTCCTTGCCATTCTGTTGAGAGGTGTATGAACATAACATGTGAAGTGTAACGCCATGGGTAAGAAAAAAAGTACAAGCAATGGAGTTGTCAAACTCACGGTCATTATCGCACTGAATACTCTTGATCTTAGCGCTGAATTGAGTAGCAACGTAAGAAAAAAGTGAGAGATAGTTGCAAAAGTATCAGATTTTAGACGCAAAGAGACATCCAAAGATAATACAAGCAATCATCAAGAATAACCAAGTAGTATTTGTAACCGGACACACTGACGACAGGCGAGATCCAAAGATTACAATGAACTAAATCAAAATTCTTGAGAGCACGAGACTGTGAAGTAGCAAAAGGTAGAAGCACACGGCGACCAAGTTGACTGCATGACAGATAGTGTCAGCGGGTCCATTATCACAAACAATGCCGGACGCACTAGCAAGGCGAGACAGGGACTCAGGGCCAAGGTGCCTGAGACGACGATGCCAAAGGGAGGCGGAGGCGCCGACGATGAGTGCGCACGAAGGGGAGGCAGACACCGACATACACAAGGGGTAGAGAGGTCTAGTGCTATTGCACCTGGTAATCATGTTCCTGGAACGAAGATCCTTGATAGAAAAACCAACAGAGTCAAACTCAACGGAATAGTTGTTATCAATAGTGAATTGACGAACGGAAACAAGATTCTTGATAAGGTACGGAGTGACAAAAACATTAGTAAGATGAAGAGTGCCAAGACTAGTGGAACCAGTAGAGGTGACGGGTAGCAGTGACCCGTCACCGACAACGATGGTGGAAGGAGTGAAGGAGTGAGGGGGATGGGAACGGGAGAGTTTACCAGTGTCCGGCGTCCGGCGTCATGTGCGAGGTCGCACTAGATTCGATGTACTAGTCGGTGGTCGGCGAGGAAGTAAGAGTCATGGTGTTGAAAGAGTTTGCCAATGACTGCTGATCCCATGGACCAAGACCGGAGGCGCAGGACCCGGATCAACCCGATGAGGCTACGACAGTGGGTACAAGGGTAGCGTGCAGCCAGCCCAGAGTTGACCGGCCGCCAGCGCGTGCGGCAGGGGCGCACCATCGGGGCGCGGCTAGGTGGGAGCGCTAGGGGCGTGTGGACTGAGGAGGCTGGGGGCCTGGCGTGGATGGAGTTGCCAGGCCACGCCTGGATGGTGATGGTCCAGGGGTTATAGAAGGAGGGCAGCTCCTCCGGAGTGACCATCCGCACCTCCACCGCCAGTCTTGTGGTTGCTGCCACCGTTTCTGTGGTGATGACGACGATTGGAGCCTCCCCCTCCACTGCTGGTGCGACCGGAGGGAACGCCCTAGGGTGCGCCAGTGGAGCGATTGCCAGACGTTCCGCCACCGTCCCCAGCAACACCACCGCCGGGACCCCCATTGCCGGTAGGGGGTCGTGGCGATGAGGGATATGGAGGGTGCGGAGGGGTATGACAACAAATTGATTTCTTCGAGCAGCAGATAAGAGCGGGCCTCGATAAATGATGGGAATGGCTTTTGCCACTTCAGCATGGCCGCCATGTATGCGAACTTCATGTTCAGGCCGTACAGAAGGGACAAAACAAGGGTGCGATCGCACACCAGTTCACCCAAGTCGCCGAGGGTGTCGGCCATGCTCTTCAGCTTGCGACAGTAGTTAGAGATGGAGAGGTCACGCTGGACAAAGTTGCGTAACTCCGTGTCCAGGTACAGGGCACGTGTCTCCTGGTTGCCGATCAACTGTTTCTAGATGCACACCCATACAAGCCGCACCGTGGAGGTTGGAGTCATTACGATCTCGAGAAGTTCAGTGGAGATGATGCCGTAGAGCCACGAGAGAATGAGATAATCCATCCGGACCCAGTCTATGACATCGGCGTGGGCGTCGTCGGAGAGCACGTGGTCGAAGAGGGCGTACTTGCCAAGGGTGATGAGGAAGAGGTTGCGCCATTTGTTGTAACTTGGAGAGGCGAGGCCGAGGACGACAGGGACGAGGACCTTGATGGTGAGGACGTCGTATGCCTGAGCATGGAGGGAAGCAATGGCGGCATCCTCGGAGAGGGCTAGTGCCTACGCGGCCTCCTGCTCGTGGTGCACGGCGGCGGCGGTGGCCTCCTGCTCGCGTCGTGCGGCGGCAGCGGCCTCCTGCTCACGGTATGCGGCGGCAGCGGTGTCGTCTTCGTCGGCCATGACAGCGGGATTAGCGAAAAGGTGCGGTCGCAGATGCGATCCTCTCTGATACTATGAGAGAGTGGAATATTTAGGGTAATTACACACACTGTATGTATTGATAAGCTAAAAGTTACATATATAGACCAAATGTTACCGTGTGGACCAAGAACCAAAAAGTCTAATACTACATGTGGACCAGGAACCAAAGAGTCTAACAAGAACCGAAGAGTCTAACAAGGAGGGGGAAAGAACAGGCACACTAGGCACTAGCAACGTTGGATACTTGGATCAATGGTTGAGAAGATGATAGCGAGCAAATCTCACTTGATGATTCTACTCGCAACCAAACTATAACTAAACACTACGAATATAGGCAGCAAACAAGTGGGAGCAGGGCAGAGCAAGACTTGGCCTCGTCCCAGACTAGCTCCGCCTACTATCCTCCTTTTTTCCTCTGGGCTTTTGGTTCTCCGGGGATCCGCCCTTTAGTGGGAGTAAGTACATGTACAAGAGGTACAAAGAGTGACACAAATTTCCCCTCCATGGGCCTGAGAGATCTAGAGCAGTTACCTTCTATGGGCCTGAGTAGAGGTGGGACTCAAGCCATGCCATGCCGGTATAACATGGGTAGGCAACATGGCACGACGAGCTCCTTGGCGGCACAGACAGCCACCTGCATGGCCCAACATGGCATGTTAGCCTGTCATGCCACCGTCGAGTCGTGCCGGCATGGGCACAACACATGACCCCTATAGTCGCCATCCACACCCGCTCGGCCGCTCCCCCTCGCCATGGCCTCCTCCTAGACGTTGGTTGACTTCATTGTTTTGGGTGCACTTGGCCGTGTCTGCCCACCTCGGCCATGCTGCATGTTAGACCATACTGGCAGCCTCGGCTGTGCCGCGCGCTTGCCTGCCTCCACCCTCCTCAGTCGCCTCAGCCGCCACTTCCGAGGGAGAGGGAGGAAGTGAGCGCGGGCGTCGGCGTGACGTGAGGGAGAGGGAGCGAGGGCCGCCGAGGGAGTTAGGGAGAGGGAAGGAGGGACCGAGGGAGGGAGAGGGGGGAAGTGAGGGTGGGCATGGCAGCGTCGACGTGAGGAACCGAGGGAGAGGGAGAGGGAGACGGGAGAAAGAGGAAGTGAGGGAGATGAAAAGGGAAAGGGGAAAGGGAATAGGAAGGAAAGGGAAAATAAATAAAAAGGAAGGAAGGGAAAATGGGGGGAAAAGAGGAGGGAAAAAAGGGGAAAGAAAAAAAGAGGAGGGAAAATGAAGGAAAATTCTAAAATTTGAGTAATTATGTAAAATTATGGACACTTAAAAATAGAGGGAAAGTGAAATTTCATTGATATTTTACACACATTGTTACTGTGTTGTTAAAAACCTTACACCCAATGTGGGGTTCCCCCGGTAAGGAAAAGATTACGGTAACTACATCGTGCATACATATCGGCTACTTGATATTGAGATTGTCTAATGTCTCTACGATCTCGGGATCCTCCAGTTGATGCTAAAGTCGCTCTTTTGTCAATTCCCAGTCCTTTAGGCAGATGATTTCCTCCACCATCTTGGGTGTGAGGGATGACCTCCTTTCTTAAATTATTCTTCCTACCATGCTGAACATCGCTTCTGAAGAGATAGAGGACACCGGAACTAGTAGAACATCTTGTGCGAAATGGCACAACACGAGGATTATCCACTTGTTCTTCAACCACTCAAGCAAGTCTAACTTGCCTCCGCTAGAAAGATCAGGATCGATGTTTGCAAAATCATGCTCCAGGTAGTGGAGGAGATATGAGACAGAATTTTACTAGGGGCGCCAGAGACTGAGAAGATCAAGAATTACTTGCCCTTCAACTTCTTCCACAAGTGGGTTGTCAAGCTTGTCTTGCCTTGATGCTCCTGCTGTGAGACCTTCGATCTCATGCTGCTGCCAAGTTTGTCAAGATACAAGCGAAAAAAACACAAAAATACTCATTTTTGACATGTTCGAAGGGTTCTAAGAAATCAAGGCCGAGGCACTCATCTATTCCCTCCATAGCAATCTGCAAAGCTGCTAACTTTTTTGTAGGATCTAAAAATAATAGCAAAGAAATATAGGTGTGAAATAGATCCAAAATATTTCATCTATTACTGCAACAACATGACCTAAAAGGGGATGCTCACAAGATTTAGCAAACTTGTCTGGAATTAGCCAAATAAAATCTATAACTAAGTAAGAGGTAGGGTAGTAAATACTGGATAGAGCCTTAGCTACTTTGTAGAAAGGTCTCAAAAACTCTAAAAAATGATTAACAATTTCTCAATCTGAGTTAGTAACTATCAACTTATTAGTTTGAGAGTTAGCATTGATAAAGAAAAATATAATATGTTCATACTCTTGTACCTTCTTCAACATGATATATGTCAAGTTCCACCTCACCTTCATGTCAAAACTGAATTTTCTTAGGGTCTTATGGTTGGCTACACAATACTTCCCAAATTTGGCTACCACTTGTGTGAACTTCAGAGGTAATGAAGGGCATCGCGAATATTGTTCAAATAAATGTTAGTCTCCTCTATACTGTCTTGTACAATAAGGTTCAGTATATGACATAGGCACCTCTGGTGGAGAACATATTCACCGATATATGTCTGCAACTGTAACATCCCAAATTTGGAGTTCATTTGAAGCATTTAAAAATAAAAATAACCATTTAAGTTTTCTTGGTTAAGCTCAAGCTTTAAATTGAATTTTTAGAAATAAAAACAATTTAATGTGATTAATATAAAATTCAATTAAATTCAAAGCTATTTTATTTGGGTTCCCTGAGTTCCAAAGTATTTTCTAGAATTTTCTAGGAAATTTTGGAGTTTAGTTGCTATTTCTTTGAGCTCGGTTTTATTTAATTCAATTTTTGAAATTTGAAAAGTCTTTTTATTTTCCAAATCTTCCTTTGGGCTCAATTCCTTTTTCCCGACCCACTTCTCCCTTTTCCTTTCTTTTCGGCCAAGTCGACAGTCAGCTTGCTTCCTTTTCTCCTCGCCAGCACCCGCAGCCCACCTCCTCCTTTCTCTGTCGGGTGGTCCCTGCCTGTTAGCCGCCATCGCCTCCCTTCCTCCTTTCCTTCTTCCTCCCATCGCCAGCTTGTGTCCGAGCTAGACACGATGCCTACGCCGTGCTCCATGCAAATACTCCTTTCTCGGCCTTTATAAGCAGCACCACTCGCGTCCAATTGTGCGCTTCGACCTCCTCTCCCAAATCCCCTAAGTGTCGATGCCAGTCATGCCATCGTCTCGTCAAATCAAGCTTGGGAAGCCACCTCCGCAAGCCTCTCATTGCCAATTGTGCCGCCGTCGGTGCTCCTCTGCCTGTGTCATGGCCACCTTTGAGGTCACCTTACCGCGTTCTTCACGGTGCTCCCTTCCTCGTCAGCTGAGCAACCATGAATCATCGTCGTCACCAAGTCTGGCCACCACCTCCATATCTAATCTCGCCAACAGTGAGCTCCCTCGCCTTCTCGTGTGTGTCACCCTGCATTCGAAGTTCTCTTCTTTCGACCCCCTCCGTCCTTTTTGTCTATCCGTCGACGAGATGCCCCGTCGTAGCTCATCTTCTCCGTCGTTGGCCATCACCATCGTGCCGCCGTTCCCATCGTCCTAAGCCACTTTACATGATCCCCGTGCCGCCGCCAACCTCGTGCCCACCTCCTTTCTCCTCGGGGCACTCATGCTTCGCCATTTCCACTGTGAGCCCGAGCTGTCGTACCGCCATAGTCGCCGCCACCGCCATCTCACCGCCCACCCTAGCTGAGCCATCACCGTCCAATAGTTCCTCTTCTCCTCGGGAACATGTTTTGCCCGACATCGCCACCTACCTCGTCGGCGTTCTCCGTCGACGCCGCATGCCATCACTGCTGGCCAAGCTCCTCTGTTTTGTCCCTGCTCTCTCTCTCTTTCTCTTTTACATGTAGGACCCCCTCGTCAGTGTCTATCTCTGCCAACCCGACCCCACATGTCATCCACTCTTTCAATTCTCTCTCACACTTACAATTGGACCGCACTTGTCAGTTGCCTTTTTAATTTCTTTTTCTTTTTCTTTTTCTTTTTCTTTTCATCTGAAGGAATATTCTTTCTTCTATCACTTTTTCCTTTTCGACAAATCTTCCAAGAGTTCGTTCTCCTCTGTCCAAACTCCGATTCGGCCTGTTGAAGTTCCTAAATTCATATAAAATCAATATATTTGTTTTAGAGTTAGTTTTGATGTTTTTGTATTTTATTTGTTTTTATTTTAGATTTATTTGTGATTGGTCTTGTAGGACCGGAAAGGCGACTAGGGGGGGTGAATAGGCGCTTTCAAAACTTTCTCGCCTAAATCAAAACCAATACGAACTTTACTCCTTTAGCTATGAAAGCTAAGAAGTTCAGTGAGCACACAACGGAAGCCTTGTGTTGGATTTGATAAACTCCTCAAGCACACGACACAAAAGGAGAAAAGAACTCAAGGTTCTTCACTGGCTCGGGCGGTCTGACCGGCTACCACGGGCGGTCGGACCGACGGTCATCCAGCGGTCTGACCGGCAACTAACCAGCGGTCGGACCGGTGGACAGCGGTTCGACCCGCCAAACCAGCGGTCTGAAAACACGGGCGGTCGAACCGCCGTTGAAGGGCCGGTCGGACCGGTAGAGTCCAGTACTGAAAACTCCACCCAAAACCAAAACGAAATTTGATCCAACTTTTGATTCAACCAATGAAACTTGACCAAATTTCTAGCACACCTCCCTAATGATATTAGAGACCTATTTCTAGCGACGATCCGTCGAGATCCACCAGCAGAATCGATCTCTCAAGATTTTATCAAAGAAGTGCTCAAACCCTAGAAAAGAGAAAAACTTGATTCACGACTTGCTTGTGAGGGATTGATGATCTAGATGACTCGAGGAGTAATCCCATACATCAAAGCAAGATAAAGAGGGCCAAGAGACCACGCATGAACCTTTGAATCAAGGAAGCACCAAAAACATCCAAAAGAGAGAAGAACACAAAAGGAGCAATTGATCTTTCAATTGAGCATCACAAGATGGTTCATTCACAATAGATGCTTACAAAGCCTCTCCACCAAGGAGGGCAAGAGCTCAACAAGGAGCACACTCCAAACCCTAGTTCTCCTCTCCTCTCCTCCAAACCCTAGAAAAAGAAGAAGGGGGCTAAAATGAATGCTTGCTTGGGTTTTCCACCTCTCCCCTTCCTATTTATACTAGAGAGCTAGGGTTTCCCTTTTTGGGTCTCTTACACATGGGACCCACACACACATAACACTTGAAGCAATCGCCTGCTTCACCACGTGTAGGTTGATCAGCGGTTCCCATCGACGCCAAGCCTCTCTTGTCCGAATCCCATCGGAAACTCCCAGAGACTCGCATCGATATCCGCACCACCTGATCCAACCAGCTGTTTCGAACCACCCGTTCGATCCATCTTGTCCATTCTGCACCATGCTTGAGTCACACGACCTCACCCGGTATCCCGATCGTTACGGACCTCGGCTCTCCAAGCGTAGTCGATCCACTCACCGTTGGCGTCGTTGACACGCAAGCCACCGCACGACAATAGACAAACAAACCGTTTAGGAACAAGTTCTTCACAACTTGACCCACGTCGGTTCCGCAATGCAATATACATCAATAAAGCATTGAAGTTCATAGAATAACACACTCGAGAACAAACTCAATGCAACACTTGGCTCACCTCCAAGTATTGCGGTCGATCGCCTTACAGGGCGGTCCGACCGATTCATGCGGATCGGACCGCTCCCACAAGCGGTCGGACCGGTCCAAAAACAGCCAAAATTCAAGCGAGAAATTCGAAACCTTACGAAATTTCAATCGAATAGAACTTTTATTGGGAGCTCCAAAATTATGGGACCACATCCAGAGACTCCCTCACTTGCCTACACAACCTATTTTGGCCCACTCAAAACCCACATCTCAAAGTGGCGGTCGGACCCGCCACCATGGCCGTCGGATCGCTCCACGGGCGATCGACCGCCCAAGACAACCGGTCGACCGCCGGTGGCTTCGACGACCTTGGAGCAAACCCAAAGCGAGAATTTGCAAACCAATAGCGCCATTGCCAATTGACTCATCATCCCGAGATCGTGCACATATCCTCACGATATCCACAATCTCCCCTTGATGAACACATTGGCAATTTTCAAGAAAATGTGGTTTTTCAAAATGAAAAATAAAAACATTGTTTTTGCATAAAGGCACAACTTGGTCCATAAGCAACAAAAAGCCTAGGAACCGACCAAGTCGGCTTGAATAGTGTAAGCAAGTGAGATAAGGCATTGAAAGCACAAAAGGATTCAAATTCAGTAAAGTAGCCAAAAATCTCACTAAGGTCCATTTGAAAGACAAAATGTTCTATTTGACCTTTGATCATTGTGAGTATTCTTCAATTGCAAATCAAATAAGATAAGACAATGAAATCCGAAACTCAACTCACCATGATCACAGATTTTCAAAAGGTTCAAAATTTTTATTTTATGAAGTTCTTTTATATTAAACCTTGAGTATGAAACCAAAAGCTCCAACAACATTAACATCATTTTCTTCACAATCTTTCTCCCCTTTGACAATGAATTCATCAAGATGCATGAAAAGAAAGAGCATGAAGGAATGACTTTATTTTGAACTTTAGTGAAAAGGAGCCATGACCATTATACATATAGGCAAGTACAAGTATTATACCAAGCCATATAAGGAGAAGGCGCTATATTCAATCATGGCAAAACGTGTCTTTGCAAAGCTAAAACCAAGATAGCAAAATCGAGATTAATGAATTGAAATCATGAAAGGTTGCTCAAAATCATAGATCCACTCAAAGCAACCAAAATGAGTCAAGCCATGTCTATAAGTAAAAAGAGACTCAAAACAAGAATTGAGGCATTTTGAGCATTAAGAAAATTCTTTTGAAGCAAAGCTCAAGCACTTAGCCCTTTTGGGCAATTTCTCTTTTCTTTTTCCCCTTTTTTTTTGTGCTAGATCTCAAGCCTTGCCGCGACCATCTCAAGCGATAAGCTTAAAAGAATGATCTAGGTCATCCAAAACTCCCCCTGAGTTCATGCCTAGTGCAATGGCAAGCCGTCTCATGAGAAAGGATTGGTGAGATCAGTTTTTTCGCACAGAAAATCTCATTTTTCATTTGCTTGACTTAATAAGATAAAAAGCTCATTTTTCAACTCAGAATAAGTTCAAGACTCACTTCAACTTGTAAGACATGGCGAGAATCATAAGTGGATCACTAGAGCAAAACTAGTCACAAGATCCAACAAGACATGATTTGATTCAAATTTCTCACAGATATAAAGCTAGCAAGTCAAAAGCTAAGCCACACACACGAAGAGCCATAAAAGAGGTCTAGCAGACTATCACTCGATATGACAAGGTATAGAATATGAAATTTAGTCATACAAGGATAATAATCAGAGCTCCACTAATTTTATTATACAATGCAAGACAAATGAATTGAAACATGCATTATAATACAATGAATGCAAAAAGAGCAACTTCCCCCTCAAAACAGCCCAATAGGACTAATAACCCCTAACTCTCCCATAAGCGAGAAAAGCGAAGAGTCAAGAGCCTTAGTGAAAATATCGCAAGTCGTTGCTCGGACTCTACAAAATGAAGCACAACATCACCTTTCTCAACATGGTCTCTCGAAAATGAAATCGAATGTCAATGTGTTTAGTCTGGAATGTTGCTTTGGGTTTTTGGCAATATTAATTGCGAAGTGTTGTCACGTAAAAGAGGAACACTTCCCAAAGATAACCCATAGTCCCGGCGTGGATAAAATCCAGAGAACACGAGAGCCACCAGCGGCAGCTACATACTCGACCTCGGTAGATGGCAATGTAAGACATTTTCTAGAAGACCAAGAAACAAGAGATGTGCCCAAGAAATGACAAGTGCGAGGTACTCTTCCTATCAACTCTACACCGTGAAATCAAGATCGAAAATGCTCGAATTGAAAGAGCGAAGAAGAAGAATACGAGTCCAAAATCAAGCGTATCTTGAAGATACGAAGATGCGCGTCTGACTTGACGATGAGAAGCACGAGGAAGCTCGAAATCGGCGCACGGACATACGGGGTGTATGTCGGCCTCGTATTTGTAAGATAGAGGAGGAGCCAATCATCTGCGATACTCCTTCCGATCCACCGACTCTCCATCCTCATCGAGGATCCGGGCGGTGGTTGTTGCAATGGGAGTAGACATTGGCCTACTACTTCCCATATTGAAGCGCCAAGAAGGTCCTTTGTATACTTACTCGGTGAGCGAAGGTGCCTTCTTTCGATTGCTTGATTTGAAGACCAAGGAAGAATGTCGGCTCTCCCATCATGCTCATCTCGAATTCTTTGCTCATAGAATCGAAAATCTAGACACCAAAGCATGAGAGGAACCACGAAAATAATATCATCCACATATATTTGAACCAACAAGAAATCACGCCATGCACGAGAGTGAACAAGGTTTTATCAACCATTCCCATTTTGAAATCATTTTCAAGCAAGAAACTCTTAAGCTGTCATACCAAGCTCTAGGAGCTTGTTTCAATCCATCTGAGGCTTTAGAGAGTTTAAAAACATGGTTTGGGAATTTTGATTTTCAAACCCAGGAGGTTGCTTGACAAAGACCTCTTCTTCTATGAAGCCATTCAAGAAAGCACTTTTAACATCCATTTGAAAAAGCTTGAAACCCTTGGATGTTGCAAATGCTAAAAGAATGCGAATGGCCTCCAATCTAGCTACTGGAGCAAAGGTCTCCTCAAAGTCTAAGCCCTCTACCTGGGAATAACCTTGAGCAACAAGTCTAGCCTTATTGCGAACAACCAATCCATCCTCACTTTGCTTATTTTTAAAAACCCATTTTGTTCCAATAACATGAGAATCAGAAGGTCGCTCAACTAAAAACCAGACTTTGTTTCTTTCAAAATTTTCAAGCTCTTCATGCATGGCATTGACCCAAGAGGCATCAGATAAAGCATGGGTGATATCTCGGGGTTCAAAAGAAGCAACAAAAGCCGAATGTGCATGGGAATCAGGAGATATAAACACAGGCGAGTGACTCGCTCTTGAAGATCCCCAATCATCCGCTCGGTGGATGTTGTCATTTGTATCTTGAGTGGTGCTCTGAGTGCGGATGTGGCCTCTACCTCATGAGTTGAGGAGGTAGGAGCAGAGCCACTCGGATCGTCGGTGGGGATAGGAGGCGGGTGCTCGGTGACATGAAGTAGTAGTAGCAGCTCTCCACCCTCTCGAGAGGTAGCGGGAGGATGGTTTGGGTCTTCATCCTCGAATCATCATCGACGAAGATGCTTTCTTGAGTTTGAAACCTGTACCAAGCATCGGGTCTAGTACAGGACTAGCCTCATCAAAAGTGACCGCAAGTCTCAACAATTTTGTTAGTATCAACATTAAAAACACGATAGCCACGAGAATGAGCGGGATATCCAAGAAATATGCCATCAAAACATCTAGACTCAAATTTATCAAGATTGCCATGTTTAAGAATGAAGCACTTGCAACCAAAAATCTTGAAATGAGAGACCTTGGGAGAATGACCAAATCTAAGCTCATAAGAAGTCTTCCCAACCACGGATCTCAAGAAAACCCTATTGGAGATATAGCAAGCGAGAGATCGCCTCATTAAAATCTCCTAGGAGTAGAATGCTCATCTAGCATGGTCAGAGCCATCTCTACAAGGGTTCTATTCTTCCTTTCTACAACACCATTCTTTGAGGAACTCTAGGAGAAGAAAGCGATGCTCAATTCCCTATCAGTACAGAAGGTAGAGAAAGAAGAATTCTTGAACTCGTCCCATTATCACTCCTAATGGTTCTCAAAGCTCGGGTATATCAACACAATTCTAAGGACCAAATCTTTAAAGAATCCAAATGCTTCGTCCTTAGAAGCAAGAAAATAAACCCATGAATACCGGAGTAATCATCCACAACCACCGGCACATACCATTTCCCACCGGTGATGAACTCTAGAAGGACCAATCAGTATCTAAGTGAAGAAGCTGTCACAGTCCATCAGTCATTACCAAAGTAAGAGGTGGGTGGGAAGCGGACACCATCTTACCATGTCTACAAGGTGAGCACACAAGATCTCTGTGACCTTGACCTAGGCAAACCTCTAATCAAGTTCTTGCAATCGACTCTAGACAAATGATCAAAACCTATATGCCCAAGTCTACGATGCCACAAAACAAGGTCATGAGAATCGAGGCTACGGACATCTAGGACTGGAAGCGAGAAGAGATCTTGAAATTTGCTGTAAGATCTTCTCAAATCTGAGATCTCAAAACAAGCTCACCGAGGAATCTAAAACTCTGCACTCACCTCTCTTAAACCTCACTTCTAGACCCTCATCAAGCGGTGAAAGCAGATAGAAGATTATACCTCGACTTACTCACCAAAGCGGCGTCTTTTAGCATGAACTTGTCGTTGACGCGCGACACGGTGCCCTTTGCGATCACGGTCCCAGAGAAGCATCCCCAAATGTAATCAATTCATTGCGGATGCACGTGTGAGGAGGAGAACCATCTAGAATCTCCGGTCATATGTCGAGAACACCGAGTCAACAAGCCACTTGTCCTCCTTCCTCGCACGACGGACCTAAAAGGCACAATCGAGAAAACATCCGTGTCTCGATCTTGGGGTTAGTGATAAATGAGCGAGGAATCCAAAGATCTTGAGAAGCACGATGTCCGGGAGCAGCAGAGAAATAGTGAAACATGATCGGGAATAAAATCATAAGAATGCACATGAGAACCACCTAGACCTCTCCAAACGATCTACCAAAAGATCGATACTCCCCTGTCTAGGTGCTACGGTGTCTCTCCTCACGATGTCCTAATCCAACATCTTGCCTAGACCCACCAAAAGAGTCTACAAAGTTCTCTACAAATCTAGGCCTATGTGTGGTGCGATAAATAGTCGCCTAGCTCTAGAGACTACATCCGGAGAAGGGACTCCTCTAATGGATCTTAGGGCGCTCATCCTCTCTTTTCTCTCAAGTTTTGCTCTCCGGAGCAGAACTCAGCAGTATGGCCTTCTTTCTTGCGAGAAAGTGCAATGGTCTTGGACCTTTTGAGGGTCTGCATGCAGAATGAGTGAAAGCACCTTTCTTGCGTAAAGAGTTTGAGCAAAACCACGGATTTGAAAACAACCCGGATGGCTTAGGAGGTTCTAGCTCAAACAAACCATTCTTCACAACTCTAGCAATCTTAGGTGGGTTTTTCTTGGAATGCTCTAGGGGGTTGAAACCTAGACCACTATTTTTCACGCTCACCTTGGATTGATCAAGAATCATGTTGAGTTTCTTTTTCCCACTTGAAAATTTCTCAAGAGTCACCTTGAGGTAATCATTCTCTTTCATTAACTCCTCACATCTAGAACACTTGCTAGACTTGATTACCTCATTGCGCTTACTCTTAAGAAGGGCCACTTCCACTTTGAAGGCCTCACAAGACACACAATAGGATTCTGAATCCTACTCAAGCTGCTCCTTAAACTTGACTCTAAAAGCCTCTTGTATCGACTAACCATGGTTTCAACTTGACATTCAAAACACAAGAGTTAGAATCAATAACCTTTTAGAAGCGATAAAAGACATGGATCTTTCAATTTTAGCCTTTTCTTCCGTGGTCTTGTTTAAGGCTTCAATTTCAATTGTAAGCTTGGGACAATTTTCACAAGATGCAACTCTAGAGTAAATCAATGTTTTGTCATCTCTTGCATCTTAATCCTATTATCCTTACAATGAGAGCATGTGTGACTAGCATCAAACTTTTGCAATTCTTTTAAGGAACTATCAATTTTAATTCTAGCAAAGCACAATTAGAGCAAGTTAAAGGGATAGCTTCCATGGCGGTCACATCAAGAGGAATGACATCTAAACAAGCGGATCTAGACTTGAAAGATTCTAGTTCATCGAGAGCATCTTTTAGTTGATTTGTGTGAGAAGAATGAGCAGATTTCAAGCTTGTCAAATCGTTAAGCAAGCTAGTGCAGAATCACAAATATCGCAGGATTGATAGATTTAAGCCTAACAACTTCAAGATTCAAATTATCAATCATAATGTCACCTTCCTAATCATTTTTACTTGCTTATGCAATTTACATTCAGCAAGCACCAAAGCCCTTTTCATATCGGCAATAGAAGGGCATACCTCGTCGGGATCACTAAAAGGATCCTCATCTTTGGAGGAATCATTTGTCGTGGTGTTCTTGGCCATGAAACACATGGGTGAAGTCATGCGCCTTCTTCTTGCCACGAGAATCACTCTCGTCGTCCTCCGTTCCGAGTCCACATCGCTCATATTCACATTCTCAAGAGCGGCAAGGACACCGGGTGACAAACTTTCGATAGTTTGTCTTCTTGGGTTTTGCATCCCTCTCCTGGGGATGTCTTCGTGTCTCCTTCTCCTCCTTGCCCTTTAGCTTGGGGCACTTGGAGCGAATGTGGTTTGGCTCACCACATTCGAAGCACGTGATAGGTCCACTCCTCCTCCTATTTCTCACCTTGTTGTACGCTCTTGTGAATTTGGTGGAAAGGAGGGCTAAGTCATCCTCGGGCAATTTCTCAAGTTGCTCATCACTCAAGGAATGTAAAGCAGATAATGAAAAGCCAGATGAGCTACAATCAAGAGAATCAGAAGAGCAACCCTTGGATTTGTCGACCACTAAAGCCATCGACTCTGTCTTGGGAGACGCGAGATAAAGTCAATCTCATGCGTCTTCAACCTCGAGTAGAGCTTATCCATGGTAAGCTCACTCATGTGATGTTGTCATTGATGGAAGTGATCTTCATACCCTGACCTTCACATCAAGAGCACCCGAAGTCGTGGCGTGCATTTTGATTCGAGAAAATATCAAGTCAACGGTACGGAGATCATGAAGAATTTTAGAGAATCTTCCCACAGCTCATCCAAAGACTCACGGGCCTTTGTTCGATCTTGAGTAAACCTTTTGAGCTGGTTCGTCTCACTTCCTTGATCGCGATGGACCCTTCGTGATAATCACAAAGTGTCGCGGATCTCGTGAAGCAGACCGCAAGTGAGCAACACGCTCAAACTCGGATCGACTAAGGCCTTGGATCAAATAATTCGAGCCTTTTTGTTGGCCTCCACATCCGGAGTGATCGTATCGTCATCGGTACCGCACGACATAAGGGTTTTCACCTTTAGCCAAATAGCGTGCCCTTGAGCCTCGATATACGCTTGCATACGAGCCTTCCAGTATGCAAAGTCAACTCCCTCAAAAATGTGTGGCTTGGTTGAGTACTTGTCAGTCGCCATGGCTCCAAAGACCGGTTAAGATCTATAGAAAAGAGCTAACCGGCTCTGATACCACTTGTAGGACCGGAAAGGCGACTAGGGGGGGTGAATAGGCGCTTTCAAAACTTTCTCGCCTAAATCAAAACCAACACGAACTTTACTCCTTTAGCTATGAAAGCTAAGAAGTTCAGTGAGCACACAACGGAAGCCTTGTGTTGGATTTGATAAACTCCTCAAGCACCACGACACAAAAGGAGAAAAGAACTCAAGGTTCTTCATCGCTCAGGCGGTCCGACCGGCTACCACGGCGATCGGACCGACGGTCATCCAATGATCCGGCCAAGCAACTAACCGTGATCGGACGGTGGGCAGCGGTTCGACCCGCCAAACCAATGATCGAAAACACGGGCGGTCGAACCGCCGTTGAAGGGCGATCGGACGGTAGAGTCGATCTTGAAAACTCCACCCAAAACCAAAAGCGAAATTTGATCCAACTTTTGATTCAACCAATGAAACTTGACCAAATTTCTAGCACACCTCCCTAATGATATTAGAGACCTATTTCTAGCGACGATCCGTCAGATCCACTTCGCAGAATCGATCTCTCAAGATTTTATCAAAGAAGTGCTCAAACCCTAGAAAAGAGAAAAACTTGATTCACGACTTGCTTGTGAGGATTGATGATCTAGATGACTCGAGGAGTAATCCCATACATCAAAGCAAGATAAAGAGGCCAAGAGACCACGCATGAACCTTTGAATCAAGGAAGCACCAAAACATCCAAAAAGAGAAGAACACAAAGGAGCAATTGATCTTTCAATTGAGCATCACAAGATGGTTCATTCACAATAGATGCTTACAAAGCCTCTCCACCAAGGAGGGCAAGAGCTCAACAAGGAGCACACTCCAAACCCTAGTTCTCCTCTCCTCTCCTCCAAACCCTAGAAAAGAAGAAGGGGCTAAAATGAATGCTTGCTTGGGTTTTCCACCTCTCCCTTCCTATTTATACTAGAGAGCTAGGGTTTCCCTTTTGGGTCTCTTACACATGGGACCCACACACACATAACACTTGAAGCAATCGCACGCTTCACCACGTGTAGGTTGATCGGCGGTTCCCATCGACGCCAAGCCTCTCTTGTCCGAATCCCATCGAAACTCCCGAGAGACTCGCATCGATATCCGCACCACCGATCCAACGGTGTTTGAACCACCGTTCGATCCATCTTGTCCATTCTCGCACCATGCTTGAGTCACACGACCTCACCGGTATCCACGATCGTTACGGACCTCGGCTCTCCAAGCGTAGTCGATCCACTCACCCTGACGCGTCGTTGACACGCAAGCCACCGCACGACAATAGACAAACAAACCGTTTCCGAACAAGTTCTTCACAACTTGACCCCGCGTCAGTTCCGCAATGCAATATACATCAATAAAGCATTGAAGTTCATAGAATAACACACTCGAACAAACTCAATGCAACACTTGGCTCACCTCCAGTATCGCGGTCCGATCAGCCACGGGGCGGTCCGACCGATTCATCTTGATCGGACCGCTCCCACAACGGCGGTCGGACGGTCCAAAGACTTAGCCAAAATTCAAGCGAGAAATTCAAACCTTCGGAAATTTCAATCGAATAGAACTTTTATTGGGAGCTCCAAAATTATGGGACCACATCCAGAGACTCCCTCACTTGCCTACACAACCTATTTTTGGCCCGGCTCAAAAACCCACATCTCAAAGTGGCGGTCGGACCGCCACCATGGCCGTCGGATCGCTCCCATGGCGATCGACCGCCAAGCACAACCGGTCAGACCGCCTTGATGCTTTGTGACCTTGGAGCAAACCCGAAAATGCGAGAATTTGCAAACCAATAGCGCCATTGCCAATTGACTCATCATCCTGAGATCGTGCACATATCCTCACGATATCCACAGGTCTATTGTTTTCTATCTCATTAGACGATCTATTTCAATTAGCAGAAGTAGAAGCAAGCTTTGAAGATTCAAGTGTGGTAACTGAGCAAAGCCAAGGTAAGTCATAATTCTTTGATCATATTAAACCTATGATTTCAAAATTATTTTATTTTATATCAAATTGCATGCTATCTTTATGTCAACTGCTTTTGGGAATAGTTAATCGCCTATTTGTCTTTATACCACCATTGCTTATTTGAATGTCATGAATCATTTGTCACCATAGGATGGTCATTATTAGTTGGACATATTTGTATCACCAACATGGGCATCGTAGATTTGGTTAGTTATCTTAGTTGTGCGATTGGCTCATGTCAAAAGCTCAATAATGTTAATTTGACTTAATGAGATATGGAATTGTGGCGGGTAGCCACCGTTGTTAAATTTTATATGCCATGACAGGGTATGTCATTGGTCTTAGTTGAACAAAATGATTTTCACTAAAGCGAGCGATTGTGCAGTAAAGGGGGTGCGGTTAGCACATTGTGGGTTGTAGTAGACTCACCTGAGTAATTATCAAGGACTTAATCTTGTGTGCTATTGAACTGGGTCATATCGTACAACCACTTATCCAGTATGAGATGGACCTGGCTAATTAATTAGCAATATCTTAATTTCAGTTTTGTCTTGGAAGCGTGAGTTACGGGATGGACGTAGACTCAGAATGGCGCATGAAGGGGCCATATCTGGTTGGAAAGATATTCAGTGTTGAAACTTTAGCACGCAGAACTAGATTAAGAACGAGCTTTGTAAAGGCCTTGTGATGATCACTTAGTCGCACACCTACGAAAGTGTGGTCAGACACTTTGAGTTGATTTATCTCTTGTGGGTAAAGTTGTACAACCTCTACAGAGTTAAAACTATTTAAATAGCCGTGTTTTTGGTTATGAACAATGCTCAGGGATTTCACATGATATGTAGAGTTTCTTTATATAAAATATATGTCAGAGTGAATGGGAAGTTCACTTGGTGAATATAATGTTCGCTTGGTGAATGAGATGTTCACTTAGTGGTTTTGTTAGGAAGTGAATGGGAAGTTCACTGGTTGTTTTAAAGAAACTGTTTACTTTATTTATTCATTGTCTTTTAAATTACGCATTGCAATCTATTTACTATATTTATCGTCAATACTACTTTCTACCAAAAGAACTATACAACTATTCCTTTGTTCACGCCTGGCATGAATATTAATTGCATACTATTCTATACAACTTGTTGAGTACTTTATGTAATCACGACTTTAAACTTTGCTGCTTAGTTGAAGAATATTAACTACTCAAGAGTTATACGAAGAGTGGTTCTTTGAAGGCTTTGTGAATTTGGAAGCGTTCTCATCTCGATTGCCTGCGAGCATATTGATTGGCATTTCTAAGTTTTTCATTCCACTACAAGAGTTTATTTGTTTCTTCAGCCCTGCGTGGCAAGTTAAGCAAACGTTGACCATAAGGACCAATTATTATTACTATTTGTTATTATCATATCTTTTAAGTTAAATCGATAAAGGGATAGTATTTCATCGATGTTTCCTATGTGAGCTAGCTACTGATCTGGGACTAGTTCAGAATACACAAATGGTTTCGAATGTGTAAATCTGGGTCCCGACAGCAACCTTGGGGGTTAGGATGTTCATAGTCATCGAATTCACCGAGGCGTTATCAAGAATTAAATAAACAATCGTATTTTCTATATGAAAATCCTCAATTACCCCTAGTATGAGTTCGACAATGGCATATCCAGTGTGTGATTCAATAATTAACTTAAACCTTATGACTTCTTGTTTAGATTATACTCATTATCTAATGGGCTACAACACTAGGGTAAACAATTCTATGGTGTGATGATGTCCAAATACCCAAAGTTAAAGCAAAAGAATACTAAACTTTTAGGAATATTTCATTTAGTGTTGCTATCTCCCTACTATACATCCTAAAATATCAGACGAGATCGTTCTCCAACTAAATATCAGACGAGATCGTTCTCCAACTAACATACTGATACTGTAGACAAAAGTTGCATTATATTATTCTTTCGAACGAGCGACTTTCACTCATCCTAATCGGTTGATCTTTGAAAGCCATGTATCTAGCAATTTCCTCATGGGCAGAATAAGGATTGTATGCCCAAGTACTTACAGAACCATCAACCTCAAATTTGAGCTGCGTTTGGACTCCACCTCGCGTGTGCGCCCCCATGTTTTTCAAACATGTTTTGTAGTGCCAGTTTAAGAGCCCCGTCCCTCCACCTTTACGAGTAGTTAATTGTTATTTGCAATAATTACAAGTTGCGATCTCTACCGTTTGCCCGTCTCGAATTTTCTTGCTCCATGTCATGTGCTTCCAGCACTCTGCCCTTCGCCCGGTGCTGGTAGTGCCAGGCGCGGACCCCACCAATATTGCCATCCATGGACAAGGTAGAGAAGTATAACGTACCCATCAGGTTCGGACTACATTATCTCTCATGCTTAGGGAGAGCCGACAAGCATTGATGGGAGAGGTGGCGGGAACATCCGCGGCTGCATCCTACTGCTACTTTCATGCTATGATCCCTCGATAGCATAGCACTATCGAGCTCCGTCGCTGCCTCCACCAGCTTCATGCTTCTACTCCTTGGTACCATGTTTAGGTGATAAAGCACTAGAGATAAGAGCAAAGAAAATATGTGCTCCGGTGGGTGGTAAAGAACTTATCAAAGAGAGAATCAGAGAAAAAAAAAGTCATGCTTCAGTGGTAAAGAAATGAGCAAATAGGTTCCTTTTATAGGCACCGAGAGAAATAATCTCGCATCTGCCCATTGCCTCTTTTCTCTACTTTTATCTTGTCACCGGAAGAGGACAGGCATCTGTTGCCTCAATCCCTCCCCACCGTTGCCTCTCTCCCTCCCCGCCCATTGCTTCTCTGACAATGCTTTGTGTCTTCTCACCAGTAGTCCGGTGAAGTCTGCCTCCCCTTAATCCCCTATGGGTATGGCCGCAGGCCACCCTCATCTCATCCCTATCCCCATTCGGCCTCCCTCCCTGGCTCCCCCTCCCTCGTCCGATCATCCCTCCCCATCCCCATTCCCCTTCCCCCCATCCCCTAAACCATTCATAATTAAGCTGAAGCTTAACAATGCTGGGTTTTACTAATTTTGAAGGACGACACCTGGTAGGGCAATGAATTCCTAGATAATTAATCTGTAATCCTTCAAAAGGTCCGCTTCGTGTTGACGGTGGCTTCACCGTCTATCCATTGAGGATCTTATGTGGGCAAATCCATATGTGTGTTTATGTGCCTTGGATGATCCTTCGCATGTGTGTATGAAATTGACTCCTGGCATGGCTCGTCTGGCTTACAGGATGAGATTTTTTATGCAATTTAATATGATTGCTTTAATATGTTGATTTATTGGAAATCTTATAGACAATCAACTTAAGGGTGTAGCTGGGGAAAACTATATTATTTTAGTTTTTGAGAGTTTAGAATTTTACGCTATCAATTATTTGAGCTTCGTTGCAATACGCGGACACTCGACTAGTGTTGGAAAATATTAAAGCACGACAGCTGTATCAGACTACAGTGACGTTACATCATGAAACAAAACACCTCATGGCATATACAATGGTATAAATAACTATTGTCTATAGCAACTCTTTATGTCACCTGTAGACAGGACTATAGACAACTCACACAATGGGTTATCTTTTCACTTATTTTTATAGATGATATAATCTTTTAATGCTTTCATAGACCTAATATATTTTATCCTTAGTTCTGGTGATACAGTCGGCTTTAGGATTGTAGACAACATGTTTCTCTCTCTTTATTTTTCTTCATCCACATTAACTTAAATCCTACGTGGTAGATACTATAAACAGCTAATGTAAACCCGTTGTACATGACCTTATAGTAATATGATGCGGCTGCGCTAAGTTGCACCTGTCACATGTTCACACAATTAGTAAATGCTTGTAACCAGGTCTAAGGGATTCAAAAGGCTTTAAGCAAAAATTTTATGTCAAAGTCTAATTAGTGCAGAGAAAATACCTCCTTTTACTTCAAATGTATGGCTGACCCTATAAACAAAACAAATCTACAAGGAGATGAACACATTGTAATACTAAGTTGGTGTACACCTAACACATTGTATTAAGTTGAGAAATGTGGGGTACTACTGCAGTTGAAAGTAGGTGTCTCACCTGCGTTTTGCTACAGCTTGTTGGATGACGTTTTATTTATTATATTATTTTAGAGAAATACTGGAAAACAATATATCGTTCGAACGGTATACCATCCTCTTCGTCTTCGTCGCTCACTCTTGTTCTCACACGACAACTGACAGGGGTGGCACCGTTACCAATGATGGGTTCACCGCGCCCCCCGATTGTAGAAAGAGGCTAGGGAGGCGGTGGGCCAACGGTGGGCAGCGACAGAGGGAGGCACAACGTGGTGGCGGCGCACTGAATATTAGGATGGGCAGGGTGGGACGGCGAGCGCGGGGGAGACGACAGCGCGGTGAGGCGACGAGGATATCAAAATGACTTTCGTAAATTGAAACCCAAGTGAGGATGTATACATGACACAACCTGAAGGTTCTATCGATCCACGAAAAGCTAGCAAGATATGTAAGCTTCAGAAATCCATCTGTGGATTGAAACAAGCATCTCGGAGATGAAATATTTGTTTTGATGAAGTAGCGAAAGGGTTTGGCTTCATAAAATAAAATAAAGAACCATGTGTGTATAAAAAGGTTAGTAGGAGCGTACTTGTTTTTTTTATCTTATATGTGGATGACATATTATTATTGATTGACAATGACATCCTTATGCTTGAAGCTATTAAAACTTCATTAAAAAATAGTTTCTCTATGAAAGACTTTAGATATGCATCGTATATTTTGGACATAAGGATCTATAGAGATAGAACTAAGAGACTAATTGGATAAAGCCAAGATGCATACATTAATAAGGTATTGAAGCAATTCAACATCCAAGATTTCAAGAAGGGTTTCTTGTCTGTGTCACATGACTTTAGTCTTAGTAAAAGTTAGTGTCCTTCGAGACCTGATGGGTGAGACAGAATGAGCAAAGTTCCACATGCTTCTACTATTAGATCTATCATGTCTGACATACTCTGTACACGCCCAGACGTGTGGTATGCTCTAAGTGTTATAAGAAGATATCAGTCAAATCTAGGTGGAGATCACTAGATAGCAGTTAAGAATATCCTGAAGTACTTGAGAAGGACTAAGTATACGTTCCTTGTTTAAGGAGGCGGAGAAGAGCTAGTTGTAAATGGGTAGGGCAAGGCAGTGGGAAGGGGGAGACAACAGCACGGCGAGGCGACGGGGTCGCGGCCGGCCGCCGGTGGGGGAGGTGTTAATGATATGCCTTAAGAGGCAATCATATAGATGATTGTATCCCGTTTATATTTATGAGTTATAGAATAAATGTTATTATGTTCCTTGAATGAATTATCATTTATAAATATTAGCAAGTATATGACTTGTTGGTGAAGCTTTTTATTTATTACATGATATCATTCTAAAAGCATTCCTGGTCGAATGTCATTGGTCGGAACACTGGTGACTTATAGACCAACACATGTATTGATTGATGACCATGTCTCATCAGTCATAGATATGGGGATATCGAATCAATCGTGTGAGCACATGTTAGAGAATATGGTGTTGGTTATCCCACCTTGAAACACTATTGAGATTGGTATGTTTCTATTTGTCATTACTTGGTCTCAAATAATGATGATGTATAAATTCTTAGACATGAGATCAATATGGTTTTCTACATGTGTAACAGTACAATTAGGTGTTACCAAATACTACTCCGTAACTGGGTAGTTATAAATATAGCTTTTGTGCATGCTATGAAACATGTGGATGGATGTGATTGGTCGGATATGAGATTTGCCCCTCCTAACATAATAGGAAATATAGCTATGCGCCCTTCGATGTGCTCAGATAAAGGAAGTGCATGGTTGTGCCACAAGTGGTCGAAGAGTCAACCACACGAAGTTATCCAACACTAGATCAAGAAAAGCTTGAACAGTCAGGAATATCCTATATCTTACCTAGAGTTCGACCAGATATCGTAAGGAAAAAAGGGGAATACGTAAGCAGGTCGTTTAGTCCAACTAGATACGAATTGGTCGTATGGGGATATGGACTGGTCGTACATGATCACAAGCGGGTCGAGAAACTAGTCGTGACCAAATGTGAACTAATCGTAAGGAGTTATGAATTAGTCGTGAGTAATAAGGACCTAGTCATAGATCATATCATAAGGTTTGTCCGATATAATCTTTATGTGTATTCGGAAGTTGCTATATCCTGCTAGGAACCGCTACCGACCTGTGATCGGAAATCAGTTTTTGGGTCACAGACGATTACGCATGAACCTACAGGGTCGCACACTTAACGGGTTGGAACAAACTAGTTCGGATTAGATCTATTATGAACTCTTTATAAGGGGAGGCGTGGGGTTTTTGGATTAATAGTTGTACCACCCATCGAAACCCTAGTCACCACCTCCCCGAAGGCCCTACCGTGAGCACTAGTTCTAGCACACCGGTGCATGACGTTCTACCCCTGGCGTTGCTGGAGGAGACGATCGGTGGCCAAGGGCCCTGGACGATCAACTACGACCACTATATCGATGTGCACAATCTTGGACCAGGCTGTTACAATTCTTCTTTCGATGCACGTACGACACGTCTAGCAGTAACGATATATGATCTTTTACTCGCATAACTTTATAGTTTACATGGTAGAATTTCAAATTGTACGCTAGTGTAGCATACTCATATGTAGCGAATATGTGCTTTGGGTGGATTCTATACGTTTTGAGTTCATGAAGGAATTTAGTATGTATCCCTCCGTTTTTTTTTTTTTTTGCCTGTTTGTATATCATGCTGCCGCGGGTTTTAGAATGCACTAAAGGTGATATGGAATGGAATCTATTGAGTAGTGATGTCAGGAGAAACTGTGGAGGGCTGGTTAGCAGAGCTGTAAATAGAGCTGAAACATACACAGAATGGAAGTAGTGCTCTAAAAGGATGAACGGTGTGCACTAACAACAAAAACATACACAGAATGGAAGTAGTGCTAACGGCCATCATACTTAAAATGCTGATAATTGAAATTAACCATATAATCAGAGGCGTACAATCACGTCGTGTTAAATAACCAGCGACAACAAGGATAGGGCTGTGCCTATGCAACACGGATGTTTTTTTGGGCGGGCATAACACGCAAGAAGAAGAAGAAGAAGAAGAAGAAGAAGAAGAAAGGGAAGTGTAAAGATGAGTTATAGAAGGTACGATGAAGCGTGAAAGTGCAAAAAAAAAACAAATCGTATCCCAGCAGCTCTGCAATTGGTAACAACAGATGGTAGCGTCTGTACAGGCAGACACGACGAAACAGAACGACAGCATGATAGCTCGAACAAGCGTACGTAGGTAAAGCCGGTTAGCAGAGGCGAAAAGGAAACAAACAATAAGAGACGAAACTGGAAAAAGCGAGGAGTAGTCTACAAACAGGGAATGATAGAACAAAGATGCAGTAGGAAGTCGATATAACAGGTCGGAGGGAAAAAGAGGCTGGAACAGACTTGAGTGGCATCCCCGTGAAACCCAGATAACCGAGCGCGGACGGCAGCAGCGAAGAAACCAGTAACAAAAAAAAAACACGATTAGAACAAATAAACGTTAGATGTAAGCAATTGGTTATAAACACTGTAGAGAGAAAAGTAGCGAATGACTATCTAGACAGGCAACCTGGACGAATGAGTGCATGCAAGAAGCAAAAGGAATCCTACACGAGGTACAAAAGAAAGGGTAGCGCTGTGCGTGAGATGAAGCAACCGAGCCAAAACGAAGCAAAGCGTGTTTGGAACTAACGTAAAGACGAACAATCGAAAGAAGCTGTGTGGCGTGAGCACTTCAGCCAAAACCCATTGCAAAGACGTAAGCCCCTATATGTCGAAAACAAAGGGGAATCGATGAATTGCGAACGGAAGCACGCAAGCTTCAGCCAAAATCCATCGCAAGAACCAAATCTGATATGCCTGGAAAAAAAAAAAGAGGAAGCGAAACGAAAACGAACCTGTGCGGCATCCCCATCAAACCAAGATAAACAAGCGTGGCTGGCAGCAATGAAGAAACAAACAGGGAAAAAGGCGATCAAAATCGTTGAAAATAAAGGGCAACGGCGAACGCAAGAATGCAAGCTTCAGGAAAAATCCATCACAAGAAGCTGATCTGATTTGTCCCCAAAAAAAAGCTACAGCGATGAACGGTGAATGCAAGCACACAAGCTTCAGCCAAAATCCATTATTGAATAATCATGTGCGTTCTTTGTGAATTGATTTCACATCTAGCATTTCCCTTTTTTTTTCATGGCATTGTGTACTGGTAGCAATGCTTTTGATGATGCACGTACGTCTATGAAGTGCATTGATGCCGATTGATGTTGACAGTGGCAACACACGCATTAGGGAGTCATGGGGTGATTAGTGCTTCCGTTATTGCAATTACCTGTGAGTACAAATAAGAGATGAAAAAAACAAGAAAAGGTAGTGCGGGAGTTTTGAGCAGCACAAAAACTTTTGTCTCGTGTTCACCTTTGTTGATTCATTCAGGTGACTGTGTGTGTTAGTTGTTCAGGCGTTCGCGTGAGCCAGCGCGGCTAACATCCATCGCACGATGCTGACTGACGCGTAGGGCAAAATGGAAACGATGATCAGCGAACGCAAGAAAGAAAGCAACACAAAGCCGAAATCACTGGAAACCTAAAAGGACAGTAAGCGAAATAGGCGTAGCTAATAGTGTAGCTGATCTGATCTGACCCAAAAAAAAACCTACGAAAACACGGAGGGAGACAGAAGCACTCACGACACAAGCTCTAAATGCAGACAAAAGTCTACGCAGGGCACAACAACGAAAACAACGCCCCAGGTGGAGCAGGCACGAGCAAGAGAATCAGTCGGCGAGATTTCACCGTAGTGCGAGCAAGAGACGGCTCTGCAGCCAAGATCGAAGGGGCGACGCTTTCCTGCCGACGTAGACACCGCCGGAAGTGGGCCTTTCCACTGGGAGCTAACTTCAGTAATATCAGTCCCTAAATAGTCCTCAAAGAATATAGCCATGTCCCTACTGCAAAGACAACCAACAGGTAACCCGATGATTCTCTCGTGTCCGCCAATTCAACATTAGTAAGTCTTGTTTGGAACCCGATTCATGCGGAAATTCAACTTCTTCTTTTTTTTGTGTGTGAAATTACTGCGTTCCAAGCCTGGTTAACCCACTTATAACCTTTGTTGTACGTTGTATAAGAACCTTCGCCCTGTGGTTGCGATATTGTTCTTAGCTCCTCCACCAATGCACGGCCATTGTTTTTTTCCGCCTTTACAGAATGCGAACCGAGATTTATCGCCGCGTCCAGATCAGGGTTTTTGTAACCGAAAATTGGACGTAAAAAAGTGTCCAATTTTTTTCAATTTTCGGCCAAACTGGACGAATTTTTTCCAGTTTTTTTTTTACAATTTTTTAGATTTTAAATTAAAATAAAACAAATTTGAATAGAATTCAAGCAAGTTCAATTTGTTTTGAACAAAATTCATCCAAACCGAAAATTTTGAAAGTTGGTTTATGGTTCCCGGTAGAACCGGTATGACCGAATCGGCCGAAATAAAAATCCCTGGCCCAGACGCGGCGAGGAAGTCTAACGAGCTGCGGGATTCAAACTAGTGGGGGAGTGGTTTATGACATTGTCAAATTACTCAGGTACTTTAGGTAAGAAATCTGAATGAGAAAAGTAGCGAACCAACGACAGTAGATATGGAATGGGAACAAAGCCAGCTTGGCCACCTCATCAAAATTTCTTTCGCCGTCGAATCAAAATCAGGCGTCTAGGAAGGTTGCTCTAGGCTCCCCAAAAAAAAGAAAAAATATTGATATATACTACTTCAAAACACGACAATTGAGATAATACCATACAGCTTTACGAAATTAGGTATATACTGTTTAGTTTCATGTATTTTTGAAATGAATAAGTATATATTTGGTCTTTCAATTTTTCACTATATTTAATTTTTATTCTACATCTACAATACTAGGGTAAACATATTCTTAAACTATAAATACCGCATAAAAAGAATCCCTTTGTTCATTTGAGTGTTGTTTTATGCCACGTTGGCGTCCACCACAGGCCGACTCTCTCTCTCTCTCTCTCTCTCGGCGACTTTGGCGGCTACAACCACGGTAGCGGTGGCATCGAGGTCGAAGGCAAAGGAGGCTTTGCGGAGAGGGTCCGAAAGAAAGGCCCAGGCATCCACGACAAGGCGGGTTGCATTGGCGAAGGCGAGCAAGCAGTGGCTGTCGGGGTGGGAGCGGATGAGGAGGAGGGAAAGCCGGCGATAGTGGGCATGGACAACGTCGGGGGCACAGAAGGCGGGGACGGCGGAGTCGAGGCCGAAGACGGCGTAGGGGTCGGAGACCCCGAAAGGTTGGCGCCGGCGCTGGGAGGCAAGGGCGGCGGCAACCAGGTCATCAGCGCAGGGGTCACCGGCGAGGGCCTGGGAAACGAATTGGTTGCAGTCCTCGAGGTCCCGCACCATCAGGAGCTTCTCAGCCACGCCCATCCACCGCTCGGAGCGCCGCGCGGCGGCGGACGGATCCATGGGCTCGCCGCCGTAGGGGGGCACAGGGGAGAGAGCAGGGGATTTATCTGGGACAGGGGAAATGGAAGGGGACCTGATCAGGCGTCCTAGGCTAAAGCTCTATGTGCTGGATGTGTGGGTTTTGCTACCTTCTCAATGCTGATTGAGAAGTTCTTTGATCGGCATGCTTGAATCAACAATTGAAACATTGCATTACTGTATCTGTCGTTAGTTTCAATTGAAGCTTTTTGTAGCAAGCATGAGCAGGATTCGGCGTAGCCAAAAGAACCTTTGATTATTTTACAACATCCAGTCATTGACATGTCTTCAGAGATCTTGTAACCTAAGATTTTGTTATCTTTGAGTTCTTACCCAACATTGTAGGTGCAAGTAGAGTAACTACGAGGTCTTCAGAAATCGACCTTTGAAATGACCGAGTTCGCAATCTGTTATATCATTCTCGCTCACTGTAGCCAATGGGCTACCATATTATTCTCGCAATATGTAATCAATGAGTTCTGTTATGTCATTCCGCAAGCCTGCATTTGTACTGATATAATAGCTGACCATGCATAACTGTCCCTCCCCCTCTTCCGTTTTTGCTCTGGGAAATGTCAAGATGACAAGATATTTGAGACATCACTGTGGTCAAGGAAGATATATAGTCCAAGATTCAAATCGCTGATTCTGCACATACCATCTTGTATAGTTTTACTTGGACCATTTGGTGCTACATTTGCAGTAGCAGAGTGCTTTCCTATATCCCTGTTACTCTGCAACTGGTCTCCACAGTTTCACATGATTAGTACTTGTTGAGAAATAATTCAGTACTATGTTGCGAAATGTGAATACTGAATACTTAAGAGAATTGTTTCTTAGCCTTTTTCTTTTACGTATAAATATGCCACAACACTGACTCAGAATTGTGAGGACTTCTAGTTTTATAAACCAAGATCAGTAGTTCCCTCCAGTAGACAATGTGGTTACAGTTACAGTATTCAAGGACCAACATCCTACATGCCTAATGTCAACGGCGGATCTAAGATTAGATCACGCCTCGGGTTAAATTCTAATAGGTCAATATCTTAAAACTAACGTTAATTTCTACCCATAGCAAGACATAACAAAAAATAAACCACAAATACTTCATTAACATGAAACTTGATCAAAAATACTTCAACATAAAATGTAATAAGAAAAACATAACAAAACATAAATAATATAACATATTATAGATACAAATTGAGTACCTAAATAACGAAGATTTCATCTCTAACCTAGCCCACCATTTCTTCGTCAATAGTTGGACAAGTACTAGAACCTACAAAGACAACATAACAAAAAATAAATCAAAAAGAGGTATGATTAAATACAAAGAACATGAAATTTAGATTTGTAAGAACCGAACTTACCACTAGCGCGAGATAGTTGTTTCTTACGTGACCTCATTCCTTGAAAACACTCCAAAATCTTATTATATTTAGTGCTTGTAAATATGTCTCGCTCAATATAGCATACCATGTTATGATTCATCTATTCATCATTCATCTTATTCTGCAAATCAGTTTTAATAATGCTCATAGGTGAGAAGACTCTTTCTACAGTTGTCGTTGCCACTGGCAAAATCAAAGCCAATTCAATGAGACGATATATCAATGGGAAAACTGTGTCTGTCGGTCTGAACCATCTTAACAGCAATCTAGACATACATAGACTATGAATTTGTAACATACCATCCAAAGCTAGTTTTAGTGAAGATGATGTCGTGTCAAAAACATGTTGAACCCTAAAAAATCTCTCAATCATCTCCCCTTTAATATTGACGTACCGGCATAGGACAAGAAAGCATAGTTAATATAGTTTGGACTAAGCTCAATCATATAAAAAATGTTGTGGCTACTAACCTCAAAACCACAGCCATTTGCTCTTTGATGGATGCATCGCGGGCCTCATCAACAAGTACGGCTAAATGTCTATCCCCAATATCATCAATAATGGTTTTGTGGTACCCCGAACATCGATTAGAGAGAATATTAATCGGGCGAGGGGATTTAATTAAAAATTCAATGTTTTGGGGGAATTCTGGAACCTGGGCTTCCGACCCAGGCTAGGGCTGCCCTTTGGTCGGCCAAGTGTGGGCCAAGAAGGGGGGAGGCGCCCCAAGGGGGCCCAAGCCCAAGCCAGCCACCCCCTCCTTAACCCTAGGCCAAAACCCCTCTCCCCCTTTCCCTCCCCACTCCCTCCCTTGAGCCGCCACCCCCTCCTCCCCATTCCAGCACCTCCCTGTCCCTTGGCGCCTCCCCTCCCCCTTGGTGCTAGTCTCTGGCGATCCCCAGCGCTGCCCCAAGGTCTCCCCCGAAGCCGATCTCTCCCGCCGTCACGCCGGTCGTTCATCTTCCTCGCCTTGGCCGGCCATTGAAGGGAGGAGAGGTAGGTTCTTCGAGAGGTTAATCCACGACATTCTTGAGATTCTACAAGGGTAACAATGGCCTCCCCTCACTGTTTGATTCATAAGAGATGAGAATTCGATTCGATTAGTTGGATCGTTTTGCCTCTGTTGTTAGATCCAATCTGTACAGTACGTTGTGCAAATAGTTTCGGCATATTAGAAGCAGAATCTGGTATATTTTATCTAAGAGTTTTGTAGCCCTGGTTTTTATATTTCCGTAGCCACTGAGATCACGAGATTCCGCTTTACGGTTTAGGAGATATGATATATTCTTTGCGCGTTGTTCTGTCTGTCTGACGAGAAGGAACTGTCTGTTTGTTCCTTAATTTTGACCCTGTTACTTTAAGATTCAGAAATTCCACCCAACTAGGTTATTGTAGAATTTTTAATAATATTTCCAGATTGATAAAGAACACCCCCATTGGATCTTTAGAGTGAAAGTTATGTCATGTTCTTTGCTACTGATCTGTTATCTGGACAGATGTCTGTCATTCAGTTTCAACTGCTGTTTAGCCGAAGGTTTTGGCAGATTCAGTGAATCATGTCAACTAGAGTTTCGTAGTCTAATTCGTTATGTTTCATTGGGCACTGGTTTCACATCATTCCGAGTTACAGATCTTTAATTATGATTTTTCTCGTACTGCTGCTCATTAGGGCTGTCTTGTGGCTGATTAGTTTAATTGTCCGTTTGAATCCGTTGATTGTGTTGGATAGTTAGAGGGTTATGGTAAGGCACTTGTAGTTATGCCATCCCTTGTTATCCTTATTCCGAATATATGTTTGTGTAAACGGTGAGTGGAGGAGCACTTTCGTTGCCTCCTAACACGTCACAGCGCGGAAGACAAATACGCGAGCAGGCGCCGAGGCGGTTGCATGCACGAGGGCATGTGGCGGCTGTGCTCTGGCCGAGCGGCAAGACGCGACAAAGTGTGCGGCGCTCGCCAGCAGGCACGCTACGTGCGATGTGGCGTCAAGAGATCTGGCCGAGCGGAAGAAAAACAAAGACGTGGCGGTGCACAGAAAAGAGAAACCAAAGCGGCGGCTAGGGTAAAAAAAAAAGATTAATAGGGTTTCTAGAATCCACTCTCCACACGATCTTTTTATCTCAGCACAGACTAACCCCTCTCTAAAACTCCAAAACAACATGTTTTCACGTATCTTTTTTTGTTTAATTACATACAGGCCCTTAAGATGTTATTTTTTCAGAATATTACAGCCCCCTCCCCCAACGCCACCGCCGATCTCCTCCCCTCCCCCGACGCCGCCGGCTCCCCTCCCCTCCCCCGACGTCGTTGCCTCCCCTCCCCTAGCGCCACCATCACTCCCCTCCCTGACGCCGCCGCCTCCCCTCCCCTCCCCCGACGCTACCGCCGCCACTCCCCTCCCCCAACGCCGCCGCCGCTCCCCTCCTCGACACTACCGCCTCCCCTCCCATCCTTCAACACTTCCGCTGCCACTCCCATCCCCCAACGCCGCCGTCGCTCCCCTCCTCGACACCGCCGCCTCCCCTCCCCTCCCCCGACACTATCGCCGCCACCCTCCCCCAACGTCATCGTCGCTGCTCCCCTCCCAGCGTCACCTCCCCTCCCCTCCCTCGACGCCGCCACCGCTCCCCTCCCCGACACCGCCGCCTCTCCTCCCCTCCCCCAACGCTGCCGTCGCTGTTCTGCAATTTTACCACACTGAAACAGGAACTGATAGCAAAGAGATATTTGCAGCTGCTTTGCCAGCACTGCTCGACAAAATTGTATGTTTTCCTGGTGAATCTGATCAGATCGAGACAGATAGAAGGTAACTTCTTTTTATTATACATGCAGTTCCGCCGACTATTCAGAATATCGCTAGAATTTTGATAGGCAATGACACCCTTCCTGAGTTTTTTAGATGATGGGCCACTATTTGAGTACACACACACCAAAGATTATGGTTCTGTTGATTTTTGCCATTGATAAGGAAGCTCTTCAAATGGATGGTCTTGATGTCTTACATTTTTTTTATAAAGCAATTGGCTGAGGTATCGCCAACAAGTATCAAGTACGTTATGTCCCAAGCCGTGGCTGCTTTCATTCTGTCTTTAGAAAGGTGCAGAGAATGCCCTTCTGTACACCCGAGTAAAATTATTGAAATCCTAGAAGAACTTGTTGTAAAAAATAATATCTTGCTAAAACAACATATACGTGAATTGTCGCTGTTGCCTAGCTTACCATCTTTGTCAGCAGTAAATAAAGTAATACAGGAAGCCAGAGGATTAATGACTCTGCAAGATAATCTAAAGGATGCTGTCGATGGTCTTAACCATGATAGCTTAAATGTAAGATACATGGTAGCATGTGAGTTAAGTAAATTATTCAATGCAAGAAGGGAGGATATTACTGCTCTCATCATTGGTGAAGATATTGCCGATTTGGATGTAATAAGTTCTTTAATTATGGCTTTACTTAAAGGATGTGCAGGAAACAAGGACAGTTGTTGGCCAGAGATTGAAACTAGTTTGTGCAGATTGTCTTGGTGCACTGGGCGCTGTTGATCCTACTAAGTTTTAAGGTAATTTCATGTGAGCGCTTTAAGATTGAATGTTCAGATGATGATCTTATATTTGAGTTGATCCATAAGCATCTTGCAAGGGCATTCAGAGCTGCTTCTGACACTACAGTACAAGATCATTTAAATCCAATGCAAAAATAAGTTTAAATACATGCTTAAAAAGATCATTTAACCCCTAAAGGGCAATTCAGACTTTTAATCCTTCACACACAACTCAGTAACCCAACATCCTATAAAAAACTAGATTACCAAACATCAAAACTTGGCTTAAAAGCTAAGAAGCTTATAAGTTGATTAAACTAAAAAGTCGGCTTTAAGCTATAAGCCAAAAAGCTTAAGCCTAAACAAACAGGGCCGTAGTCATATCTTCTGAAATCATTAGTAAATGTTATGAAGTATTGAAACCCACCTCTAGTCAGAGTGCTCATTGGTCCTCATACATCCAAATGTACTACGACCAGTAAGTCACTCGCCCTCTCACCTCTGGTCTTGAAGGGTGTCTTTGTCATCTTGACAAGTAAACAAGATTCACATGTTTCAAATGATTCAAAATTAAATGAGTATAGAAGACCATCTTTATGGAGTTTCATCATGCGCTTCTTATTTATATGACCTAATCGACAATGCCAAATAAAAGTGGGATTCAAATCATTAGGTTGAAATATCTTAGCATTAATGTTATAGATGAGCTCATTCTTAAGATTCAAAATATAAAAACCATTCACCAATAGAGCATGACCAAAAAGTATATCTTCAAAATAAATTGAACAACAATCGTTCATTATTCTAAACCCATAACCTTCTGCTCCTAAAACTGAAGTAGAAATAATGTTTTTGCTTAAGGTAGGAACATAATAACAATTATTTAATTCCATAACTAATTCTGATGGTAAAGCTAATGGTAAAATGCCAACAGCTAATGCAGATCTCTTGCTCCATTGCCCAGACGAAGATCAATGTCTCCTCTTACCAAGCTTCTACTCCTTATCAGTCCCTGCATCGAAAATCAAATATGAGCAACTGATCTGGTATCAAATACCCAAGAACTGGTCAGAGAAGTGGCGAGATTAATTTGTATAACATTTATACCTAAACTGGAAGTTTTACTTCCCTTGTTCTTTTTTCATCTTTGCTAAGCACTTCTTGTAGTTTCTCTTCCAATGTTCAGACTCATGACAATGGTTACATTCTAATTCAAGCTTAGGACCTAGCTTGAGCTTCTTAAGCTTAGCCTTGAGACTCTCGATCTCATCTTGAGACTTTTCTTTACCTTTTCTCTTTCCCGACTTACCCTTCTTCTTGAAGTTGGTAGTCTTTTGAACCATCATCACATGATTGAAACTTTCCTTGATGCTCTCCTCAGCACCTTTAAACATGCCATGCAACTCAGTCATTGACTTCTCTATGCCATTCATACAAAAATTCAATATGACAGGCTCAAAACTCGCAATGAGCGATTGGAGAATCATATCAATAGTCAACGCTTGGCTAAGGGGAAAACTAAGTTTTTCCATACTCTCAATGTAACCAATTGTTGAGACCCAAAAATGTATCTCAGGAACCCTCTGTGTATTCTGAACTAGTTCCAGATCAGTAGCTAGCTCACACAGGAAACAGTGATGAAATATCATCCATTTATTCGATTTAACTAAAAAGATATCAAAATAACAAATAGTAATAATAACTGGACCTTATGGTCAACGTTTACTAAACTTGCTACGCAGGGCTAAAGAAACAAATAAACTCCTGCAGCGGAACGAAAAACTTGGAAAGGCCAATCAATATGCCCACAGGCAATCGAGTGAAGAACGCATCCTAATCTGCAAACCTTCATAGTCCTCCTTCTGAAAGAACTCTTGAGCAGCTTGATATTCTTCAACTGATCAACACAGGTGTAAAGCCATGAGTACATAAAGTACTCAGCAAGCCGTATGGAAATGAATGAAAATAGTATTCATGCAAGGCTTGCCAAATGTTAGCTGTATAGTTATTTTGCAGAAAGCAACATTGACGATAAATACATTAAATATATTGAAATGCGTAGTTGAAAAGAATAGTAAATAAGCAAACAATTGCTTTAAAACAACCAGTGAACTTCTCATCCACTTCCCAACCAAACCAATTATAAGTGAATTCCCATTTCACCAATCGACACAAATCATCAAGTGAATTACCCGTTCACCGAACAAATATTATATTCATCAAATGAACTTCTCATTCACACTCCGACGCATTTTATGAAAAACTCTATCTCTCATGTGGAATCCCCCGACACGGCTATTCGAATAGTTTTACACTCTGCAAAGGTTATACAGCTTTTCCCACATAACACGACTTCTCTAGTTTGTTTGGCATCCGTCGATACCACTACTCACTACCTTAGATAAGCAGTCTAGAACACGCGTCAAGCCCTTTACAAAGTTCTATTTTGACCTAGTTCTACTCACTAAGGTTTCAACACTGAATGTCTAACTGACCAGACAGGCCCCCCTCTTGCGCCAAACACAGCCCAAACAGAACCAAATCAAAATATTGTTAATTAATTAGCCAGATCCTACCCATACAAGATATGTGATTGTACGGTTAAGGTCCAGTTCAATGGCGCACAAGATTAAGTCCCTGACAAGTTACTCAGGCAATCTTACCACAACCCACAACGTGTTATAATCACAACCTCAATCCACCATCCACTCGCCTGAGCAAAAACCATTTTGTTTAACTAAGACCAATGACATACCCTGTCATGGTACACAAATTTTAACAAGAGGGGTTAACCACCACAATTCTCTATATCATTAAGTCAAGATTCACTACTACAAAATATACTATACTAGACGCCCCATCACAGACGGTTCCTTTGAAACCGTCTATGTTATACTTATCACAGACAGTTCGTGAATAGAACCGTTTGTGATAATTCACAGACAGTTCTTAAGAAGAACAGTCTATGGTAATCGAGACATCACAGCAGGTTCTTCTTAAGAACCGTCTGTGAATTATCACAGACAGTTCTATTCACGAACCGTCTATGATTATAATTATATCATAGACGGTTTTGTAGATAAAATCGTCTATGATACTTTTGTTTTGTTGGGCGGGAAAACGAAAATTTAGACTTAATAGGTGGCCTGTAGAAACTCATTTTATGTTAACAGAGTCTCCTCACACCTCCATATCCTCCTCTGCCATCTCTCCTCTAACCGAGTGCCGCCGTCTCGCCCTGACCTTGCTCTCTGGCCTCCCCCGAGCTCGTCGCCCGCGGCCTCCTCCACCTCGCCCCAGCCTCGTCGTCGCCGGCCTCCCACGACCTCGTCGCCCCCGGCCTCCTCCACTTCGTCGCTCCGTCCTCCCCCGAGCTCGTCGCCCGCGTCCTCCTCCACCTCGCCCCGGCCTCGTCATCGCTGGCCTCCCATGACCTCGTCGCCCTGGCCTCCCATGAACTCACTCTCTCTACTCCCCCCTTTTGCTCTGGGATATGGATTACTAAGAGCTAGTGTTAGTGCTCTATGAATGGATTGAGTTGATGGTACTGTGATGTGGGTGATGTTGTGGCTATTGTGAGAAGCTCTCTATGCATGTGCAGTTCATGCTGAGTTATTTGGTTTCGGCAAAAATATAGATGGCAGATCGCGCACTGTCCAGTAAAACCGTCATAACTTTTGCATACGAACTCGGATTGCGACGTTCTTTGGCTCGTTTGAAAGCTAACAAAAAGTTCAATTCGAAAATCCATAAAGCCCATATCATATTCATTCGTGAGGCTCAGGAGGCTTCAGATGAAGTGAACCCCACCCCCAAAAAAGGTCATTTAGGGCCACAAAACAGCCTCTGAAGTTTTAGCACCTGTTTTTATTTTTTTACAATAGAAAAATCTATCACAAACAGTTATAAACAAGAACTGTCTGTCAAAAAATCTATCACAGATGGTTCTAAACTAGAATCGTCTATGGTAATTAATTATCACATACATTTCTTGTTCAGAACCGTCTGTGATAGCTTTTTTCACAGACAGTTCTTGTTTAGAACCGTCTGTGATAGCTTTTTCACAGACGGTTCAAAAACTGTATGTGATGATCTCATATCATCACAGACATATAAACTAAGATAGTTCAAAAACCGTCTGTGATGACAGTTCCGAACCGTCTATGATGACCCTTTGTGTAGTGGTGATTAATCATTATGACACATGTGATAATGAACCCATCGTAACTAAGCTTGACTAAGCATTAATATGATACCTATGTTGGTGTTACAAATATGTCCAACTAAATTTAACCATTCTAAGGTGACAAATGATTCATGGCATTCAAATATCCAATTGAGGCATAATGACAAGTAGGCGATACCTAATCCCAAAACGATTGATATAAAAATAGCATACAATTGTATAAAATAATATACTTTTAAAATCATAGGTTCAATATGATCAAAGGATTACGGCTTGCCTTGGAATAGATCATGGTACTGGTCTTGATCTTGATGCACTCCTCCTTGCTCAAAATTCCCCGAAGTGGTAACGTCTACTCGCAAATAAAGAAAATAAATTAAATAAATATAAAACTAAGATAAAAATAACTCCAAAAATTAAATAAAAATATAAGATAAATAGATCTCAAATTTAGATGAATTTATAAATTTGGATGGGCTAAAACATAGTTCGGATGAAGAAGATATGGCTCTTGGAATATTGAAATCACATACAATTATGAAAATAATAATTTATGGATTTACTGCAATTATTTTTCTAAAGAAAAATAATTAATTGCGTCAATTGATGTCATCAAAGATTTTTGGCTAGAAAGAAAATACAAGAAATTGATCTGATAGTTGGGGTCCACTGAGCATAGAGGTGGTGCGTGATGGACTAGGTTCACATGGCTCTGGCTCGGGTTCATTGTGGACTCGCCACATAGCTGCTAACAAGGACGATGACTGGGCTGCCACTTAGACTTGATTGCCGAGGTGGCTGATGACCTGGCAAAACACATCAGCAAAGATAGAAATCAGAGGAGATGGAAGAGGCAGACATGGCCAGCAACGAAGGTGACAGTGGCGATGGCAAACAGAGGCGAGGGAAGTCCGACTGAAGACAAAAACGGGACACCGAAGAAGAGAGAATGCCAAGGGAGGTGGCAGTGCAGCAATGCCGGCGACGAGACGGCGACGGCAGGGACTTTGGCGGCGCTGGAGCTCCATGGTCACGATGGCTTTGGCGAAGGAGTGGCACCCAAAGGAATCAAGGAGGAGCACCACGACGGTGGCAGCTTGAGGAACACACCGGGACAAAGAAAACGTTCGGAGAGCGAAGGAACCAACGGCGCAACGACAACGACCGAAGCCGAAGAAGATGATTGGCGGAGGAACACCTCGGTGGTGGAGAGAGATCAAGAATAGAGGTGATCGAAAGAGAGGGATCTAGAACGCAACATGATGCGCTAAGAAGGGAGGGAGGACTCACCGAAACGGACATCAACAATGGTGGCCGATGGCCGGATTTGATGACAAAGAAAAAAATAGCGGCTCGACGATCTTCAGAAAAATATGAAGAGAGCACAGCAAAGCTCGTGTTGATGCGAACCCAACGGCGGTGGAAGCTCAGGCGGAGATGCACTGACGGTGGCGAATTTCGATGATGAAGCAGCTTCGGTGGCCGGTGTTCCTTCGATCGATTGCGGCGCGACGAGGATGAACTCGGGCTAGAGAAATTAGGGTTATGGGAGAGGAGGTAGAAGCAATTGACACGGGTTGGGAAGCCTTATACAGCGCTCGGAGGAGAGGAGTCAAGAGGAGGCCGCCACTGGAGCAGCTCAGATACGGGCGCCAGGAGTCAACGAGGAAGACGACACTGTAGCTCTGACTACTGAGAAAAGGAAAAGATGGGCCGGGAAATGAGCTGAAGCAATGGGTTTCGGCCCATTAAGGTTTTTTGAGATTTTAATTGGTTTTTATTTTTATAAAATACTGAAAATCCAAATAGCAAATGAACTCAAAAAAATTCTAGAAAAATCTAGAAAATATATCCAAGCACATATAACCCAACTAAAATAATTTTAACAATAGTTGATGTTGGAATTAATTATTATTTTTTTTGCTTTTGAAAGTCCATATTAAGCTTTATTTTAATTCAAATAAAACTTTAGTGAATTTTTCTGTAGAACATAACTACTCAAAAAGATTTTTAAACATAAGAAAAATTGGGATGTTACACCAATCATATTGATCACATGAGGACTGACCAGGTTGCCCTCTGGTAGCCTACAAGAAAACAATACCATAGAGGTATTAAACCTCTCTGCCCTTGCTTGATCATGAAACATACCCTTCAGACCTATAATCATCTTGTAAGCGTTTGTGGTCTCATATTGCTTCTGAAGCTCAGAGTTCATGGTCGCAAGTATTAGGTAGTGCACATCGACTGCGTCATTGTAATGCTTCTCATAAGCATTCTTTTCAGCTTGAATAGCATCAACATTTGGTTCCTCGGGATAGGGACCCTCTAAAACATATTCCTTCTTTTCTTGTTTGGGAATAATTCTCATATTATGAAACCAGTCGATAAAGTTGGTTCCATTCAGCTTTTCTTTCTCAAGAATAGATCGCAAATTAAAGGTAAGTGCAAAAGAAGTAGTAGGTGCCATGATCTACAACAGAAATATATGCAAAGATTCAGAACTATGTTTATGTAAGATATTCTATTAGACAGTCATGTTGGTGGTCATGTTCAACCAGTCTACGACTAGCTCGTATCTCTATACGACTAGTCTGGATCTGGTCGTATTACTATACGACCAGTCCATATTTGGTCGAACTTAATCATCAACAGTCAATAAAAGATACTCCCACTATATGTTCTAAACCATATTTCCCTCAAACATCATATAGTGAGTTCAAGATTCAAAAATCATTAAGTCCTAGTGAGCTTTGGCATCACTGCTAGAAACCTAGTGATTTTAGGTAGGCAACATCTTGCCAATCATATCACATATGACTCTGTCTGTTGCATGGCATCTCTATGCCCCGGTGACCAACAATACTATGCTCCAAGGCCCAAAACCCTTTGATAGCCTTGTCAAATTAAACCAATACTGTGCATGTAGGTGCCCGACACCCACCCCATCTTATTAAGATAGTTAATGGCACCCTACTTTGGTAGACGTACCAATTAACGATCAAAATCGTGATGGTTGTAGCAATTGGAAAGACATCAAATTAAGTTAATTTTTCCCGAGGTATACTATTCTACCATGTTAAAACATCTAATGATAAAACATGATCAAATAGCGGTGGGGTTTGAAGGGGCAGTGCTCCTCACTGGTCGAGGACATCGCTCTCAGAAAATTTTTCCAAGACATGAATCTCATTCACATAAACGAGCTTTGGAAATCATTAGATTAATCATATTAACCCTATTCAGAACCAATCAGATCACTGCCTTGATACAACCATACACTGCGGTATACTTCGATGGCGGAATTCCAACCGGTAGAAGTATCATGCAAGACAGTCGTAAACAAATAGAGTAAATCATCTGTTGCTCTTAACTTGTACCTCTTCGCAAACTCATCTACTACCGCCGAAACCCAATTGATCTTATTGACCAGTGCCTAGATCGTTCTATCCATATGAACCGATCTAGGTTATCAGATCAAACTAGTAATAAATCCAATCTACTACTGCCACATATCCAATATATGCGACTGATCTAGATTAAAAAACTATGCAGGATGGCTCTGATACCACTGAAGGGATACGGGTAGGCTACGCTAGCTGACAATTCAAAAATTCTACCATGTAAACTAGGATATCATGCAAGAAAGAGATCATAGATCGTTACCACCAGACGTGCAGTGCAGCAGAAGAAGAGTTGAAGCAGTCTGGTCCAACGAAGAGCGCGTCGAAGTAGTGGTCGTAGTTGATCTTCTACCATGGTCGATCGTCCAGCGTAGTCGATTGTCTCCTCCAGTAACCAATCGAGTTCCTCGCCAAGGTCACGGATCATCCTTTAGTGCAACAACAACCACAGTAGTGTCTCTACGGTATCCACATGTCCAGGAAAGGAACAACCGTACACCAGTGTGCTAGCACCAACTCGTACGTTAGGGCTCTCAAGAAGATGGCGGGTAGGGTTTCGGAGGAACAACTTAACTCACGACTTTTGTGTGTCTTGTCTGTTACGTGAATCTCCTCCGCTCCCTCTATCCCCAATAGCCTCAAGCATCTCCTTATGTAGTACCCGTGATGGATCCTATCCGAACACGTTTGATGAATCGTATCCATACTGGTTTGTTCCAACCCATTAAGTGTGTTACCCTATAGGTTCATGCATAATCGGTTGTGACTCAAAAACTCTTTTTCGATCATGAGTCGTTAGCGGCTCCTAGCAGGACATAACGATTCCCGAATACACATGAATTATATCGGATGAACCTTAATGTAATGTGATCTACAACTAAGTCCTTATCACTAATGACCAGCCCGTATCTCTATACGACCAGCTCAGATGTTGTAACTCCTTACGACTAGTTCGACCAGCCTACGACCAGCTCGTATCTCTATACAACTAGTCCATATCTGATCAAACTGAAAGACCAACTCATGTATTCCCTCTTTGCCTCACGATATCTGGTTGAATTACAGGTGAGATATCATGTCATCCATGGACTGTTCAATACTTTCTCGATCAAGTGTACGATAACTTCACGTGGTCGAACTCTTCGACCACTAGAAGTATGGCCATACACTTTCTTTATCCGACCACATCGAGGGGCCAGAGATATCTCTCCTGTTATGTTAGGAGGGGCAAATCTCATATCTGACCAGTCACATTCCTCTGCATGTTTCAAAGCATACCAGAAAACTACCTTTATAACTACCAAGTTACAGAGTAGTGTTTGGTAACTCCAAAGTGTACTCTTACACATGTAGAAAACCATATTGATCTTAGGTGTAAGGATTATACATCATCATTGCTTGAGACCAATTGATGATACATGAAATCATAACAATATCAGCAGTGTCTCAATGTGGGTCAATCCAACACCATGTTCTATAACATGTATTCACATTATTGATTCGATATCCGTATATCCATGACCGGTGAAATATGGTCATCAATCAATATATGTGTTGGTCGATAGAGTCACTAGTGTTCTGACCAGTGACATTCGACCAGGGATACATTTAGAACGACATCATCATAAGTTAAAAGAGTTTCACCAACAAGTCACATACTTATTAATTTTTATAACTGATGATTCATTCAAGAAACATAATAACATTTATTTAATAACACATAAATATAGACGTGATACAATCATCTCTATGATTGCCTCTAGGGCATATCACCAGCAGCAAGATCAACCGTGTTGGGCACGGTTGGATAATCACCGACGGCGGCGGAACTTGACGACGAAGGCAGCGACGGCGATTTGCTCCTTCACGCAATTTCGGTAGTGACGAGGCTCCAGCGGGGTAGCAGCTACGGTTTTCGGGCACGGTGAGAGACGAGGTGCAGAAAATGAGAGGCGGCGAGGCTTTCAATAGCCTAGGGAGGCGTTGTCCAGAACGAACACGACAGTGGCATGACTATGGAAAGGGGAATCCAGGACGGAGTCTGCGCTGACACCTGACTAGTAGGCCCTACCTACTAGAGGCAACACGGTTGATCTTGTTGACTAGAGGTCGATTTTATCCCACGTAGTGTCCACATCGGATCCGAATTTATCGCCGACACAGGTGTTCTTTTAAAAGAGTAAGCTGACTAGAGGTGTTCAAACTTGAAAGCATACATGCCAATTGGCCAAAACTAATGGTTTAGATTGATAACAAATGATCAAATTTAATAGTTTAGACTCGTATGAAGAAAAAAAACATGGTATGCATTTGAGTGTACCAACTTGGCATTGTTTCCACTTCAGCCACGTTTTGTAAGATTCTTTTGCCCGAATGCCAGGTGTCTAATCATAAGATCATAATGGTTCCTCTATAATTCCCTCTTGGAAAAGCTGTCTTATGATTTATTATTGTGGAACGCAGGCGTGGCCATCAAAATGCACATGGTTACCCTTGCTGACCATTGGGAAGAGTCACTCATATACTCTTGTTTCCAGATACCAAAAGATTTGGGAGGCAGGAATACTATTCAGTTTAGTTTCATTGTTACGATCCTTAGATCATAGAGGTAAACATCATTGGGAGGATAGCCGAGTGTCGTCGGCTGCTAGGGGAGACGAAGGGGTTAAGATTTAGACTATTGTATTCTAATTACTTAATGCCAACGATTACAATAAGCCTCTATAGAGGGTTCTTCTAACAATTATGGATAAAATCAATCTATGATGACATTCCTAACTAATAAATAACATTTTCGATTAACTAATCCCTATACAAGGAAACTAATCAACTATTTATGAAAATAGATATTCTTATTTGGGAAGATAATCCCTTCATAATCCCGGTGCTACAGTATCATGGTACTGTTTACACATGTGAACAGTACGCCCGGCCCATAACACCTACAACCCTCCTTTCGCGACTACTCATCCTCGAGCTGTAGTGGCGGCCATGGCTGAAGCCCTAGGAGACCCCATGTTGACGAGACGTCGTGGCACCAGCGGAACATTGCATGGATGATGGTCCGCAACGCTCCAATAGACAGCAGCGAGGACTACGGTCTCTTAGCGTGTCTTGACATTGCAGGAGGCGTCAGTGGCATGGACAAGCTACGCGGGGCAAGTCGTCCAAGTCGGCGCTCATCTCATTGAGGGTGGCCCTCATCGACTTTAAATCCTCAGTAGCAGAAGCCATGGTTTTGGCTCTGATACCAAGTTGTTATGATCATTAGATCATAAGGGTAAACATCACCGGGAGGATAGCCGAGTGGCGTCGGCTGCTAGGGGAGATGAAGGGGATTGGGATTTAGACTACTGTATTCTCATTGCTTAATGTCAACGATTAAAATAGGCCTCCTTATATAGAGGGCTCTTCTAACAATTATAGATAAAATCAATCTAAATGATGACCTTTCTAACTAATAGATAATCTTCCTAACTAATAAATAACATTTTCGATTAACCAATCCATGTACAAGGAAACTAATCAACTATTTAGGAAAATAGATATTCTTATTAGGGAAGGTAATCTCTTCCTAATCATGGTCCTACAGTACCCATGGTACTGTTTGCACATGTGAACAGTACCCCGGGGCCGCCTATGACATTCATTGTGCCCAATTTTGGATTAGTTGGCCTCTCAATTTACCCATTCATTTTCAGGACGCAAAGGAAGTTGTTTATGCAAAAGATGTTTCGAGAAAAGAACCAGGTAGTGGGGTAATTGCCTTGAAGGATTCCATGAAGTACCTCGATGCTGATTTTTACGACGACTCGAAAGTAATTTTAAAATGTTTATTTATAGTTTTCGCAACCGTGTAATGTGTAAATATTGTTGTTCTATCTACCTACACTGCCCTCGGTTCTGCTAGCTACGTGAGATGGAAGACGGTGCAGAAGAATTTAATTTACCTGCATTTAGAGAAAACCGGAAATTGGCGGCTTTGGAGAATGGTGGATTGCATGACCCTTCTGTTCTAGTCTTCAAATCATCATGGAGTGGTGACACCAAAGTTAGCGAGAGTAAAAGTTTCAACTACCCTCACACCTCTCCAGTGCGTCGCCCTACTAATGATGAAGATATTGCCTTTATGTCGGTCAGTTTTCTTAACTATTTTATCATACATTGGTTATAAACTTCAAAATTCAAATAACTTCCTTTCAAACCCGTAATATTCATGTCAGATTCTTGACCTTGGGGAACTTATTAGAACAAAGCAAATAACATCCCGTGAACTTACTGATGTATTTTTAAGGAGATTAAAGAGGTTAGGCTGTTTCTGTCTTCGTCACATATTTCATATGAACTTATATGAGTACAAAATAAGGCTCAAAAGTATTGTATTGGAACCATGTAACTGTTTGATATGTTTATTAGGTATAATCCTGTTCTCGAATCCGTTATTACTTTCACTGAAGATTTAGCATACAAACAAGCTAAAGAAGCAGATGACTTGCTGGAGCAAGGAAAATATCTTGGTATGTAACAAATCTGCTTGAGATTCTAAGAGATAATCTCTTGACTGTACTATTTGGTCTTGATATTATTCCTTTCTTTTGTTGGGACTATATTTTGGTATATGTTGCTTCCTGTTACAATTGATGCTCATTTGGACATGATCCAAGTATCTTTTATTCTACAAAACACAATGAAAGCTTCATTTTGTCATGCAAATGTGATTATTAGCCAGAGAAGCTGTGGAACAAAATGTTAACTAGTATTATTTGGCAAGTAATTCAATCCTTTTGCGTGTATCTTTCCCAAGGGCGAATTCTCTCAATTATTTGCCTTTAAAAAATTCTCTCAATTATTCGAATATTACTCTTAATTTTAAATGTGTACTGCAAGCAAGGCGATTTTGTGTAAATATTACGGTCAAAAGTAAAGATTGCACTGAAAATTTTGATTATAGGTCCCTTGCATGGCATTCCATATGGCCTGAAAGATATAATTGCAGTACCACAATACAAGACCACTTGGGGTTCAAGGACATTTAAGAAGCAAGTTCTTGATATTGAAGCCTCCGTATACAAAAGGTTTGTTCTTTTTTCCATTACAGAAATTGCAATGCCCACCAAACTGGCATCCCCATTAGCGAGTCCAGCATGATGCAATGTTCCAAAAATACCAAAAAATGACGGCCTGTCTTTTTTTTTTTTTGGTTCTTGATACCAGGGATGAAATTGAAACTGAAATTTTGCAGGTTTTACATAACTTTATGTGTACTACATCTGTGATTGTTTTTGGTATTTCTGAAACATTGCATCATGTTGGATTCGCTAATGGGGACACCGATTCCCGTGGGCACCAAAACTGCACTCTTTCCATTACAGAAACTGCAACGTGCTTAAGCGATGTTGTGAGATCTGTGCTTACTATTTCTTCTCCTCTGTGTATGTCATCCTCCTTCAGACTGAAGTCCACTGGGGCAGTACTTGTTGCAAAGCTTGTGACAGGTTCACTCGCGTCTGATGATGTATGGTTTGGGGGAAGAACACGAAACCCCTGGAACATTGAGGAATTTTCTACTGGTTCATCAGCAGGACCAGCGGCTAGCACCTCTGCAGGTTAATTTGTACAACATATTTGCAGCAATAAATGGATATTTTATATATACTCAACATGAGTTCTTTTCACTGCACTAGGAATGGTTCCCTTTGCAATTGGTTCGAAACTGCAGGTCCATAACATATCCTGCCGCTAGATGTGGAGTAAGCGCTGCGCCCAACATTTGGAACAGTTGCACGGACCGGTGTCATGAGCATTTCCGAGAGTTTGGTATTTCAATGCAAATTCTTTGTTGCCCTGTCGGATTTGAGCCAATCTTATGAATGATGATTATCTTGGTCTAAAATGGCAGGATAAACTTGGTCCTTTCTGCAGAAGCGCAATAGACTGTGCTGTCGTAATAGACACGATTCGTGGCAAGGATGCCGGTGATCCCTCGTCTCGTGAAGTTGCTTTAGAGGATCCATTTCATGTTGACATTGAACAACTCACTGTTGGATATCTTGACAATATTGAGATGGAGGTAACTTAAGCGAGAGCTTACCCGTGTTCATCCGTCGATTTATGTTTTGCTCATTCGCCTCGATCCTCGATACACTTTGTATTCTTCTTGATTTGATGATATCAGGTTGTCAATGTTCTTTCCGCTAAGGGTGTTAAGGTTGTGCCTTTCAAGTTGAACTACACCGTTGAATCAGTTCAATCCATTCTGAACATTACTATGGATGTCGATATACTTGTTGAAAATTAATCTAGACTTGTCAAGTATAGTGTGTTAGGATCCTGATGCAATCAGCATCGGATCAATTTAGTTTATTTCCTTTGTTAGCTTTCCATATTTAGTTTTGGTTTCCTAATGTGAGTTCGAGTAGGTTTCCTACTAAGAAACGAATTGGATCAAAGAATCCAATTGTTTAGCCTATATAAAGGCATCTATAGTCTTGTAACTTGAACAACAAGATCAATAGAGCAAGAGAAAATCAGAAAAACTGCTGTTGTTCCGGCGGCACAAAAAATTTATTGTGTTCTTGTGTTCGCGTTCGAGGGTTTCATTACGTTCACGTGTGTTCGTCTTCGGTTTGGACCAACAATTGGTATCAGAGCTCTAGATTCGAAACCCTAGCTGCTACCCCAGGAGGGTGATCTCGACTCCCGGGGTGGCATATACGGCGTGGTGGTAGGTGCGGCGGTGTCCCAGGGCGCGTGGCGGCCGGCTGTGCTATAGTAGATGCATAGTGCTCAGCGGCAGAGTGCACGGCAAGGTGCGAGGAGGCGAGGTGCGAGGAGAAGCTGTGCGGCGCGGACGGGCAATGCGTGGCTCGGTCGGGCGACGACGGCTCTCAGCGGTTGCGGCACTACGCCTCGGGCGCACGAGGTGTAGTGCGTCATGTTGCAGCAGATACCGTCCACGCAGAAGTTCGTAGACAGTGACGACACATCGGACACAGCGGCATCCAAGGCACCGGCGAAGGTGGGTTCGGTAACCTTCCAATACCCAATGCTCACTGAAACCAACTATAGCTCTTGGGCGGTGAAGATGAAGGTGTACATGCGCGCACAAGGGGTGTGGGCAGCGGTGGAAGGCAAAGAGCCGGTCGATGAGCGTAAGAACCAGATGACTCTCACCGCCATATTCCAAGCCGTGCTCGAGGCTTGGGACACTCTGAAGGAGATGCACATCGGCGCTGACCGCGTCAAGGAGGCACGAGCGCAGACTCTCATGAGTGAGTTCGATGTAATGAAGATGAAGGAGACTGAGTCCATCAATGACTTCGCCATGAAGCTGACCACCATCGTCAACGAGATTCGTGTCCTCGGAGACAAGATGGAGGAGCGCACCGTCGTGAAGAAGTTTCTTCGTGCCATGCCCGAAAAATTCTTGCCGATCGTCTCCACCATTGAACAATTTGCTGATATGAAGACGATGACGATTGTGGAGGTGGTTGGGCGACTGAAGGCACACGAGGAACGCACAAAGGGACGACGGCACGACGAGGAAGGTGGGCATCTACTACTCACTCGTGACGAGTTGGAATCCAGGTCCAATAAAAAGGACACCAACAACTCTAGCATGAAGAATCGCAGGTTCGACAAGACGAAGATTCCCTGCTACAACTGTCAGGACTACGGGCACTTCGCTTCTGAATGCCGTAATCCCAGAAAGGAGAAAGTGGAGGCGCATTTAATTGTGGCTGATGCTGAATACGAGCCGGCGTTACTCTGATGCTAAGTTGAGTCCGGGACGTTGAGGAGGTGTGTTCGCCGTCCTGAGTCGAGTCTGTTGTGTTGAGTATGGGACGTTGAGGAGGTGTGTTCGCCATCCTGAGTGGTGTCCGGGATGTTGAGGAGGTGTGTTCGCCATCCTGTGCCGAGTATCAGTTGGGCAAGTCGTAGTTGAGACCGACTGCCGCAACAAGTTAGAGTCGGCAAGTCTAGATTAGGGGGAATTGTTGGAAATTAATCTAGACTTGCCAAGTATAGGTTGTTAGGATCCTGATGCAATCAGTATCGGATCAATTTAGTTTATTTCCTTTGTTAGCTTTCCATATTTAGTTTTGGTTTCCTAATGTGAGTCCGAGTAGGTTTCCTACTAAGAAACGAATTGGATCAAAGAATCCAATTGCTTAGTCTATATAAAGGCATCTATGGTCTTGTAACTTGAACAACAAGAGCAATAGAGTAAGAGAAAATCAGAAAAGCTACTGTTGTTCCGACGGCACAAAAATTTGTTGTGTTCTTGTGTTCGCGTTCGAGGGTTTCATTGCGTTCACGTGTGTTCATCTTCGGTTTGGGCCAACAATACTCGCACATTTCAACAACCGGCAACATGAAGGACACGACGATGATTATGAAGCGCAAGACCAGTGGCCGGTGGAGCTTCGTCGTGCACGATTGTTTGTCTGGGAAACCTTGTTGGCATGCCCATCATGGTGGTGCGAACAGGCTTCAAGAGCATCGAGCACCCACCAAAAGGCGGCACAAGAAGAAGAACCACAGTAACGACGGGCATATTCGGCCCTCCCGACCATGACCACATTGTAAGCTTTCTTATCTCAGAACATGTTATTTATCTGCACAGTAGCTTGAAGTAGCTTCAGAGTTCATGCCAAGAAAGTTGTTGGCATGAATGAGGAACAGTGATGAGGACTCCTTGCTGTTCTGTTGTGTGTTTCGATCGCAGGCTCTAGCGCTGGCAATGGCGTACCAGTCCGTCACCGATCACCACAAGCAACGACCACAGATCGACGATCTAGGACCTGGCTTGTGACACACTGGCCCATCTTCATCAGAGGCAACTGAAGCTCCTAGTGATCAATGAGTGTTGTGTACCTTAACAAAAAAAAACGGAGATGTACTATGACAACCACATTACAGAAAAGGCCCCTTCATTGTGAATTATATTTGGCGATAGTTGAATGGAGAGATTCGAATAAAAGCTTGATCATTGTGTAACTCTCTTAGTGGGTTGGGGAGACATGATTCTGGCCTAACCTGGATGTTACGTAGTACTGAGATTGGCCTGAAAAAGCCCAATGGATTCCAGTCGATCGAGGGCAGTGGAGCCTTTGCCGACTGTGACAGGAGAAGTAGAGGGATTGTGGAGGGATACAGGGTGGGGCAGTATAATCGTCGACGTCATTTGGATTTGGATGTGACCCCGTGTCCAACCTCCTGGTGCTTGGAGAGAGAGAGGTTGATCGTAGTGGCGACAAGGCCGGCTGAGTCCCAGGTTGGTGATGCGTGTTCATGGCGGCGGCGAGGCCGGCCGTGTCCTAGGTTGGTGATGTGTGCATCGAAGGAGGCGCAATGGTACGGGACGTCATGGTGTACGATTTGGGGAAGGGAGGATGGGCGCGGTCCGACATGGGGGGCCATTGCAGGCCCTGGCCAGGCGCAGCCCGTAGGTTGAAGCATATACCCATGGTCCTTGCGGGTTGGCGCCGACCGTGGTGGGGAAAGCGCACAACCGCCTCCGTTCTTGCCTTTGTAGCACCTTTTGCTGCGTCCGGAGGAGTTAGTGTCGCTGCGATCATCGTGGCATGATGAGTCGTTGCACGGCAACGGAGATACAGCCAAACCAGGACAGTGCCAGCGGCAATATTGGATGCATTGCCGTTGCGCATCTCTTGTAGAAGCAGGGAAGAGAGAGCATTTGTGAACGTCGGGAGCGGTGCCTGCATGGAGAGGATGGTGGCGACGTTGGAGAAGCGTTCGTTGAGACCATGCAGCATGTTGAGGACAAGTCGACGATCGGAGACGGGCTTGCCAACGTCACGGAGAGAATCCGCGAGTGTCTTTTGTTTGGCGGAGGAGGTGATGGAAAGATTACCCTAGACTAATGTGGTGAATTCAGCCTCCATGTTGTCGCGGAAAAGGTCTTCAACACGCGTCCATAGGTCATGGGCACACTGGTCGGGATCTATGATGATGTCCAAGGTATCATCAGACATGGATCTGTACAACCATGTGAGGACCGTAAAGTCGCATTGAACCCAATCGAGGTCGTCGGGCTGAGTTACGGTGCCATCAACGTGGGGAAATAGGTGAAACTTATCGAGCATGGCGAGGAAGAAAGTGCACCACTTGGTATAGTTCGATATCTTCAGATCGAGACGCACAGATATGTGAGTCTTGATACTAGCCACGTTGATGTCCGAGGAGGCTGGTGGGATTGTCGACACTACCAAGGAAGCCATGAGGGAGACGGAGGCTGAGTTGAGGGCGCCAGCGGCAGGATGCTCACCGGCGGGTGCGTGGGAACCGGTGGCGAAGTGCTCACCGGCGGGGGCTGTCATGATGCGGAATTGTGGTGGGAGGATCGGAGTTTTCTTTGATAGCGTGAAAACGAGAAGCACAAGAATTGGGAAGTACGTAAGCGGCCAACCGTCCATAGATGTGACTCACAACTAATAAAAAGTCAACACCTCCACACATCACAAAGCACTTAACCTACTTTCTGAGTAGTCAATGTCGAGAATCTATAACTTACTAAGCTAGATCTATCATATACTAGGCTTGTGGTAGTACGATATGACTCAGTTCAATAACACACAAAGTTAAGTCCTTAATTGACCTAGGCGAGACTGGTAAACTACACTAAGTCACAAAGATTCGCATTTTCCGAGCCCAAAGCCTACCATGCCCAAAGACCCTTCCACTCATCCCAGTCTAAATTTTTTTCCCACCCAGTTGTTTAAGTTCAACACATACCATCAACAGGTGACAACATACAACACATAGCTTTTCACAAAGATATTCCATAATTAGTTAGTCAAATAGGAGGTTAATATTTCAAAATGATATCATTGCAAGGCTAAGCATACTAATCATGTCTAATCAACCTACATTAGTGTTATGATAATACCAACTAATAATTTAACCAACCTAGGGTGACAAATGATCATGGCAATACAAATCACAAGGGTGACATAGGCAAGCGGGTAGCGTAACTAATCCCTAAATAATAAAGCATTTGATAATTGAATTAGCAATGCAATAATTTGAATCAAAATAGTTTTGTAAAACTAAGTGAAATATGATCAAAGCATAACTTTCCTGGGTACAACTCTTGCTTTTGACCTTCGTCTTGATCTTTGAGCAAATCCCCATTCCTCGAACACTCTAGAAGTATCAACGTCTAACGCAGCGAGAGAGAAGAAAAAATATACAAAATAGAGATAAAATAAACTAAAAAATTATAATAAAAATAATTGAAGGTAGATCTCAAGTTTAGATGAATTTAGAAACTTGAACGGGCTCAATCGGAATTCATATGGAAAATGAGCTCTTGGAAGTTGACCGGCTAAGAAATTCGAGGGAAAAGAAAAATGACAGAAAATTGATAAGTGAGACCCACTGGAAAAAAATCCAGAAATTAAAATAATTCCAGAAAATAGGATGAGTCACTGATAGGTGGGACCCACGGTCTATGGATCGGGTTCACAGGCTCGGTTCACACTCTATGGTGGACTAAGGTTCTGACATGTGGGGTCCACACGTCAGTGGCTTGGTTCACCATGAACCAAGTCCACGTGGGATGGGATTTGGCGCGGGCACGAGTGGCGGCTAACTCAGCGCTGACGCGGCGGACACGCACGCACAAGGCTGAGGTGGCGGTGACATGGTAGACACACAGCGACCACGTGGCAACCACGTCGACTCGATGGTGACTGCGGCTCGCGGACCAAGGGTCGACGGCTTTCGCGGCCACGGCAGAGTGAGCGGAGGTGCTCAACGGGGAAAGGGTACGCCGGCGATGACACTGGGTCATGTGCGGATTCAAGGGGACAACGGAGTCGACCGACGGTGAGGTTTAAGCAACGGCGGCACTACGGGCTTCGGCGACTGCTGGTTACGGCGACGCTCCAGCGACACCGAGGTGGGGGCAGGGTAGATCTCGTCGATGCGATCCCGACGGTGACGATGACGAGGGCTAGGGCTCACCAACGGCGGCGGAACTTGACGACGAAGGCGGCGGTGGCGATTTGCTCCTTCACGCGATACCGATGAGCTCGAGCGGGGTGGCGGCTAGGGTTTTCGGGCACTGCAAGAGACGGGGGTGCGGAAAATGAGAGGTGGTGAGGCTTTCAATAGCCTGGGGAGGTTGTGTCCGGAACGAACACGGCGGTGGGCAGCGATGGAAAGGGGAATCTGGGATGGAGACGACGACGATGCCTGATCGGTGGGCCCTACTGGTCAACGGCAGAAAAATCTAAAAATAATATTTACAAGCACAAGGAACCAAAATAAAATAGTTTTAACATTAATTGATGATTGGATTATTCACATTAAATCCTTTTGTCTTCTCAAATTCCAAATTAAGCTTTTTAAATACAAATAAAATTTTGTGAAATTTTCCGAAGGACTAAACTACTCAAAAGGGATTTTGAAAGCCAAAAATTGGGATGTTACAAGAAAGAAGAAGAGATTATGTGGTAGCCATGTGGGCTATGTCAGCGATAGACTAGAATAAGATATGGATGCTACGTGGGACAAAATCTAACTTTATTGGGTTAAAACCATAGTCAAACAGGCGGGGGGGATGTAAGGTTTATCTGGTATTAAGAGGGGTAAGGTTTATCTGGTATTAAGAGATGGAGGATGGGTTATATTTAGGGGTAAGGTTTATCTGGTATTAAGAGATGGAGGATGGGTTATATCTAGTTTTGCAAAAGAGAGATGGAAATTAAACGAAATGAGAAGTCAAGGGACCAAATATATTATTTATGTTCTCTAACCTAAAGTTTTAAAGAATGGCCAAATTGAACCTGGGCTCCCAAAACGCAAACATTGCCTCAGAGCTCAAGACCCCTATTTTCAGAACGCCGAAGATAGTCTACCAAAATACCAGAAAAAACATAAGAGAAGGCCCCTCTGATCTCAGGAACAGCAGCGGAGACCAAAATTTCCTCACAAGCAGCACCATCTCCTGCAAGTCTCCCGTGTCGGCCATGCCTCTGCCACGTCGTCCCCTGCCGCCGCCGCCGCCCTCTCTCCTCCTCCTCCTCCTCCTCCTCTGCTTGGCTACCCCGACAACCGCCGCGGCAGCTCCCAGAACAAGAAGCAGCGGAGGCGGCGTCACAAGCATCAGCATCATGGTAAGCACTTATCTTTTCCTGCGACAGTTACTGCCTTCCACTTATCCTATTTTGCATCCCCAACCAAGAAAGGTGCAGGCTGATAGTGAGGAGTTAGTGACAAACGGTGGAGGGACCCACAATTGGTTCTGAACCTTTGATGCGTTGATTGAGGCAGACTGAGTGATTTTTTTTTTCTGAGGCTGTAGTCAGAGAGAAATGTAGCGCCTGCTTAACGAAGCTAGTGTTCATCTCTGAACTTGCCTGTCTAGCAAAACGATTTGTTTAGGTTCGTGCAATGTCCTATTGCTATTAGGCCGTTCGACCTGCGTTTTCAGGCGGTGGCGATGTCGATGTGAAGATTGGATGAGAACGCACAAGCAGCGTGTCCGCTACACCGTTTTCGTCATTTCGCACCTGATATCTGCATTAGCACTGCGTGCACTTTAGAATTGATTTCCACAATCTGCCGTTCTGTCGGTCAAAGTAAGCGGGACTCTGGACCGCGATAATGTGGACAATATGCGTAGTTGATTGGTGTGCTGAAATTTCTGACTACAGGTGTTCTTTTAAAAGAGTAAGCTGACTAGAGGTGTTCAAACTTGAAAGCATACATGCCAATTGGCCAAAACTAATGGTTTAGATTGATAAAAAATGATCAAATTTAATAGTTTAGACTCGTATGAAAAAAAAACATGGTATGCATTTGAGTGTACCAACTTGGCATTGTTTCCACTTCAGCCACATTTTGTAAGATTCTTTTTCCTGAATGCTAGGTGTCTAATCATAAGATCATAAATGGCTCCTGTACAATTTCCTCTTGGAAAAGCTCTCTTATGATTTATTATTGTGGAACGCAGGCGTGGCCATCAAAATGCACATGGTTACCCTTGCCAACCAGTGGGAACAGTCACTCATATACTCTTGTTTCCAAATACTACAAGATTTGGAAGGCAGGAATACTATTCAGTTTAGTTTCATTGTGCCCAATTTTGGATTGTTGGGCCTCTCAATTTACCCATTCATTTTCAGGACGCAAAGGAAGTTGTTTATGCAAAAGATGTTTTGAGAAAAGAACCAGTTAGTGGGGTAATTGCCTTGAAGGATTCCATGAAGTACTTCGATGCTGATTTTTTCAACGACTCGAAAGTAATTTTAAAATGTTTATTTATAGTTTTCGCAACCGTGTAATGTGTAAATATTGTGTTCAATCTACCTACACTGACCTCGGTTCTGCTAGCTACGTGAGATGGAAGACGGTGCAGAAGAATTTAATTTACCTGCATTTAGAGAAAACCGGAAATTGGTGGCTTTGGAGAATGGTGGATTGCATAACCCTTCTGTTCTAGTCTTCAAATCATCATGGAGTGGTGACACCAAAGTTAGCGAGAGTAAAAGTTTCAACTACCCTCACACCTCTATAGTGCGTCGCCCTAGTAATGATGAAGATATTGCCTTTATGTCGGTCAGTTTTCTTAACCATTTTATCATACATTGGTTATAAACTTCAAAATTCAAATAACTTCCTTTCAAACCCGTAATATTCATGTCAGATTCTTGACCTTGGGGAACTTATTAGAACAAAGCAAATAACATCACGTGAACTTACTGATGTATTTTTAAGGAGATTAAAGAGGTTAGGCTATTTCTGTGTTTGTTACATATTTCATATCGACTTATATGAGTACAAAATAAGGCTCAAAAGTATTGTATTGGAATCTTGTAACTGTTTGATATGTTTATTAGGTATAATCCTGTTCTCAAATCCGTTATTACTTTCACTGAAGATTTAGCATACAAACAAGCTAAAGAGGCAGATGACTTGCTAGAGCAAGGAAAATATCTTGGTATGTAACAAATCTGCTTGAGATTCTAAGAGATAATCTCTTGACTGTACTGTTTGGACTTGATCTTATTCCTTTCTTTCGTTGGGACTATATTTTGGTATATGTTGCTTCCTGTTACAATTGATGCTCATTTGGACATGATCCAAGTATCTTTTATTGTACAATACACAATGAAAGCTTCATTTTGCCATGCAAATGTGATTATTAGCCTTAGAAGCTGTGGTACAAAATGTTTACTTGTAGTATTTGGCAAGTAATTCAATCCTTTGGTGTGTATCTTTCCCAAGGGCGAATTCTCTCAATTATTTGCCTTAAAAAAATTCTCTCAATTATTCGAATATTACTCTTAATTTTAAATGTGTACTGCAAGAAAGGCCATTTTGTGTAAATATTACGGTCAAAAGTAAAGATTGCACTGAAAATTTTGATTATAGGTCCCTTGCATGGCATTCCATATGGCCTGAAAGATATAATTGCAGTACCACAATACAAGACCACTTGGGGTTCAAGGACATTTAAGAAGCAAGTTCTTGATATTGAAGCCTCCGTATACAAAAGGTTTGTTCTTTTTTCCATTACAGAAATTGCAATGCCTACCGAACTGGCATCCCCATTAGCGAGTCCAGCATGATGCAATGTTCCAAAAATACCAAAAAATGATGGCTTGTCTTTTTTTTGTTCTTGATACCAGAGATGAAATTGAAACTGAAATTTTGCAGGTTTACATAACTTTTTGTGTACTACATCCGTGATTGTTTTTGGTATTTTTGAAACATTGCATCATATTGGATTCGCTAATGGGGACCAAAACTGCACTCTATCCATTACAGAAATTGCAACATGCTTAAGCGATGTTGTGAGATCTGTGCTTACTATTTCTTCTCCTCTGTGTATGTCATCCTCCTTCAGACTGAAGTCCACTGGGGCAGTACTTGTTGCAAAGCTCGTGACAGGTTCACTTGCGTATGATGATGTATGGTTTGGGGGAAGAACACGAAACCCCTGGAACATTGAGGAATTTTCTACTGGTTCATCAGCAGGACCAGCGGCTAGCACCTCTGCAGGTTAATTTGTACAACATATTTGCACCAATAAATAGATATTTTATATATACTCAACATGAGTTCTTTTCACTGCACTAGGAATGGTTCCCTTTGCAATTGGTTCAGAAACTGCAGGGTCCATAACATATCCTGCCGCTAGATGTGGAGTAACTGCTTTGCGCCCAACATTTGGAACAGTTGCACGGACCGGTGTCATGAGCATTTCCGAGAGTTTGGTATTTCAATGCAAATTCTTTGTTGCCCTGTCGGATTTGAGCCAATCTTATGAATGACGATTATCTTGGTCTAAAATGGCAGGATAAACTTGGTCCTTTCTGCAGAAGCGCAATAGACTGTGCTGTCGTAATAGACACGATTCGTGGCAAGGATGCCGGTGATCCCTCGTCTCGTGAAGTTGCTTTAGAGGATCCATTTCATGTTGACATTGAACAACTCACTGTTGGATATCTTGACAGCGCTGAGATGGAGGTAACTTAACTGAGAGCTTACCTGTGTTCATCAGTCTGATTTATGTTTTGCTCATTCTGCTCTGATCCTCAGATACACTTTGTATTCTTCTTGATTTGATGATATCAGGTTGTCAATGTTCTTAAAGCTAAGGGTGTTAAGGTTGTGCCTTTCAAGTTGAACTACACCGTTGAATCAGTTCAGTCCATTCTGAACATTACTATGGATGTCGATATGCTTGCACATTTCGACAACTGGCAACGTGAAGGACACGACGATGATTATGAAGCGCAAGACCAGTGGCGGTGGAGCTTAAATCGTGCACGATTAATCCCTGCAGTTGACTATATGCAGGTCCTTTACCAAGCACACTAAACTACACACGCCTATGCTTGTTCATTGGAGCCAAGTTACAATATCTGTATTCTGGAACTTTGATGAACAGGCGCAGCGAGCACGGGGTAAGCTGATCAGGGAAGTAAAGGAGAGCTTCACAGTTGACGCGTTTATCGGCAATGCAACCGACTGGGAGCTTGTTTGTCTGGGAAATCTTGTTGGCATGCCCATCGTGGTCGTGCCAACAGGCTTCAAGAGCATTGAGCACCCACCAAAAGGCGGCACAAGAAGAAGAACCACAGTAACGACGGGCATATACGTCCCTCCCGACCATGACCACATTGTAAGCTTTCTTATCTCAGAACATGTTATTTATCTCCACAGTAGCTTGAAGTAGCTTCAGAGTTCATGCCAAGAAAGTTGTTGGCATGAATGAGGAACAGTGATGAGGACTCCTTGCTGTTCTGTTGTGTGTTTCGATCGCAGGCTCTAGCGCTGGCAATGGCGTACCAGTCCGTCACCGATCACCACAAGCAACGACCACAGATCGACGATCTAGGACCTGGCTTGTGACACACTGGCCCATCTTCATCAGAGGCAACTGAAGCTCCTAGTGATCAATGAGTGTGTTGTGTACCTTAACAAAAAAAAACGGAGATGTACTATGACAACCACATTACAGAAAAGGCCCCTTCATTGTGAATTATATTTGGCGATAGTTGAATGGAGAGATTCGAATAAAAGCTTGGTCAATGTGTAACTCTCTTAGTGGGTTGGGGAGACATGATTCTGGCCTAACCTGGATGTTACGTGGTACTGAGATTGGCCTGAAAAAGCCCAATGGATTCCAGTCGATCGAGGGCAGTGGAGCCGTTGCCGACTGTGACAGGAGAAGTAGAGGGGTTGTCAAGGGATATAGGGTGGGAAAGTATAATCGTCAGACGTCATTTGGATGTGACTCCTGGTGCTTGGAGAGAGAGGTTTTTCATAGTGGCGACAAGGCTGGCTGAGTCCCAGGTTGGTGATGCTTGTTCATGGCGGCGACGAGGTTGGTCGAGTCCCAGGTTGGTGATGCGTGCATTGGGGAAGAGAGAATGGGCGTGGTCTGAGAACACCAGCGCCTGTAGTCGGCTGCCTCATGGGGGGCCATTGCTGGCCCTGGCCCAGCGCAACCCATGGGTTGAAGTATACCCATGGTCCTTGCGGGTTGACGCCGACCGTGGTGGGGAAGGCACGCGATCGCCTCCTTTCTTGTCTTTGTAGCACCCTTTGCTGCGGCCGGAGGAGTTAGTGTTGCTGCGATCATCGTGGCATGACAAGTCGTTGTACGGCAACGGAGATGCGGCCAAACCAATGGTTGCGCTGAGAAGGGTAGTGCCAGCGGCAATCTTGGATGCATTGCCGTTGCACGTCTCCTAGAGAAGCGGGGAAGAGAGAGCATTTGTCAACGTCGGGAGCGGTGCCTGCATGGAGAGGACGGTGGCAACGTTGGAGAAGTATTTCTTGAGACTACAGTGTGTTGAGTGTTAGAATAGGAGTTAGAATACAGACTCTTTTGTATTTCCTAATTTGTCTTTTGTATTGCCTTATCTATATATGGTATACACCTCTTGTACTTCTATATATATTACCCATTGCGACTTTTCAACATACACACAATATTCATAACATAGTATCATAGCAAATGTTAGGGTTAGGATTTGATGGTTTACTATAGCCGCCACCACCTAGCTTCCGCTGCCCCTGGGAGGAGCAATCTCCGCTCCCGGGGGCGGCCTCTCGTTGCCGCCGTCTACCACCTCGGCTTACTCCGTCACGCGGGGCTCGTGCCCGAGGGCTGACGCTGCCTCCGTTACCCTCACTCTTGAAGATGGCGAGGCGAATGAAGCATCCCCGACGCCTCGGTGAGATGGGACAGGACAAAGCCCGGCGGCTCACCGACATCCGGCACTTCCGGCAGCGGCTGGTGCTGGCGACGCTGACCTCCACCGCCATCACCATCGAGGACATCCACTCCGGCGACTCGGGCCTCCTCCCCCACAAGGTCTCCCTCCTCCGCCTCCTCGACAAAATCCCCAACAACCATTATTCATAACATGGTATCAGAGCAAAGGTTAGGGTTATGGTTCGCTACCTCCGCCGCCGCCGCCTTCCAGCCTCCGCTCGTCCTCCGCCATCGTCGCCCCGGGAGGAGCTATCTCCACTCCCGGGGGTGGCCCGCTCGACGGCGCCTCACCGCGGGTCTCGCACGGCTGGCGCTATGGCCTACCTGACTCGCTTTGCCTCAACAGCCGCGACGCCAAGTCGCCTCGTCGCCGCGGTCTTCGTCGCACTTCCGCCCGAGCTCGCCATCGCCTTGAGCTCGCTGCTGGCGCGCCTATGCACGGTGTCTTTGTTGGTGGAGATTGAGTCGGCTGCTAGTTTTGTTAGTATCTACTGACTATCCTTTGTGTCATTTTTCTTCTGTTGCGTCCATCCAAGTCCGTACTACTTTATCTTTTAGTCCGTCTAAGCCATGCGAGTCCACAAATTTATTATCAGTCATAGAAGCATAGGAATTCTTTTTGCATGACAGCAGCCGCCACTCTTTTCTTCGAGCTGCTGCAGATCGTCGTTATGATGCCGCCGCCCCGACCATTTAAGGACGCTGCGCTTCTTGTGCACTGCGCCTCTTTTGTGCTTCTTCTGCAATGTGCCGCCGTCGTCTTGGGCTTCGATCTGCGCCGCCATGCTTCCACATATTCTTATTCGGCTTGATTTGACAACTCTCTCTATTCATGTCGATTTCATCATCTTCTTCGTCGTGTTACCGCGGTCGACTTTTTCAGCCATTGCACCTTGTACTTTATAGGTTGTTGTACGACCCCGGATGGGAGGAGATCTTTTGATATTCGACATGTTTTCCAAGAGCTGCATGCTACGACGACATTATCAAGACTCGGACTACGGATTTTCTATATTTTAGTGTCAGCCCTTTCCAAATGTAATGCTATTGTATACGTCTTGCATTTGAGGGGGTGTTAGGATAGGAGTTAGAAAATTGACTCTTTTGTATTTCCTTGTCTATTTTTTGTATTGCCTTATCTATATATGGTATACACATCTTGTACTCCTATATTGTTGAACCGAAACGACGACTAGAGGGGGTGAATAGGAGCACGATCTCTTTTTCACCAAGATCAGATTCAACACGTTTTTCACTCCAATAGCTATGAGAGCTATGAAGATCGAAGTACAAGCATAACAGAAGACTTGCATTGAATCCAATCGAAACCCCGAAGCAAAACAACCAAAATCATCAAAAACTCTAATCTCAAAGAGTTGGGCGGTCTGACCTCTAGCACGATGAACAGTAAAATCAGCCCAAAAATAAAATCACAAATAGGTCTAACTTTTGATCCACAACTCCAAACTTCACAAAACTTGGAACACACCTTCTCTAGGATGTCAGGAACCTATTCCAATCAAAGATTGCGAAGATCTTTGTCAAAATTTTGACCTTTTTCCGTTTGAGTGAAGGTTGGTCTAAAACCGAGTTAAAACTGAAATATGATCCAAAAACTTACTCGTGGATTATATATGATCAAGATGATCCTAGATGTGTTCCCACATGTCATAGTAAGCAAGATCCAGACCAGAAACCAAGAGAAAAGGAGTGGATCAAAGAAAACCCTAAAATCACAAAATAGAGAGCAAGAACATAAAAAAGACCATCTTGAATCTTGCTCGGATTGATTTGAGATAGATGTTGGTTTACAGCTACTTCATCATGGAGGACGAATACTCAACGCATAATCACAAAATCAATCCAAACTCTAGAAACCTAACCTCTCCACTATTCTCCCTAAACACCAAAACTAGGGTTTCAACAATAAAACAAAAGAGGTTGGGAGGTGCACAACCAGCACCCTCCCCTATTTATAGTAGAGGCTAGCTTCTAGAAGGTATTCTCTAATGGGCACCCGTTAAACCCACACACAAACAGGTTTCACTCACCCACGTATTGCAAAGCGTCGTCTTCATCTTCTCTTAACCTAAACCACTTCTCCTTGCACCGTCTTGCGCCACGGTTTAGCCAAAAGCAATCAAGGCGGTATCTTAGTAAAATTACCAAAATACCCCTTCTCGATCCTTCTCTAAAGAACGAGTCCAATCTCCATGAAGCAATCTCATGCTTCGCCGCGTGTAGGTTGATCAACGGCTCTCTTCATATCAGCAAGTTTCTCCCATCTGGCTCCCACCGAAACCACCATGGCACTTGCACCGACCCCCGCGCCGCTTGATACAACCCGTCGCACCGAACTTTCCGTTCAGTCATCCTTGTTTATTTGGTGCCATGCTTGAGTCCACTGACTTCACCCGGCATCCTCGATCGTTCTGAACCTCAGCTCTTCAAGCTTAGTCCCGACCATCCTCGCTGTTGACCAGCGTTGACCTCCAAGCCACTTGCACAACAATAGAAAAGAAATCAATTCCGGGAATAAGTTCTTTGCAACTTGACCCACGTCAGTCAAAACTTGCATCATGCAATACATATGCACTGAAAATCATGAACTTGACCTAACACACAAAAAAACTCTGCCAAAAAACAACGAAACAAGTGAAAATCGGTCAGACCGCCACCCATGGGCCGGTCTGACTGCTCTGGCCGGTCTGACGGCTACCCATGAGCCGGTCTGACCACCCATCTACGGACTTAGCCAAATTTCCACCCTGAAAATCCAAGACCTATCTGAAAATTTCAAACGAATAGATCTTTTAACTGGAAGCTCCAAATTATTATGAGACCAAGTGTAGGAGAATCCCCTATCTTGCCTATACCCTCTATTTTTGGCCCAGCTCTAAAATCAAAGTTTCACAATGGCCGGTCCGACCGCACGAGGTGGTCGGTCCGATCGCTCCAGACCGGTCAGACCGCTGCCTCCGGCCGGTCGGACCACCAGTTTCTTGACTCAAGATCTCGTCGGTCGAACCGCCACGGGTGGCCGGTCCGACCGTCACTTCTTGGCCGGTCGGACCGCTGCCTCTGAGCCGGTCTGACCGCTAGTGACCTGACAGCACCTGAACTTTGCCGAAAATGCATGATTTGATAAATCTTCAATGCCATTGCCAATTGTGACACCATCCTAAGATCATGAGTATATCCCCATGATATCGACAATCTCCCCCTTGATGAACACATTGGCAATTTCCCAAAAATGTAAGTTTAAGGTTTGGAAAGTAAAAATACTCACGTTTTAGCGCAAAGGCACAACTTGGTCCAAGAGCAAGAAAAAACAATGGAAATGACCAAGTTGGCTTCATATTAGTATAGGCAAGCGAGATAAGGCAAAAGAAAGCAAGAAAGCTTCAATTTCCAAAGAAGAGTCAAAAATCCCACTTAAGGTCCATATGAAAGAATAATTGTTCAAATTGACATTTGATCATTGTGAGGTTCCAAGAATTGCAATTCAAGTTCAGAAATGGCAATAAGATCACAAGAATGCAAAAAACATACTCCCCCTAACTATGATCGTCATTTTTACAGAAAATTTTATTTTCTCCTATTTTTCCAAATAGCTCCCCCTTTTAACATTTTTGCTATATCTTCTCCCCCTTTGACAATGGAATCATCAAGGAATCACGTCTTCCTCTCATCCAGAGATAGTAAATGCAGAAATGAGGAAGAAGCATAAGAAGGAGCATGCATGAAATGCAATGGAGTGGCTTCATTTTTTGTTTTTTTATAATTTTAGTACAAGAAGCTTTGGAGATTATCCAAAAGAACAAGTTAGCATTTCTACTATTACTCAATACATATCAAGCCTAATGGTGCTAGCAAGATCATGTTAATACATATATATCAAAGCTAAACTAGAAGGCTCAAGAAAAAGTAATGAATTGTAACAATTTAAGCAAAGCTTCAAAAATAGCAAGTTCATCAACAGAGATCCTAAAGTGATAATGGTTATGTCAGAATGTCAATGTGATATCGAGAAGCAAACAACGACCATCCGAGAGACAAAAAGTCCTAAATTGAATTATTTTGCTCAAATGACCTCAAACACCCATTTTTTACAACAGTTTTCATTTGCAATGAATATTGATGTTGATTAAAGGTCTATCTTAGTGAAGAAGATCCTGGAGTAGGAGTCATCCACAAACTCTTCCTAAACTTCAACCAAGACAATTATTGGCTTATCTTAGTGAAGAAGATCCTGGACTAGGAGCCATCCACAAACTCTTCCTAAGCTTCAGCCATAGCGATAAATCTTGAGGTTCATGCTAATTTTGACAAGCAGCCCCCATGAGATTGTCTGGATCATCAAACTATCTCCAAATTCATGTCTGTGATAAGCAGTCTCGTGACAATAGTTTGGCACAGATTTTGAAATTTTATTTTTTATTTTGCATAAGAGCAGTTTTAAATTTGCAAGGGAACAAGAAGCTCAAGAAATGTTCAATCCTAGATTCAAGAGCTAATAAAGCAATTTTGACAGGGCCAATGTTACAAAAGGATCACTAATTGTGCAACTTAGCTAAAAGATCCACAAATTGTAATTTTAGTTCAAGTTGTCTTAAAGTTCTAGCTCATTTATCAAAGACTTAGCTACATATATGAAAGCGTGATAATGCTAGCAAGTCAAAGAACTAGACATGGTATTGAGCAAGAATTGAAATACTAAAGCTCAAGAGAGTAATAAGCAAAGCTTCATCAGCTTAAAAGACAAGTAGTAAAGTTTATATTACAATGCATCTTTTTGTGATTTTCATATGAATGCAATATCATACAATGAAATACAATAAAAACTTGAAATCATGAAAAGATAAAAAGAACCAGCAAGTTCAGAAGAAGATCAAGGAAAGCTCAGATGAACAAGGAAAGCTAAGAAAAGAATCAACTCCCCCTCAAACCAACACATAGGGATAAACTACCCCTAACTCACTCCTCAAGGTGGCAAACCTAGTTGGGCCTAAAGGCTTGGTGAGGATATCAGCTAACTGAGCCTTGGACTCCAACAAATTGTAACACAATATCACCCTTCTCTACATGGTTTCTAAGGAAGTGATGACGAATCTCTATTTGCTTGGTCCTAGAGTGTTGCACAGGGTTTTTAGCAATATTAATAGCAGAAGTGTTATCACAAAGAAGAGGAACACTAGCAAAGATAACCTGAGTCCTTAAGAGTGGACACCATCCACAAAATCGACTGATAACTAGCGCAGACTATATATTAAACTGCGATCGATTGTGCAATAGAGAACTGCTTCCTAGAAGACCAAGAGACAAGGGAAGTGCCTAAGAAGTGACAAGTGCCTGAAGTACTTTTCCTATCTAACCCGACTGCCCGCAAAATCAGAATCAAAAAACCCCCCGAATGGGCAAAGAAGAAGAACAGAATACAAATGCCAAACTGGAGGGCTTGGGATGTAAAGTCCTCGGAGACACACGAAACCGCGCAGAGGCGGACCATGAAGTGGATGTCCGGTCTTGAGGCCGTCAGTGCAGGAGGGAGTCGTTCATCTTTGCGGTACTCGTCTTTGGTCTCTGGCTTCTCCTTCCTTATCTGGATCCAGCGATTGAAATCGCCATGAGAGTGGCGATCGGTTTGCAGTCACCCATATCAAATCGCTTGAGCATATCCTTAGTGTACTTCGTTTAATGGATGAAGATCCCTTCCTTGCATTGCTTGATTTGAAGCCCTAGAAAGTGGTTGAGCTCTCACATCATACTCATCTCAAATTCCTTAGACATGGTCTCGGAAAAACTAGAGCGAGTGACTCGCTCATGAAGATGACCAATCATCTGATCTGGAGGGTGACGCCTCTGAATGTGAAGTGGGCGCTGGGGAGATGGCATCTCTTCGACCTCATGAGTGCTGCGATGATGAAGATCTGTGAGGAGCCTCAACTAGAGGTGAAGTAGTCGAAGCGGGTTCTTGTTTGGAGTAGGAACGTCGTGACAAGTGGAAGATCATCATCAACCTCATCATCACCTTCCTCTATAAAAATGCTCTCTGTCACCTGTATGTCACCTGAAACATCTGATCTAGCTCCAGGGCTAGTCTCATCAAAAGTGACATTGCATATCTCCTTAGCTTGTCCACAAGAGCGACATCCTTCAGGATGAATTTGTCGTTCACCCTGATTGATCATGTTCCTTCAATCCGCCCTTGTGTGTCATCTCCAAATGTGATGTAGTCATCACCCTTCGACCACGTGAAGGAGGTGAACCATCTTGAGTCTCTGGTCATGTGGCGTGAACACCCGGAGTCGACGAACTACATATTCTTTCCCCTTCCATGGCGATCCGAAAAATCAAGGTAGAAAAGATCGATGTGTCTCAATACTGGGGTTGGTTAAACATGACTTGGGAACCCAGTACTGAGATACACGTCTGCGAGTAGTATTAAAAGCAGAATTGTTATCCTTGATTCTACTTGAGGTTCTATCAAGAGAAATGGTTACACGAACATGAGATGCATTCTGTCTAGGAACATAATGATGATGAGCATGTGAAATAAATTCTAGTCCAGGTTTATTCTTTACTATATGACCATGTCTCATGATGGCTCTAGGTTGATGATATGAAATTCTAGCAAGATTTTTCTTATCATTTTCAACCTCATGTGAGAACTCAACCAAATGTCCATCCTTCTTGCAATATGTGCAATGATACTTGGTACCACTGGGAGAAGCACATCTTGACACAATGAGATGGTTGGGCAAAACACATAGATTTAAAATGTGTTTTTTAGGTTGGGTTTTGAATTCAACTAAGCCATTTTCCAAGACTTGAGTGACATTTAGCTTGGACTTATCTTGGGTGAGTTGTATTCTAACCCTTACTTCTTATAAGGAGTTTTGGACTTATCAAGAATCATATTTAACATTTCTTATCTTTAGAGAATTTTTCTAAAGTATCATTGAGATAAGCATTCTCTTTTTCAAGATTAAGACATGATTAACAAGTTTTACCCTTAATGACTCTAGCAGGTCTCTCCTTATGAATAGCAACCTCAATCTTAAGGGTTTCACATGAAACACAGGAAGTAGAATTAACTCTAACTGCTTCTAAAATGTCTTTTCTTCATGTTCACGTTCTAAGCAGAAAGAACAAGTGCTAGACTCGGCCTTATCAGAAACAACCAACTTGCTAGACTCTAAGCATTTTTCACATGGAGCATATTTAACTTCAATCAACTCAGTCATAGCATTTTCTAGTTGGTGCAAGGCAACATCATGAGCAGTTCACAATTTAACAAATTCAGAATGCAAAGCAGGGCAGGATGAACATTCATCAACATCAAGATTCTTAGCATTTTCAAGTTGACGTGTGAGACTATCAACTTGTGACTCTAGATTCTTATTCCTAACCATGATGAACTCTAACGCCTTATCACAGCTAGCGAGTTGCTCAAAGATGGTATCATATCTATCGGAGAGGCGTTATAGGATAGAGGTACCTCATCAATGTCGCCGACATCGACGGAGTCGCCATGAAGCACATCTTGGTGAAGTCCTTTGCCTTCCCTTTCTTCTTGTCTTGTGGGAGCTCCTCCTCCTTGTTCTCTTCGCTCCCAGAGAACACATCGCTCATGGATTGCTCTCCAAAAGCGGCAAGGACCCGGTGAGCGGTCTTCATAAACTTAGTAGCATCAAACTTGGGCTTATTCCCATGAGGCTTCCTCTAAGTGCCTTCACCTCCTTGTGGTTGCCCTTCCTTTCGGCTTGGGGCGGTTTGTAGAATCTGGTTGAGCTCTCCACACTTATAGCAAGTCACAGAGTCGCCTCTCTTTTTGTTTCTCATATTGTTATAGGCCCGTGTGAATTTTCTAGCTAGAAGGGCTAATTCAGCCTCAGGGATACTCTCAAGTTTCTCTTCATGGATAGCAGATAAATAAGCAAAAGAAAATCCAAAGAAGACTCAGAAAACCCATCAGAAGATTCCTTGAGAGGGTCTGCTACCAAAGTCATGTTCTCCTTCTTGGGATGATCAACCCTCTTGATCTCATGAGTCTTGAGCTTACTATATAGCAACTCCAAAGTGAGAGTAGAAAGGTTGACATTCTCCTCAATAGCAGTAGCCTTCATCTCCCACTCCTTGGTGTTGATTGCATCCAAGAGGTGGGTAGCATTCTCAGACTGAGAATACTCAATATCAACCGCTTTCAACTGGTTGAGCACCTTGTTGAAGCGAGTAAAGACGTCATCGATACTCTCTTCAGGACGCATCTCGAACTTGTTGTACTCTCTCTTAAAGACCGTTTGACGCACTTACTTAATTTGGGACGAACCCTCATGGTAGGTTTCGAGGGTGTGCCAAATCTCGTACGCGGTCTCAAGGTGACAAATCATATCGTACTCTTGTCTACCAAGTCCGGCATATAGGAGGTTCTTTGCCTTATATTTGTTAGCCAAGAGGGCTGCTGAAGCCGACGTAGCAACCTTGGGCAAAACGAGTGGAGCTCGAACAACCTCCCATATGGCTTGTCCTTAGCTCTGAAGGTAGACACGCATGTAATTCTTCCAATAGGCAAGTCGAGCCCATCAAAGAAATGCGACTTCGTGGAGTACTTCTCCATCGCCAAGTTCAGTGACCGGTTAAGATCAAGATGGAACTAACCGGGCTCTGATACCACTTGTTGGACCGAAACAGCGACTAGAGGGGGGTGAATAGGAGCACGATATCTTTTTCACTAAGATCAGATTCAACATGTTTTTTACACCAATAGCTATGAGAGCTATGGAGATTAAGGTATAAGCATAGCGGAAGACTTGTATTGAATCCAATCGAAACCCTGAAGCAAAACAACCAAAATCATTAAAAACTCAAATCTCAAAGAGTTGGGCGGTATGACCTCTCACAGGGGGCGGTCTGACCTCCAGCACGATGAACAGTAAAATCAGCCCGAAAGCGAAATCACAAATAGGTCTAACTTTTGATCCACAACTCCAAACTTCACGAAACTTGGAACACACATTCTCTAGAATGTCAGGAACCTATTCAAATCAAAGATCGCGAAGATCTTTGTCAAAGTTCTGACCTTTTCCCATTTGAGTGAAGATTGGTCCAAAACCGAGTCAAAACTGAAATATGATCCAAAAAATTGCTCGTGTGTTATAGATGATCCTAGATGTGTTCCCACATATCACAACAAGCAAGATCCAGACCAGAAACCAAGAGAAAATGAGTGTATCAAAGAAAGCCTCAAAATCACAAAATAGAGAGCAAGAACATAAAGAAGACCATCTTGAGGAATATTGCTTGGATTGATTTGAGATAGATGTTAGTTTACAGCCACTCCATCATGGAGGACGAATACTCAACGTATGAGCACACAATCAAAGCGACGCCTTCATCTTCTCTTGACCTAAACCACTTCTCCTTGCGTCGTCTTGCGCCATGGTTTAGCCAAAAGCAATCAATGTGGTATCTTGGTGAAATTACCAAAATACCCCTTCTCGATCCTTCTCCAAAGACCGATTCCAATCTTCATGAAGCAATCTCATGCTTCGCCACGTGTAGGTTGATTAACGGCTCTCTTCATGTCGCAAGACTCTCCCATGGCACTTGCACCGACCCACGCACCGCTTAATACAACCCGTCGCACCGTACTTCCCGTTCGGCCATCCTTATTTATTTTATGCCATGCTTGAGTCCACTGACTTCACCCGGCATCCTCGATCGTTCTGAACCTCAGCTCTTCAAGTTTAGTCTCGCTCATCCTCGCCGTTGACCGTCGTTGACCTCCAAGCCATCTGCACAACAATAGACAAAGAAATCGATTCCAGAAATAAGTTCTTCGCAACATGACACACGTCAGTCAAAACATGCATCATGCAACACATATGCACTAAAAACCATGAACTTGACCTAACACACAAAAAAAAACTCCGCCAAAAAATGACGAAACAAGTGAAAATCGGTCAGACCGCCACCCATGGGCTGGTCGACCGCTACCTATGAGCCGGTCGTAGTCCATCTAGAGACTTAGCCAAATTTCCACCCTGGAAATCCGAGACCTCTCTGGAAATTTCAAACGAATAGATCTTTTGACTGGAAGCTTCAAAAATTATGAGACCAAGTGTAGGAGAATCCCCTCTCTTACCTACACCCTCTATTTTTGGCCCAGCTCCAAAATCAAAGTTTCACAATGGGTTCGACCGCTGAGGTGACCGGTCCGACCGTTGCCTCGGCGGTCGGACCGCCGATTCTTGACTCAAGATCTCGCCGGTCGAACCTCCAGGTGGCCGGTCAGACCACCACTTCTTGGCCGGCGGACCGTTGCCTCTGAGCCGGTCGACCTTGATGACTGACAAACACTGAACTTTCTCTAAAGCGCGTGATTCGATAAACTTTCAATGCCATTGCCAATTGTAACATCATCATAAGATCATGAGGATATCCCCATGATATATATATATATATATATATATATATATATATATATATATATATATATATATATATATATATATATAGCCCATTGGGCCTCTTCAACATACACACAATATTCATAACATTGAGGGCAAGTCGATGATCGGAGATGAGCTTGCTAGCTTCACGGAGAGAATCCATGAGTGTCTTCTGATGTTGGCAGTAGGAGGTGATGGAAAGATCACCCTGAACTAATGTGGTGAATTCGGCCTCTTGGTAGAGAATATGTGCCTCCATGTTGTCGCAGAAAAGGTCTTCAACACGTGCCCACAGGTCACGGGCACACTAGTCGGGCTCCATGCTGATGTCCAAGATATCATCAGAGATGGAGCCATACAACCATGTGAGGACCGTGAAGCCGCGTTGAACCCAATCGAGGTCGTCGGGATGAGCTACAGTTGTTGCCTTTGTAGCACCCTTTGCCACGGCTGGAGGAGTTAGCGTTGCTACAATCATCACGACCCGACAAGTCGTTGCACGACAACGGAGATGCGGCCAAACCAGTGGTGGCGCTGAGGAGGGCAGTGCCAATGGCAATATTGGATTCATTGACGTTGCACATCTCTTGGAGAAGTAGGGAAGAGAGAGTGTTTGTGAACGTCGGGAACGGTGCTTGCATGGAGAGGACGGTCGGGCTCCATGATGATGTCCAAGATATCATTAGAGATGGAGCCGTACAACCATGTGAGGATCGTGAAGTCGCGTTGAACCCAATTGAGGTCGTCGGGCTGAGCTATGGTGTCGTCAACGTGGGGAAATAGGTGAAACTTGTTGAGCATGGCGAGAAAGAAAGTGCACCAATTGGTATAGTTCGATGTCTTCAGATTGAGACACACAGATATGTGAATCTTGATACTAGCCACGCTGTTGTCCTGGGAGGCAGGTGTGATTGCCGACACTGCCAAAGAAGCCATGATGGAGACGAAGGCTGAGTTGAGGGCACCGGCAGTGGGATGCTCACCAGTGGTTGTGTGGGAACTGGTGGCGGAGTGCTCACCAGCGAGGGCTTTCATGATGCCAAATTGTGGTGGGAGGATCGGAGTTTGCTCTCATACCGTGACAACGGGAAACACAGGAATTGGGAAGCACATCACATGGCAAATCTGATGGTGCATTATATCGTCGGACGGTGCCGGACGGGCTACAGTACAACCGGCAATTAAAACAACCAAACCATGTGGTTGGGAAAGATAAGATCACAAATCTCCTATACATGGTAATACAAAAGATGTGATCTGTTATGCAACTTGTAAGTCGAGAAAGGAGTACGTGTATTTTAACAGTAACTAAGCTTATTTTATTCGAGCTAGGTCATCAGCCAATTCAGCTTAATTATTTGACCCAACTCATGTCCATTTCGATCGTACCAAGCCATTGATCATCGATTCAACAGCTACCATACAAATTAAACCTACGACTAATTCCCAAAACATTTACCACAAGGATTTGAACCCCTTCTCTTTTAATGGAGGACTTCAAATACTACTGTCTGCAGGGATTGTTCCGGATACAAGCACACGCATCTGGAAAGCACTGCAGACTGCAGAGACCAAAGGCGACGACACGACATATATACCTCCATAACAACGGTCAATACGAGATAATCTGTGTCAGGAAATCATCAACATCATCTCCAAGCCGAACCGTCGCAACTAACCTACGGCCGGCTGAGGCCGCCGGATAGCTACACGAAGACATGAACCGATAAAATGAGTGATTTTAATTGTGTGCGTGAGAGAGATAGAGAGACGCAAGCTTTGAAACGGGTCAAGCACATGCCTTGGAACGAAGAAGAGTTTGGAGCGGAGCAGTGGATCGATCGAGTGATAGCGACGCGATACAATGGTCATGAGGCTTCGCTGTCAGTGCATGCATGGGCGGCAGGAATAGTCTGCGAATGATAAGATGGGTGCTTGTTCTTGCAGTTGACTGATGCATCGATCTTGTCTGACCGCACCTGCTAGCCGCTTGCATGTACTTTTCCACATCTGTCCCTGTGCACTGTTTGGTTGCTAGTTGATCATGGTTGGCTGGGCTGATGATCTTGAGGTCTTTCCATGCGTGCTGGTATTGTGTGGATATGCGAAGTGCCGGAATCAGAAAGCAACTGAGCTGAGTGGAGAAGATGTTAGTTTTCCGATTTGTGCACAGCATCTTTGTTTTGCGTAGTGGTTTGAAACGTCAAGGAATAGCTTCTGGGTAATAAAAAAAATGGGAGAAAATTGCATGCATTGTGTGGCTAACTAAGCGAAGTCCCGGAATCAGAAATCAAATGAGGTGGTGGGGCTAGATGCTAATTTTCCTATCGGTTGTCCACTATGGCGATTAGCTCCAGGTTTAAGCAAATAAGATATTTAACCAAATCTATGTAGCACTGTCTCCAGTTTTATGCATTTTTCGTTAATTCGGGGAACTGTGCCCTACTTTTAAATGCTTAGATTCGAGAGTAGGTTTAGAGATATAAGAAAAAAAAATTTTAAAAAAAGAAAGAACATATGTCTAGCTATTTATTTAATGGTCTCTACACTATTACATAAAATCTCGTCACAGACGGTTCTAAACCATCATTATAGACGGTTTTTTGAACCGTCCGAATTTATATGTCTGTGATAACAGACGGTTTTCAAACCGTCATGAAAAATGATATCCTGAGCGGTTCTTGTTGAAGCAAATGCGTGATAGTCTATTTTCACTGACGGTTCTGAACAAGAATCGTCTGTGATAGTAATTATAGAGTCATCGAGGAAGAAGAAGATTGTTTGCTTACAGCTGAGGAGGATGAGCTCCTTGTCGTGGAGGCCTGCGTCAACGATCTTGGACCGAAGTACGTCGACGGAGATGAAGTCCAGCAGCACGTCGGCGTCCCACAGGTTCGACACCCTCCCCAGCACATCCCGCCTCGACTCAAATATTATTTATAAGGACTGCGCCAAAATATTTTGCCTCCTGCGCACGCGTTCAAATTTTTTTGAACTCCCGCGCTACGAATCACAGACAGTTTCATACAAAAACCGTCTATGATGACATATCACAGACGCTTCGTATCATGAACCGTCTGTGGTAAGCATCTCATTACATACGATTTGTATTGGTTCATAATACAAACCGTCCGTGATGAGATACTTATCACTGACGGTTTGTATTAAGAACCATCTGTGATTTTACCATGGCTTGAAAGATTCCACAGACGGTTCTTAATACAAACTGTCTGTGGTGAGATACTTATCACAAACGATTCTTCTTAAGAACCGTCTATGAATTATCACAGACGGCAACAACACAGACAATTTCAAAGGAAAGGAACCGTCTGTGATGGAGCGTCTAGTATAGCTTGTTTTATAGTAGTGTAAATTTAAAGACTTGGAATTAATAGTTGACTTAAATCCACTTTCAAAAAAATAGATAATAGATAATTAAATAGGAATGTCAACATGTGAAATTCGCAAGGAAATTTTGTACGCTATACAAGCTATACAATATTACACCGCGCAATGTGTGGGTCAGTCAACTGTTTTTTTTTTAATTCCAAAGGATAAACGATATACTAGTATATAGGGAATACTTGATTTGTTTCCCTTTTTCAATAATAAATTGCCAACCCTTAGATCCTCGATCCATCCTATTGCTCTCTCCTTCTAAACGCGGCTGTTGTTGAACGGTGAATCCAATATTTACTTCATCAAGTTATATAGAGCACATCGAACTTTCTAGAAGTGTTTCTCATAATTATTACCAGTTGAAACATAATGTACTAACCTAAAAATTCTGATGAAACAAAACACAACATTTTATCGAACTCTTCCATGTAACTCCAACTCGGATAAAGCTAAGCTATGCTAATAGCTAGTGGCACTTTGTTACATATATGTGCAGTGCAGGCCAGAGAAGAAAAAGAATTCTTTCTAGGGCCTATCCCCTATTCCTATCCATCTACACCGTCTCAATAGTTTAACCCTCTTGAAAGTTGAAACCTCAAATCAAGGCAGCACTAGCTAGCCAATTAACCCTTTTTTTTTCTCTCTCTGTGTGTTTCAAAGTCTTGTCAGGCACACATCACATGCTCTTGCCCTCTCTCAAGAAAAAAATATTCCTAACCTTGGTAAGAATACAAAAGGTTGGCACACGGACAAACAACCGTGCGCACACTTGAGAGTGTGTTTCAGTACTTTCACCTCCTGTTGATCACCTCTCTCTCTCTCTCTCTCTCTCTCGCCTCTTTGATTTTGAAATTGTTTTGTGAGGCTGATGGGGCATGCCTGATGCACGGCATGGCATTGTGAAGTGTGTGTCCTAGAGATTTGGCATATGGCTTGCTACCTTAGGAGGAACAAGCTCCTAGTGTAGCTCAATTTGGGTTGGAATATATACACATACACACTTTCAATATACATCTTAAACAAGTATATTATACTTCTTTATCACTTTCAGTATTTAAAATTTAAATATTGCTTAAAAATTTTCCATTAAAGCCCTTTATTTTTGTTATATAACATTTTTCATATATAAAACTAGTATGTACACAAATTTTGCTATAAAAAGTGAATTTTAATTAAAAAAAATTATGAAATTCACTTTAGGGTATCTTATAATCACTATTAGAGTATGCTCAAATAGATAAAGAGGTATCATCATACGATTTAAGTGGTATATGAGAAGTATGAGTACGTACTTCCAGGAGTACCATATCATTTTTCATTATATATATAGTTATAGTTACTTTCTATTCCGTATCTCACAACGTAGAGAGTATCTTGTGCAACCGAGAGTATGTATGTGTAGTATACGGGTACATAAGACCACTTATGTGGTATGTATACTTTTTTAGGAGTGGTATGTACAATTTTTTAGACATACTCTTTTTTATATGCGAATATGATGGTATTTATAAAATATGCTAATAACTGTGGACTCTTTTGTAAATTTTCCATATGATCAGCATTGAAATATCTTATAATTAGTATATAGTATACCAAAAGTCGCACACATAGATTAATCAGATTCCATTGTGTAGGGACGCAGGAGTTGCAAAACTCAAGGTTAATGTACGGTTTTACATACCCTCCGGCCATCCTATTGGGCGACCTCTACTACAACCAAAGACTGGTGGATGCCAACCCTCAATGCAGGGGATCTCAGAGAAAGATTGGTTATTCTAGTAATTTGGGAGATCTGAAAAGAGTAAAACGAGATAGTTTTCAAAAACAAGAGTGCCACACCACAAACCCTTCTTTTAAAGATCAAAGACGAGGCGAGAGTTTGATTTATGGCGGGAGCGACATGCCTAAACCCCAATCACTCATGGATCTTAGGCTTCTATGTGTCTTCATATTGTATTATTTTCCCTCCTTTGAGACTTTCATTTAGCTCTTGTTACTGTATTTTTGTACTCGTTCTTAATGAATTACGTAGGCAAGTTTATTGCCAAAGCGTTTCAAAAAAAATAAAAATAATGTACGTGTGTGCATGAGATGAGAGCTTGCGCGTACGCACATGCGTGCGTGCGTGAGAGGCGTGTGGGTATGTGTGCTCGCCTTTCTTCCTTACCATATGCATGCAAGCAAGTGTGAGGAAAGGAAACATGACTACTGCATGTTTCAAATAGTACATGTCCAAGGGAAAAATAAATATAGATAAGATGGAAAACATAACAATGCATAATTCATGTTTTATACTTCTTTACATTAAGATTGAAGACGCATTCCTATACTTTGGACAAGGACGGAATAATTTTTTTAAAAAAACTTACTCTTTTTTTAGTAGTGTGCTCTTTTGCACAGGTAAAAAAATATATGATATTGGCAAAGTGGAAAAAAACAACGCTTTTGCTAGCTCCCAGTCGCCTGAAAGTTTTTTTAAAACCCAGTCATCTATAATTGCAAAGTACTAAACCTAAAATTGTATTACCAAATGACGTGCAATTTTAGCTCAACTTTACTGTAACTTTTAATTCTATCTATTTTTGTATTTGTATGGTTCATCTAGATTTACTTTTGTCTAGTTTAACTTTTTTTTTGTTTTGTTTTCTTATTTGTAGGGTTCACCTAAATTTACTTTTGTCTAGTTTATACTTTTTCAACATAAAAACATAAACCATTAGACGGTGATCCAACGTACCGAAGAAAGTGACTGGATTTTAAGAAAATTTCAGGCGATCGTAGCATAGTTAGCAAAAAATGTACCTTGAGTAAAAAACGACACCTCTCAAAATAATAATATAAAAGATGGAAGTGTTTCTACAACACTTAAAGAGTGTTTTCTTGCAAAGAATCGGTAGAAACTTTTCACCGTATGAAACTCTAACCCCACACTACTACAAAACAGGCTATAGAAGACGCCTCATCACAGACAGTTCTTTGAAACCGTCTGTGATAAAATAATCACAGACGATTCCAAGATGAACCGTCTGTGATATGGAACTATTACAGACGGTTCTCTAGAACCGTCTATGATATGTAGATATCACAGACGGTTCTAATCACGAATCGTCTGTAATACTTAGAATATCACAGACGGTTCGTTGTTAGAACCGTCTGTGATACTTCGCAGACGATTCGTGGATCGCAGACGGTTCTAACCACGAACCGTCTGTGAAACCGAGAGAGTATCACAGACGGTTAGATATTAGAATCGTTTGTGATACTGAGAATATCACAGACAGTTCATGGTTAGAACCATCTGTGATTTTAGATTTTACCATGGCTTAGATTTTTCCTTACTCTTCGAATTTATCATGGCTTCGACTCTTTGATTTTACTATGACTTGGATTTTTACTACGGCACATAATTCTCTACCACGGCTGCTAATCCTTTGTCGCGGCACATAATCCTCTGCCGCGGCTGCTAATCCTTTGCCGCAGCACATAATCCTCTGTCACGGCTGTCAATCCTTTGCCGCGAGGCTCGGGAGGCTCGAAACGAAGTGAAAACCCGTTTTTGTTTTTTTTCAATAGAAAAAACTATCACATACGGTTCTATTCACGAACCGTCTGTGATAGTCTATTTTCACACATAGTTCAAAACCATCTGTGATGACCTCGTGTCATCACAGATACAAAAATCAGACGGTTTAAAATCAAATGCGTGATAGTGGTTTAGAACGAAATGCGTGATGAGATTTTATGTAGTAGTGCCAACTTCTCCTCTCACTCCGCTGTCCAGCTGCCACCCTTCCCTCCCCGGAGTAATCAATATATGAATCGGTACATAGCCTGCAGTTTAGACTAATTATCAATCAGAGTCCACATTCTATCAGATTTAAGTTCCCAGTTGCCAAACTCACTCCACTAACACACGTTACAAGTAAAACAAGCAAATGTTCAAAGTTGGACCAGGGTGGACCGGAGATGCAGGCGGCAGAAGACCCTGCAGGGCAGGGCGTGCCAGCAAAAACCCATACGAGATCCGCAGGCCCCGGAAAAAAAGTAAGAGGAAAGAAGCCGGAGGCGAAGGCGTTCAAAAAGAGTTGGGAGACCGCGACGATGTCGTTGAACACGCCGGCCAATTGGCCTCGCATGCCGCCGCCGTGCGTGGGTTTCCCCGCGCTGCCGCTGGTAGTCAGCCTCAGGACCAAACGCACGTAGACGAAGACCACGTAGTACTCTCTCTCTCTCTCTCTGTAGATCTCTTCACCCGTGGAGTAAAAAAGAGACCTTTCAGTCTCGTGCAGCCAAATCACAGCAGCATCTCACCACCGTCTCTCAGACTGTCTCTCTCACGTTGGCATATGCACGATGACATGTATAATAAGTATAGATAATTATTGTTTATAGTATATCTTTATATTATATATGGACGGTGCATATATAATAAGTATAGATAATTATTGTTTATAGTATATCTTTATATTATGTATAGACGATATTAGAATATAGGCTCTACAATGTATTATTTTTTTACATTTATATAGGCAACTCCCCCGTGTATAATATTTTTTATTTCTCGTATTCACTATAAACAACTTAATTCTCTGTACTGCATCAAATAGTATCCTTACTACTAAAACTTATAGAGTGAGAAACAGATAGCGATACATACTGGGATACCAGCATCTTCTCATCTGGGTACTACTCGCCGCCTTGTGCTACGCGCTGTGAAAAAAAGCTCAGATTCAACGTCTCGATGCACACGCACTGCTGCACCCGCGCGCGGCCGGCGGGAAAAGGCGTGCACACGCCATGCGCGGCCCCAGGGCCGGCCGGTGGGTCAAAGCCTCAACCCTCACAGTCACAGGGGTAGTCGAAGAGAAGGAGATCTCGAGGCGTGCGCTCCATGGAAGAAGCAAAAGGCTGTGCATGGATAAGTCACTGTGTAGCTTTTCACTTCCCATCTCTTTGACTCTGATTCGAAAGTGCCGGCCGGGTGAACACATAAAATGAACTGAAGAATGCAAAAAAAAAAAAAAAAAAAAAAATCTCATAGTCATAGATCCCTCTCTGCCTACCTATATCTATTTATGCTGGTGTTAGGGCATCCACAGTGTTAAGATGCAACTCAGCCTCTAAACCTGAACATGTAAGCTTATCGCTTTTCTCTGTAACGTGTAACATTACATTTAGCCTCTAAGATGGGTTCCACGGTAAACTAAAATATTCTCCTCCCAATCGATCCCCACATTCCTACCCGCGATCCCAATTCCTCACCCTCCTCGTGCAATCCTTGAATTATTTCAGTGATTCGATTAAAATGGACGGCCTGCAGGAAAGTGGGGGAAAAATAAGGTGCATGCATACGTGACCACTCGTATTCTACGAATTTCCTAGTGTGCAGTTCAACTGACTTGGTCGACATCGCAGAACACGCATGGCAGCTAAAAATGGAGCCAAGCTGATAATTGATCTTTTAGTGGGGCTAACTAGATGACAATGAGAAGAATGATGCCTAGACGGTTGGTTTGGTTGAAACTTCATCTTTCATGGTGATATCAGCTGACCTGGCCCACGCTCGGACTCGACTCGACTCGACAGATAGTACCCGACCCAACGACACATGATTGTTGGACTGAGCTTGTTGGTCCAATCCAACCAAACCTAACAAACCGCCTTTTACTATTGATGAATGTATGCTTTGGAAGGAGGTGATGAGAGCCGATCGAGTGCAGAGTGCAGAGTGCAGAGTGCAGAGAGTGATCTGTGGCTAGTGATCTCATCGTCATCGATCGATCGCCAATCAGGAACACATTTTGCATACTTTTTTTGTTGGGCCCATTGGCTGTCGACATGTATTCACTTGCTTTTGAACCCCATTGTTCTAGAAGGTTTCACTTGCTACTGTATCGAAATGCTAAAATCTACATGATATATTACTACTTCTTGGACTGATGCACCTCTTTGTATATGTTCACATCGGCAAGGAATTGAATGTCACAGCAAAAGTGGGGCATTAACATTCTCTATATTTTTATGCCGCTATTTTAGTTTTTCATTTCTTACATAGAGGGAAAATGCTCAAAAAAAATCACTAAACTATTTCTTTAAGGGAAGTAAAACCTAATTATTATTATTATTATCAAGGTGTGTTTTAGGTTTAATTGACACCAATAGGCATAACGCGACATGTAGGGGCTTACATGTTTTTTGAGAAAGATAAACGCAAATTATACAAGTATTATGAATTCAAATAGGATAATTTATCCTAGTGTGCACCAAAAATTATATTGCATAATTAGTAAAGGACAATGAGAATTTTGGTGATGAAAATATATAGGGTACACATAATTTGGTTTTATTTATTACTCACAATAAATTTAGCATCTGTTGTTCAAAAATGGTTCCACTGCACGCGCGCACACACATATATATATAGTACTCTCACTTCTAATATACCACTTAAACGGATATATTATACTTATTTACCACTTTCAGTATACTTAAATACCAATTATAAGACTTGATTGAAAAAAAAAATCATCAGAGCTCTTTATTTTTGCTATATACCATTTTTCATATATAAAAGAAGTATATGCACGAATTTTGCTATAAAAGTGGACTTTAATGATATTTTTCATATAACTCAGTTCGAGGTATCTTATAATCATTATTAGAGTATGCTCGAATTGATAAAGATGCATTATCTAAGTGATATGTAAGAAGTGGGAGTACGTACTCCTAATAGTACCCCCATACACACACACACATACAAAACAAATGCAACAATTTTGAGAGACAGTAGTCCTTCTGCAATTTTTTTTTACTATGAAACTACAATATGCATGCCTAGAATGGCAACATATAAAAGGAAAAAATTTCAATAACCAAGCTGTTTTAATGTGGAAAGCAAAACAAAACCTAATGTATTATAAGAACAACAAGAGCTCAAATATCCTTCCCAAGGTAGCTCCCTATGCTGACAACATCTGGGAATTTTGGACATTGTTGGCCCCCTAGACCACCACAATTCCAAATATAGCTCTCTACCACCGAAATTTTATTTCCGCCCCCCTGAGCCCGCCTACTACGCCCAAAGACCGCGGCAAGATCGATCTTATGCCGGCAGCGCAAAGATTTGCTGCTACCCTCCCAACGGCAAGAACAAAGAAGTCGCCCCTACCGTCTGACACGAACATGTTTCTTGGACCAGACATGTTTACATGAAGGGTTCCTAATATATTCGGTTTAACACCAGTGTGGCACCGCGAAGCGTCACACAACACCCTTGTCGGTGGAGGTGCGCGAGTGAATCAATCGGGAGTTGAGTTCAGGGATTCGGCACGCCATAAAAGCGAACACTGCGGGCAAGGGGGGACGGCAACAACAGGGCGATAGATGTGCAGAGGAGGGAGTGTCTCTTACCTATAGTAGTCATGTGGTACTAAACTTCCCACATTCCAAGTCACGTGAAATCATGAAATCCAAATTTTTGAAACCTTTCGTCCTAATTTTCATGACCTAAACTCTTAATTTTTTAGACAATTTCAGAGCATATAAAATTTTATAAAAATTACACAACAAAGTTCACTGTGTAAGGAGCCTGAAAAAAAATTGTAATGTTTGGACCTTATTTTCTATATTAGAAAATTCTTACAAATATTTATACTTAAATGATTTTTTGAGAAAAAATAAAAATGGATAAAATTTTGAAAAAAAATTACACAATCAAGTACACTGTGTTGGCAGGATCCATAAAAAATTATAATTTTTTGAGTTAATTTTCCATATTTAGAAATACCTCCAAAAAATATTTAAATGGATTTTTTGGAAAATTGGCACTACAGTGCTACAGTATATGCTGCTGCGTGTGGTAAGGTAGCAGGCGGCTGCTGCGGTGCAGGGGCACAACAGGTGGGCCTTGGGTACCAGAAATGAAATTTCGGTGGTAGGAAGTTATATTTGGAATTGTGGTGATCTACACTATCCAAAATTCAACACCCGGATGCAGTCCAAACACCACTACACAAAGGGTCATCACAGACAGTTCAGAACCGCCATTACAGACGGTTTTTGAACCGTCTGAGTTATATGTTTGTGATGATATGAGGTCGTCATAGACGGTTTTTGAACCGTCTGTGAAAAAGTTATCACAGATGGTTCTAAACAATAAACGTCTGTGAAAAAAGCTATCACAGATGGTTCTTGTTTAGAACCATCTGTGATAGCTTTTTCTATTGCAAAAATAAATAAAAACTGGTGCTAAAACTTTGGAGGCTGTTTTGAGGCCCTAAACGACCTTTTTTGGGGGTTTTCACTTCGTCTGGAGCCTCCCGAACCTCGCAAATGAATTTAATATGGACTTATGGATTTTCAAATTGAACTTTTCATTAGCTTTCCAACGAGCCAAAAAAACGTCGCAATCTGAGCTCGTATGCAAAAGTTATAGCGGTTTTACTGGACATTGCGTGATCCGCTATCTATATTTTTGCCGAAACCAAATAACTCAGTATGATCTACACATGCATAGAGAGCTTCCCACAATAGCCACAGCAACACCCACATCACAATAGCATCAACTCAATCTATTCACAGAGCACTAACACTAGCTCTTAGTAGTCCACATCACAGAACAAAAAGGGGGAGTAGAGAGAGTGAGGTCGTGGGAGGCCGGGGCGACGAGGTCGTGGGAGGACGGCGACGACGAGGCCGGGGTGAGGTGGAGGAGTGTAGCGTCCCGTTTTTCGGAGTTTTTTGAAAAATTTAAAAGAGAACCATTTGCTTCTTTTGCCAAAAGCTTAATTTTGAAATTTCAGAATCCATTTGCAGTTTAATATGAATTAATCAAACTTCAATTAAATTAAAGTTGGTTTAATTGAGTTTTCTGGAATTTAAAGTCAAAATTATTATTATTATAATTTTCTTGGATTTATTGGATTTTAGAAATTTATTTTCATTTTACCCGAAATTAAAAATTAATTTATTTGCAAAAGAAAAAGAAAATTTAAAGTTAAAAGTATTTTTATTAAGTCCAGAATAATTCAAGTAATTTATTTGAATTTTTCTAGAATTTTTGGAGTCTATTTGCTATTTTCTAAATTGCCTTTTTATTTATTTGAATTTCTAAAATCAAAAATGAATTAAAAATCCTCCTTTACTGTTCTTGGGCCGAATCCCTTCGGCCCATCTCCTGTTCCCTACGCCGCCCGCGCCCCGCTGTCCCACTTCATGCCTTGGCCTCACCTCGCTCCTCGCCGTCCGATCGGGCATCCGGCGTCCTCGTTCGCCGCGTCGCCCTCCTTCGCCTCAGCCGCCCGATCTCCATCCGGCGTCCCTAGCGCGTCCACGTCGCCGCAGCTCCGCCTCGCTGTTTCTGGCCGTTGGATCGAGATCCGGCCGCGCCCGTTCGTCTTCTCCGCCGCGCCGCCCCTCTCTCTTCTCCGCCGTCCGATCGAAATCGGACGACGCTTCGTCGCCCGCTGAAAGCATCTAGGCCCCTAAAAATGGTTTTGGTAATTAATGATAATATGTGAATATGGGATTAACAAGTTTACTAAGAATGTGCAAGGTTAATTCCATTTTGATGAACATGATGAAGCAAGGATGCATGCTAAAGGAAAATGTGAAGATCAACAAGGCTTAAAGTCAAGGTACAAATAGTCTAGGATCCTTTTCTATTTTACCGGTCTAAGGAGAATTGGTTGGTAGACCGGATTATAGGATAAATGCCGTACTATTAAGGGGGATCACGACTAGTAGCTTGATAGCTTATTCTTGTGCCATTTGGATCAACTTAGGATCATGCATGCATTTAAAATTGGACTTGAATTTAAGTTAGAATGAATTGATGCTTTAATTCGAATCGGATGAACAGAAGGCTTAGCAATGTTGTGCAAGCGCCGTTGTTCCGACGATATTTCAGCGGTTGCAAAATAACGATGAGTGTAATCTCCTTTAAAACCGTTTTGAGAATCGTTTATCTGCGCGTATAATCGGATGAACCGCATCCCGGTTGTTCCGATGATATACGACGGTTGGAAAATAACCAGACGAGTGTAATCTCCTTTGAAAACCTCTTTTGAGAATCGGGTGTACCGCCACGTATAATCGGATGAACCGCATACGGATGTTCCGAAATATATTTGGCGGTTGTAAAATTCGAAACGGATGCAAAATCTACGGTTTAGAAAACACGAAATCGGACGATCCGGGTGTTTGCCTGCGGATGAACCGCAACTAAATCCAACGGCTATATCAGTGCATTTAATGCGTGTAACATAGCCGTTACCGTGCATTGAGTATAGCGCGGTTGTACCGATGCTAACACGCCGGTTGTTCCGATATGTGCTGAAATTTCGGGAACTTCTTCCCAACGGCTAGAATTGGTTGGTGGAGGCTATAAATACCTCCCCAACTGCACAAGGGACAAGTTACAGAGTGCATTGAAGATATCTCAACCCTTGTGAGCATTGTGCATTCAATTCTACTCCCAATTTACTCTTGCATTCATTAAGAGGAGATCAAGTGCATTCATCTTTAGTTGATTCATTGGCACTTGAGTAAAGTCAAGCGAGGATCGTTGATCTATTCTCTTGGGGTGTTGCCGCACTCCTAGACGGCTTGGCGGTGAAGCACGGTGATCTTCTCAAGTGAAGCTTGTGAGAAGACCCGAGCAAGATTGTGAGTGGTTGGTGTTCACCATCTCCGGAGCGGAGGAAGAACAACCCAAGTGATTGAGGGAAGGCTTAATTCGTGGAGCCGGCTTGAGTGGTCAAGCTTCCTCAACGTGGACTAGTGAAGACCGCAAGTCTTGATACCACGGAAAAACTTCATTGTGTCTTGTGGTTATTTCTTGTCTTTACAATTCCGCACTTATACTTCTAGCTTGCTTATTGTAATTAAATTGCCTAGCTAGGAGCATAACTTGTTTAGACTAAGTCATTGAATTGAAAAATTGTTAATTTGTTAAAACTTTAAAAACCTCCTATTCACCCCCCTCTAGTCGGTTATCCTTGATCCTACAAGTGGTATCAGAGCTTGGTCTCTCCGTTGTTGGACTTAACCGTCTAGGAGAGCAAGGATGGCTAGTGAGGGAATGGCTTTAGGAAGGGCTCCACTCTTTGATGGCACAAATTATGCTTATTGGAAAATTAGAATGTCAATCTTTTAAAGGCCATGAGTCCAAGCATTTGGAAAATCGTAAATGATGGTTACACTATGCCTCTTAATCCACTTGAACCCACGGATCAAGACACGCGTAACTCTCATTTAGATGCCCAAGCTATGAATGCTCTCTTTGGCGCTTTGAGCGGATGAGTTCAATAGAGTGAGCAATTTGGAAACCGCTCATGCTATTTGGACAACTCTCTCGAAATCCATGAGGGTACATCCACGGTCAAAGAAGCCAAATTGCATAGGCTTGGATTAAATATGAGACATTCATAATGTTGCCTCATGAAAACATCAATGAGATGTATTCAAGACTCAACAACATTGTGAATGAGCTCAAAGGCCTTGGGACTAACCTTTCCGATGTTGATATTGTGCGCAAGATGCTTAGGGCTCTTCCTGACAAATATGAAACTTTGGTGACGCTCTTCATCAACTCTCCCGAATTGCCAAGGATGACACCAACGGCCTTTTGGGCAATCTCATCACAAATGAGTTGTTCAAGAAGGACAAAGAAGAGCTCGTGGAGACATCCTCCTCAAAGAAGAAAATTACCGCTTTCAAGGCCAAAGCGGAATCAAGTGATGATGAGGATGAAGGAGAAGATTCCGATGAGGAGTATGCACTCCTTGTAAGAAAAATGAAGAAGTTCATGAAGAGACGCCCAATAGAAGCTACAACTTTGACAAATACAAGAAGGGACAATATTCAAGTGACAAGAAGAGTTATAGCAACATTCGATGCTATAATTGTGATGAAAAGGACACATCTCATCTCGTTGCCGCAAAGAAGGATGACAAGGACAAGTCATTCAAGAAGAAAGAATATAATGGCAAGAAGAAGCTTTTCAAGAAGCTTCACAAGGATGGCAAGAATGAAGCTCACATTGGAGAGTGGGATTCAAATGATGAATCAAGCGACTCAGACTTCGATGAGGATGAGTCCTCCAAGAAGAAGGGACTAGTTGGCATTGCTATCAAAGAAACTCCTTCACTATTCTCCACTCCTACATGCCTCATGGCAAAAGGAGATAAGGTAAAATCCATTGATAGTGATGAACCAACTTATGAAGAATTATTGGATATGCTTGATGAATTAAATGAATTTAATGGAAAAGAGAAATCAAAATTTAAAGTCTTGAAGAAAGAATATCTCTCTCTAAAAGACTCTTTTGAGGAGCTAAAGAAAGCTCATGATTCTCTCATCTTAAAGAATATTGAAAAATCTCATTCACATATTGGAATTACTTGTGATTTAATGAATGAGATGTCTAAAGTAGATATTGCTTTAAATGAAAAATCCATGTCTAGCATTTCTACTTCATGTGATGATTTACTTGCCATGCCATGTTGCTCTAGTGATGATTCAATTGCTAGTTTAGCAAATACTTGTGATCCTTTACTTATTGTTGAGAACCATGAATTAAAAGAACAAGTCAATAAACTAAGCAAAAGCTTGGAAAGATGCTTTAAGGGTAAGGCCACCTTAGACAAGCTTTTGAGTGAGCAAAGGTGCTCATTCAACAAGGAAGGTCTCGGGTATGTGCCTAAGAAAGGTAAGAAGCAGCAAATAAACCCACAAGGTATGTGAGGGAAAATGGTAAGTATTGCTATAAGTCTTGGGAAATAGGACATGTGCAACAAAATTGTCCTAAAGGTAAAATTGCATCTTTTGGTATATATGATTCATGCTATATGCTTAGAAAGACTAAGGATGGTAAAATACTTGCTCATTTTATTGGCACTTCAATTTTAGGCGCTAAAAGAATGCTATTTGGGTGCCTAAAACCTTGGTCACTAACCTCCAAGGACCCAAACAAATTTGGGTACCTAAAAGAACTTGATTCTTGTTTTGTAGGTGAACTACAAGACCGGTGGAAAACATTGGGTGCTTGATAGTGGTTGCACTCAACACATGACCGGTGATAGAAAAATGTTCACCACATTCGAGAATGGGAAAGGAATGGACAAAATCACATTTGGTGACAATAGCAAAGGAAAGGTAATTGGATTGGGTAAAATTGCTATCTCAAATGACCTTTCCATTTCAAATGTATCTTTAGTAGAATCACTAAACTTTAACTTGTTATCCGTAGCTCAAATATGTGATCTAGGACTAATTTGTTCCTTTTCTAAAGAAGGTGTTACAATTTCAAATGAAAATGATAACTCTTTAATTTTTAAAGGATTTAGATTTGGAAACCTTTATTTGGTAGATTTCACTTCAAATGATTCATGCTTAAAACTTGTTTGATGGCAAAACCTCCTTGGGTTGGCTTTGGCATAGAAGGCTAGCTCATGTAGGAATGATTCAACTCAAAAGCTTTTCAAACATGATTTAGTTGTTGGCTTGAAAGATGTGAAGTTTGAGAAAACCGACTTTGTAGTGCATGTCAAGCCGGTAAACAAGTCGCTAATTCTCACCCTTCCAAAAGTATCATGTCAACTTCTAGACCATTGGAACTCTTACATATGGATTTGTTTGGGCCAACAACCTATAAGAGTATCGGAAATAGCTATTGTTTGGTTATTGTGGATGATTACTCTAGATATACATGGGTATTCTTCCTAGATGATAAAAGTGAAACCTCAAGAATTTTCAAAAACTTTACAAAAGGGCCCAAAATGAATTTGATTTCAAAATAAAGAAAATCCGTAGTGATAATGGTTAGAGTTCAAAAATACTAAAGTTGAAGACTTTTGTGATGAACTTGGAATAAAGCACTAACTTTCCACAACCTACACCGGAACAAAATGGAGTTGTAGAAAGGAAAATCGTACATTAATTGAAATGGCTAGGACAATGCTTGATGAATATAATACTTAGATAGTTTTTGGCGGAAGCAATTAACACCGCTTGTCATGCCATAAATCGTCTTTATTTACATCGTCTTTTGAAAAAGACTTCCTATGAGCTTCTTGTAGGAAGAAAACCGAACATCTCCTATTTTCGTGTCTTTGGTTGTAAATGCTATATTTTAAAGAAGGGTGTTGGTTATCAAAATTTGAAAGTAGATGTGATGTTGGTTTCTTACTAGGTTATTCATCAAATAGTAAAGCTTATCGTGTCTTCAACAAAACTCGGTTTAGTTGAAGAAAAACATGATGTTCAATTCGATGAAACTAATGGCTCTCAAGAAGAGCATGAGAATTTGGATGATGTAGGCAATGAAGCCTTGAGAAGGGCAATGGAGCATATGCAAATTGGTGACATAAAGCCCGAAGATGATTCATCATCCTCCACACAAGTTGAACCACCAACATCTTCTACAAACCAAGTTCAATTTGACAATAAGGAAGATGATCAACCATCTAACTTACCACCAAGAATCCACAATGCAATTGCTAAGGATCATCCAATAGACCAAATATTGGGTGATGTAAGTAAGGGTGTTCAAACTCGATCTCGTGTTGCTTCTTTTGTGAATATTACTCTTTTGTCTCTTGTATTGAGCCAAAGCATGTAGAAGAAGCACTTGAAGATCCGGATTGGGTGAATGCTATGCATGAAGAACTCAACAACTTCACCCGAAATGAAGTTTGGACATTGGTGGATCGACCCAAGGAACACAACGTCATTGGTACAAAATGGGTCTTTAGGAACAAGCAAGATGAAAATGGTTTGGTTGTTCGAAACAAAGCAAGATTGGTAGCTCAAGGTTATTCACAAGTTGAAGGTTTGGATTTTGGTGAAACTTTTGCTCCCGTAGCTAGATTAGAATCAATTCGGATATTACTTGCTTTTGCATCATGCTTTGATATTAAATTATTTCAAATGGATGTTAAAAGTGCTTTCTTAAATGGTAATATTTCGAACTTGTATTTGTTGAACAACCTCCGGTTTTGAAGATCCTAAAATCCTAATAATGTCTATAAACTCTCTAAAGCGCTCTATGGCCTTAAACAAGCTCCTAGAGCATGGTATGAACGACTTAGAGATTTTCTAGTCTCAAAAGGATTCAAAATTGGGAAGATTGATTCAACCTTATTTACTAAAGTTATAGATGATGATTTCTTTGTATGTCAAATTTATGTTGATGATATTATTTTGGGTCTACTAATCAAGATTTTTGCAAAGAATTTGGTGATATGATGTCTAGGGAATTTGAAATGTCGATGATTGGAGAATTAAGCTACTTCCTTGGATTCCAAATCAAGCAACTCAAAGATGGGACCTTCGTGAGCCAAACCAAGTATGCAAAAGAATTGATCAAGAAGTTTGGTATGGAGGATGCAAAACCCATCAAGACTCCCATGGCAACAAATGGTCATCTTGACTTAAATGAGGGAGGTAAATCGGTAGATTTAAAGCTTTATAGATCTATGATTGGTAGTTTGCTTTATCTTACCGCATCTAGGCACGATATCATGTTTAGTGTTTGTATGTGTGCTCGCTTTCAAGCAAATCCAAAAGAATGTCATTTAATGGCTGTTAAAAGAATTCTAAGATATTTAAAGCATTCCTCTAGCATTGGCCTTTGGTTCCCGAAAGGTGCTAAATTTGACTTAATTGGATATTCGGACTCCGATTATGCGGGATGCAAAGTGGATAGAAAAAGCACCTCGGGTAGTTGTCAATTTTTAGGAAGATCTTTAGTATCATGGTCATCCAAGAAACAAAATTCCGTAGCCCTATCCACCGCCGAAGCCGAATATGTTTCCGCGGGAAGTTGTTGTGCTCAATTGCTATGGATGAGGCAAACATTGATGGATTATGGAATTAAACTGATAAAATGCCTCTTTTGTGTGATAATGATAGTCTTTGTGAAAATAGCTAATAATCTGTTCAACACTCAAGAACCAAGCATATAGATATTCGCCACCATTTCTTGAGAGATCATGTGATCAAGGAGACATTGATATTAGCCACATAAGAACCAAGACCAATTAGCGGATATTTTCACCAAGCCATTAGATGAAGGCGCTTTTGCAAATTGAGGAATGAATTAAATGTCATAGATTATTCAAACATTGTTTAAATTTTTGTTATTACAGTTTTTTTTATTTGGTGTTATTTAAGTATTTTGTAAAAGAATTTCTCAAATCTCGTATTAAATTCACTATAATTATAAAAACTACGTTTATATATAATCTTCAGTATATTATATGCATAATGATCCCTAAATGATGTTTTATTGAGTGTAAATCTAAGGATCATTTGCAATTATTCAAAATTCCAAAGAAATCCGAGCCTTATCAATATCTCGGGACAATCCAGACATCCGGAGTGATGCGAGCAGACGTCCATGAGGCGGATCATCCGGCGTTATAATAGCGGAACGTCCGTTTTCTTTTTGACCTTATCACTCAAATGCTCGTCTGCTTTCCTTTTCTTCTCGGTCGCTCGAGTTCTTCTCTCTCGGTAGGCGCCTCTCAAAACCCCTCTCTCAAATCGAGTGATTCTCTCGGTGGATCTCCAAGTCCTCGCTGATTCTTGCATTTCGGTGCTCTCCTTCCTCAAATCTCAAGGTAAAACATCTCTTGATTCGAGTTTTACCGCATTTTGAGCACTCGGAGTAGTTTTAGGGTTTTCGATAATGCGGTTGATTTCTAGCAATCTAATTGGGCAAAAGTGCTTCACCGGTATCCTATGACCCTTGCGCATCGGTTCTAGCACTCACTCTCTTAGATTCCATCAAAATCTCGGAGATTCTTCAACCCTAGTTTTGGTCGGGACAATCGGACGTTCGGTTCTTGAGGGCGAACGACCGCGATTCGAACGTTCCGCCACATAACGGCGGATGATCCGATTATCTGATGTAACCGTAAATTGTCATTTCTTTCAATTCAATTCAATTCAAATCTGTTCCTTGACATCTTAATCACTCCAATCTCTATATAGATGCCTAGAATGCGAGGAACATCCAAGAAGTCTCGAGGATCGTCAAGACAAGTGCCTTGGCACCTCAACCTCCAACGCGAATTGGAAGAGTCCAACCCGACATTCTGTTCGACGGCAGACCTCGCAGGAAAAGGAAAGGGAAAGAGACCACTCAAACCGAATCGTAAAATAGCTCGAAGTGAATCAATTGAGGAAATCGAATCGAGAAGAAGAAGATGAAGTAGAGGAAGTTCCTCCTAGGACGTGAGAAGATGATGATTTGGTTGATCCTCCGGGGACTCCTCTCGACCTGCATCTTCGTCGCCAGATGACTATGCCATCAAGCGCCATGTCAATCAATATCTTCAAGAATGACACATTGAATCCAAAATTCCACACAATCTTTCAAGAGCAAGTGTATGAGCAAATATATAATAGGCACAAGAAGTTTGCCGATCATAAATGGATTAACTGGCATAATATTAATACCTTGGACAAATTCAGTGGAGTCTATCAGCTTTTCTACAATGTGGGTCTTCATGATCTTGTGGGCATAAAACAGAATTATGATGACAAGATCATTCGACAGTTTTATGCCACACTGCATATGTCTCACGACTTGAAGACTTTTAGATGGTCGGTGGTGTCGAAATGTGGAAAGCACCAAAGAGGAATTTGCGAGTATTAAGAATTCAGTCCGGCTCTTGGGACAAAATCTTTGAGAGTTCAGCCCTACTTGTTCCTGCTTGTGCCAGGCATTATGACTCTTCAGCTAAATGCAAGTTAGGGACAATTACTGGATTGAAGCCAGAAGTGAGCATGATTAACAGGATAATTAATCATACTTTCTACCCTAAGAGTGGGAATTTCGATGCGATGACGGGGCATGTTTGGAACATGATAGATCATATTGTGGAGGAGTTAAATTTGATGTAGTGGATGTTATTCTTCAAGGCATAGCCTCCTCCAAGAATGACAGAGTTAAAAGGATTTATTATGCTCCTTACATCATGGCATTGATTGTTAGAAAGATCGAAAGTCCGTGGTGGTTTGGGATCTACTCACAAGCCATATAAACCACGAGATGCCATTCCTCCTCAACAAGTCTCTGAGAATGCCCCGCCGAGGTGATGCTCCTCCGCCGCTATATGCACGATGCAAGTGCTCTAGCGCAAGTACTTCAAAATCGTGATCTATTATCAAGACTTTACAGAAATGAAGGTGAACAAGTCGCCTTCGAGATGAGACTCGTCATAGGCTTTCTACGATGGCAGCTATCCAAAATGACTTCTTTGATGAGACTCATAACAGACTATCAGCTTTGTCTGAGGGTCTAAATGACTTAGAACACTTTCTCAAGACCCCTCAGCGTTATGTTCGCCGACCTCCTCAGTCGCCCAAGGGTCCTTCTTCTAGGACAGCTGCACCTACTCCAGCTCCCTCAGCTGCACCTACTGAGTTTCAGGCTCCAGCTCCTTCCACTCTCTCAGTATCTCAGGATCCCGCGCCATCTGTGTCAGCTTCTCCGGATCCTGCACCAGTTTCAGCTCCGCCTGCTGCTTCTCCTGCTCCTGCTCCAGCTCAGGACCCAGCTTCTTCCTCTCAGGACCCCCCCGTTTGATGCTTTTTGGTACTTTGATGCCAAAGGGGGAGAAATTATGAAGATGTGAAGACTTAGTTTTAGGGGGAGCTATGGGCTTATGTGATTTATATGTGTTTTGTAAAACTGGTTGATTGTTGATCTATTTTGTGCCTGTAATAGTTGGTAACTTTTGTTGAACTTGTGGAATGTGGTTATGTCTTATTATCTTTTTATGCAATGCAATCTGAATTATTTGACATATCTTATACTGTATTGCTTCCTCAAGTTCATAAATGCAAAAGAAACTCATAAAATTTTCAATTCTTTACATATGCTTGCAAATTATTCACTATCCATATGCATTCGTTTAGGGGGAGTCTTCTTTTAATTGGATTTGACAAGAAAAATAATTCTCAAAATTTACTTATGCTCATTGCAAAGATTATTTTACCTGTCAAAAGACTTCAAAAGAATATACACTCTTAGTATATTCAAAACAACTTTTCTCACATATTAAGTGTGTTGTCATCAATTACCAAAAAGGGGGAGATTGAAAGCATCTAGGCCCCTAAAAATGGTTTTGGTAATTAATGATAATATGTGAATATGGGATTAACAAGTTTACTAAGAATGTGCAAGGTTAATTCCATTTGATGAACATGATGAAGCAAGGATGCATGCTAAAGGAAAATGTGAAGATCAACAAGGCTTAAAGTCAAGGTACAAATAGTCTAGGATCCTTTTCTATTTTACCGGTCTAAGGAGAATTGGTTGGTAGACCGGATTATAGGATAAATGCCGTACTATTAAGGGGGATCACGACTAGTAGCTTGATAGCTTATTCTTGTGCCATTTGGATCAACTTAGGATCATGCATGCATTTAAAATTGGACTTGAATTTAAGTTAGAATGAATTCAGTGCTTTAATTCTGGAATCGGATGAACCGAAGGCTTAGCAGCGGTTGTACCGAAGCGCGGTTGTTCCGACGATATTTCAGCGGTTGCAAAATAACAGTACGAGTGTAATCTCCTTTTAAAACCGCTTTTGAGAATCGGCTGTACCGCGCGTATAATCGGATGAACCGCATCCCGGTTGTTCCGATGATATTACGACGGTTGGAAAATAACAGTACGAGTGTAATCTCCTTTGAAAACCTCTTTTGAGAATCGGTGTAACCGGACGTATAATCGGATGAACCGCAATACGGATGTTCCGAAATATATTTGGCGGTTGTAAAATTCGAAACGGATGCAAAATCTCTGGTTTAGAAAACCAAATCGGACGATCCGGGTGTTTGCCTGCGGATGAACCGCAACTAAATCCAACGGCTATATCAGTGCATTTAATGCGTGTAACATAGCCGTTACTGTGCATTGAGTATAGCGCGGTTGTACCGATGCTAACACGCCGGTTGTTCCGATATGTCTTTGAAATTTGGAACTTCTTCCCAACGGCTAGAATTGGTTGGTGGAGGCTATAAATACCTCCCCAACTGCACAAGGGACAAGTTACACAGTGCATTGAAGATATCTCAACCCTTGTGAGCATTGTGCATTCAATTCTACTCCCAATTTACTCTTGCATTCATTAAGAGGGAGATCAAGTGCATTCATCTTTAGTTGATTCATTGGCACTTGAGTAAAGTCAAGCGAGGATCGTTGATCTATTCTCTTGGGGTGTTGCCGCACTCCTAGACGGCTTGGCGGTGAAGCACGGTGATCTTCTCAAGTGAAGCTTGTGAGAAGACCCGAGCAAGATTGTGAGTGGTTGGTGTTCACCATCTCCGGAGCGGAGGAAGAACAACCCAAGTGATTGAGGGAAGGCTTAATTCGTGGAGCCGGCTTGAGTGGTCAAGCTTCCTCAACGTGGACTAGTGAAGACCGGCAAGTCTTCGATACCACGGGAAAAACTTCATTGTGTCTTGTGGTTATTTCTTGTCTTTACAATTCCGCACTTATACTTCTAGCTTGCTTATTGTAATTAAATTGCCTAGCTAGGAGCATAACTTGTTTAGACTAAGTCATTGAATTGAAAAATTGTTAATTTGTTAAAAACTTTAAAAACCTCCTATTCACCCCCCTCTAGTCGGTTATCCTTGATCCTACACCCGCGCCTCTCTACCTCCCCACCGTCCGATCGAAATTGGACGGCGCCTTGCCTCGTCTTCCTCCCGCGCCTTTTTTCTCTCTCTCCCGCGCGCCGCCGCCAATCCATCTGTCTCGTCTCCTCCTCCGCGCGTCCGCCGTGCGCCGTGCGTCCGTCTCGCCACGCTTGCCGTGCGTGCTCGTCGTCCGCCCCGCCGCGCCCTCACCCCGCCCGTGGCCTCGCCTATAAATGCCGCCGATTCCTCTCCTCTCTCCTCTCTCTCCTTCCTCTCTCTCGCGCTTCGCGCCGCTCCTCCCTCTTCTCCTTGCCGTCGCCGCCGTTTCCGGCCAAGCCGCCGCCGCCGCCGTCTCCTCAGCTCGGTCGTGCCGCCGTCTCCCTCGGCTCGGCCGCCGCCGCCTCCTCTGCCTCTCTCTCTCTCTCTCTCTCGCCTGCTGGGCCCGAGCCGACGTGGCGTGCGTCGTCCACAAGGTCGGTTGCGTCGTCGCTGCTTTCGGCGGACGTGGCAACCACGTAGCGCGTGCGTGTGCGCTGACGCATTTCTCTGGATTTTTCAATAGAAAAATAAATCCGGAAAATCAGAAAATCCAATTCTATCATTTTATGTGTTTTCCAACTTCTTTTGGCCGTAACTTTCACATCCGAACTCCGATTTGGGTGATCCAAATTTCTAAATTCATATAAATTCAGCCTCTTTCATTTGGTACTGGTTTTGTAATATTTGGAGTTCATTTAGTGCTGTTTTATTTATTGTTGCTATTCTCGTACGTGTAGATTCCGGCGTTTCGGAAGATTTCTTCGACCCAACGACCGAAGACCCGCTCCTCGTCAACGAAGGCAAGTCGTAGGCCTTTGACCATGTTGAACCCATTTTACAAATATATATTGTATTAAATTATCATGCATGGCTAGTTTTATTAAAAATGGTTTTGGGAGTAGATAATTACCAAATTGCCATTATGCCTCCTTGATGAATTGAAAGTGAAATGTCTCCTTGAATGACATATATCCTTGGACACCTTAGGATGGTTAATACTAGTTGGACATAATTGTATACCAACTTGGGAGCGTAGTATTGCTTAGTCTTGCTTTAGTTACCCGCGAGACTTTCGATCACGTGTTCAATGATTATTGAAATTTGACTAATGGAACTATGGAACAGTGGTGTGAGGCCACTTTTATTAAAAGATGTTGTGCCATGGCAGGGATTGCCATTTGGTCGGGAATGAACAAAAATGATTTATGCTCGGGCTTGAGGTAGGAAGCTAAGGTGGGTGTGTGATGCACATTGGGTTGTGGTAGACTTGTCTGAGCAGCCAACTAAGGACTTAACTTTGCAAGTCATTGATCTGGGCCACCTCGTGCAACCATAAGTCCGGTATGGGACGGACCTGGCCAACTAATTAGGGAAGTTTTGAGTCGGTTCTGTTAGGGTTGATTATTGGCGCAAGAGGGGCGTGATGGCGAAACCTTAGCGAAACGTAACCGAGGCAAAATGGAACTTTGTAAAGGCCTTGTGATAGTCACTTAGTCGCACACCCTCGGAAGTGTGTCAGACGGACATTACAAGTGATTTATCTCTTGTGGGTAAAGCTGTACAACCTCTGCAGAGTGTTAAAAACCTATTCGAATAGCCGCGTCCCCGGTTACGGACATGCCTGGTGATTTCGCGCAAGGGGTAGCATTTTCAAAAATGTGGTTTGGTTCGATGGAAACGTTTGGTTGGAATGGTTGGGAAGTGAACGGGATGTTCACTGTTTGATTCAAAAGAACTTGGTTATCTATGTATTATTCTTTTAAAAATCCTGCTTTGCAATCTAATTAATGTAATTACTGTTAAACTTGCTTTCTGCAAATTAGCCATAAAGCCAGTCTTGCTTAAGCCTGTCATGAATACTATGTGTATACATTTCTCTACGACTTGCTGAGTACTTTATGTACTCACGGCTTTATGCCCTTTGTTGATCAGTCCCAGCAGAAGAATCAGGAAATATTGAGTTCTACGAAGAAGGCTACTTTGAAGACTTCGCGAACTAGGTCACGTCCTCCACTCGATTGCCTGTGGGCATGTCGATTGGGCTCCACGTATTTTGAGATTTCACGCGGATACTCTGTTGTTGCTAAGCCTCGTGAGGCGACTTTTGTAAGAACCTTGACCATAAGGTCTTTGCTGTTTTAATTAATATTACTTTGTCTGCTTCATTAGTTCGTTGTTGAATGGTTATGATTACATCACTGTTGCAACTGTGCGAGCTAGCTACTGATCATGGGACTAGCTTGGTATGCACAAAGGGTCTCGGGGTTGTGTGAATCCCGGGGTCCAACAAGGAGGTCGTGGGAGGCCGGGGCGACAAGGCCGTGGGATGCCGGCGACGACGAGGCCGAGGTGAGGTGGAGGAGGCCGTGGGCGACGAGCTCGGGGGAGGACGTGGCGACGAAGTGGAGGAGGCCGGGGACGACGAGGTCATGGGAGGCCAGCGACGACGAGGCTAGGGCGAGGTGTAGGAGGCCACGAGCGACGAGTTCGGGGGAGGCCGGAGTGCAAGGTCAGGGCAAGAGGGCGGCACTCGGTTAGAAGAGAGTTGGCAGAGGAGGAGATGGAGATGTTAGGAGACTCTGTTAATATAAAGCGATTTTCGGCAGCCCGCCCATTAAGTCTAAATTTTCGTTTTCCCGATCAACAAAATAAAAGTATCATACACTGTTTTATCTACAAAACCGTCTGTGATATGATTATAATCACAAACCACGATGACAGAGGGGCTTCAAAGGCGCTGTTAGAGGCGGAGGCGCGAGCTCTGGCTGGCGACGGCGAAACGAGGGCGAGAGGGAGGGAGAGTTGGGGGAAGCAAGAGGATGGGAAGGGGCTCACGGGGCGCTATTTAACGGTGAAAGAGGAGTATGGGCGAAGGTTCGCGGCATGTGCGCACGGGCGAGCTCTGGTAGGCACTGGGCATGGCGCGGCTGACGGGACTCGCAGAGAGAGAAGGGCAAGTGCGGGATTGACAGCGGCGGAACGGGCCTTCAATGCGTGCGAAAAACAGGCCGGCGACAGTGACTTTTCGGCGGCTGTGACGCAGCGCGGATGCGGACGGGACGGGGCAGAGGGCAGGTGAGCGATGAGGTCAACGAGGCAAGTGGGGGAGAAGACGGGACAGGGAGGGGAAAAGACGGGGCGACGGGCACTGACGCGGGCGTGGAGTCAACAAGAGAAGGTGGGGGAGTAGACTGGGGCATGTTCGGCCAGTGGATGGGGCAACGCATGGCAGGGCGAGCAACGGGAAGGAGGAGGTGACAAGGAGGAAGAAAAACAGGGAGAGACGCCGACAGGTGGGACCGCCATGTCAGTGGGGGAGAGAGGAAGGCGCGGCACTTGGGCTAGGAGAGAGAGGAAGGGAAATGGGCCGGAGGACATTCGGCCCGAAAGCAGAAATAAGATTTAATTGATTTTTTGAATTTTAGAAAATACAACAAATCAAAATAACTTTTAGAAATAGCAAAAGGAGTTCAAAAATTATGGAAAAATTCACATAAATTTTGTAATTTATTTTGAACTTAATAAAATTATTCCCAACTTAAAATTAACTTTTAATTTTGTACATAACTATTTTTAATTTTTGAAAGACATGAGAAAGCTTTTTAAATACGAGAAGATTCAAGAAATTATATAATTTTTTCTTTTTAACTTTAAATCCAAAGTAAACCCAGAAACTCAATAAACTTTATTTTTGACTTTTAAAATATACAAAATTGAGAAAAGCAATAAAACTCAATTAAAACTCAGGAAATTCAATAAAATAATAATTTTATAATTTTAATTTTGGTAATAGAACTTTGGGATGTTACACTTAACATCCATTTGATGGACAATAAGTCCTTGTGAGGCAGCTAAGGACAGTAGTACCCGTATAGTGGACAAGCTAGCATTTGGTGAGTAAGTATCAAAGAAATCTTCTCCTTCTTTTTAAGTATAGCCCTTGGCCAGAAGTCTTGCCTTGTACTTTTTAATGGTACCATCTGGCCTAAGCTTTTTCTTGAACACCCACTTACATCCAATTGGCTTGCAGCTATATGGACGATTAGTGATTTTCCAAGTTGTGGATATCGTGGGGGATATGTGCATGATCTTAGGATGAGGAGTCAATTGGCAATGGCGTTGTTGGTTTGCAAAATCTCGCGTTTTTGGGTTTGCTTTGTCTTTGTCAGTCCGGCTCGATCGCCGTTGGAATGGTCCGACCAAGCAATGCTTGCCGGTCCGACCACCCACAGGTGTTGGTGGTTTTTGAAGCTAAGCTAAAAATAGGTTGTATAGGCAAGTGAGGGGAGTCTCCTGGATGTGGTGACATAATTTTTAGAGCTCCCAATCAAAAGTTCTATTCATTTGAAAATTCTAGAAGGTTTCGGATTTTCGAAATGGAAAAATGGCTAAGTCCTTTCGGGCGGTCCGACCGCCGTTATGTAATCGGTCCGACCGGTCTGAAATCGGTCGGACCGACCGTATGGGGCGGTCAGACCGCCAATCACTTGGACTTTAGCCTTTTTGGCATTGTTGTGTTTTGGATGTGTTTTATGTATGGATTTCAATGCTTTATTGTTGCATCTTGTATTGTTGAACTAACGTGGGTCAAGTTGTGAAGAACTTGTTCCCGGAGACGATTTCTTTGTCTATTGCTGTGCAGGTGGCTTGCAGGTCAACGACGTCAACGGTGAGATGGATCGAGACTACGCTTGGAGAGCTGAGGTCCAGAACGATCTTGGATGCCGGGTGAGGTCGTGTGACTCAAGCATGGTGCAGAATGGGCAAGATGGATCGAACGGGCAGTTCGTTGCAGCTAGTTGGATCAGGCGGTGCGGAAGTCGGTGCAAGTCCCTGGGAGGTTCCGATGGGATTCGGACGGGAGAGACTTGCCGACATGATGAGAGCCGCTGATCAACCTACACGTGGTGAAGCAGGCGATTGCTTCAACAGATGTATGTGTGTGTATCCCATGTGTGTGTGGGCCTTAATGGGAGCCCATGAGTGAAACCCTAGCTCTCCATATAATAGAAGGGGTGAGATGTAAAAGCCCCCAAGAAGCATTCATTTGGAAACTCCAAGACTTTTCTAGGGTTTGGAGAGGAGAGGAGAGAAGAGGCTAGGGTTTGGAGAAACTTGTATGTGTGCTCTTTGTTTGAGCTCTTGTCCTCCTTGAGGGAGTGGCTTTGACAAGCATCATATTGAATCAATCAATCCATGAATGCTTGTTCATTGATGAAGTCTCATTTGCTTTCTTCTCTCTTTTGATGATTGTGGTGCTTCCTTGATCCGGTTGATTTTGGTTGGTCTCTTGACCTCATTTACCTTGCTTTGATGTGTGGGAATACTCCTAGAACCATCTAAACCTTCAATCCCCCACAAGCAAGTTTTGGATCAAGTTTTTCATATTTCTAGGGCTTGAGCACTTCTTTGGTAAAACCTTAAGAGATCGATTATTTAAAGTGGATCTGAACGATAGTCGCTAGAAATAGATCTCAGATATCCTCAGGGAGGTGTGCTCCAAATTTGGTCAAGTTTCATTAGTTGAATCAAAAGTTGGACCAATTTTCGTTTTGGATTTGGGCTTTGTGTTTTGGTACTGGACTAAATCGGTCCGACCGATTTAGAAAGCGTCGATCATTAACCAACCTTGACCGCTTGGTTAACGGCGGTCGAACCGATTCAATGATCGGACCGCCATTTGGCCGATGGTCGAACCTCTAGTGTTCAGACCAGTCCACCTGAGATCAATTCTCCAGTGTTGAGTCTTGTGGTTAAAGGGGGTAATCAGATTCAGCACAAGGCTTCCTCTGTGCATTCACTGATCTTCTTAGCTTTCATAGCTAAAGGAGAAAAGTGCGTGTTGAATTTGATTAAGGCGAAAAATTAAGATTGCGCCTATTCACCCCCCCCCCTCTAGTCGCCTTTACGGTCCTACACAAGTCCCATTAGCCATAATGGAATCCATTTCTCTACAGACTGTATCTTTCCAGTACTCTGCATCAGGAGATGCATATGCCTCTGAAATGGATTTGGGAACATCATCCACACGGTACATAGTGAAATCATCTCCAAAGGATTTTTCTATCCTTTATCTTTTACTCCTAGGAACAATACTGTCATCCTTCTCAATGATTTGTTTGTGTGTGTTCGGAATGCTCAATGGGAATTATGGATTCAGGAGTTAAATCATTTGCTTGACTAGTAGAGTGATGCATATCCTTCATGGAGAATATATTCTCAAAAAATATAGCATCTCGAGACTCTATTATTGTATCGACATGTATGTTAGATACCTCGGATTTAACTATTAGAAACCTATAGGCAGTACTATAATGAGCATATCCTAGAAAGATAAAATCCATAGTTTTGGTCCAAGTTTGTGCTTTTTAGTTATCGATACGTTGACTTTTTCCAAGCACCCCAAGTGCGCAAGTAGGATAGTGATGGTTTTCTCCCTTTCCATCCTTCATACGGAGTAATCTCACTATTCTTAGTGGGAACTCTGTTCAGGATATGAGTCGAGGTTAGTACAGCCTCCCCCACCATGCCTTAGATTAACCCGTAGTGTCTAACATGGCATTAACCAAGTCACTCAATGTGCAGTTCTTTCTTTCAGCAACCCATTGGATTTAGGTGAATAGGGAGGTGTCCTCACATGGATAATTCCGTGCTCTACACAGAATTGGGAGAACTCATTTGAGAAATACTCTCCACCACGATCCGACCAAAGTCTTTTGATTTGATTCTCAACTTCAGCCTTACAAGTTTTAAAATAGTCTAGAGTCTCATCTTTTGTTTTGAATAGATACCCATAACAATATCTAGAAGCATCATCAATTAGAGTCATAAAATATCTTTTCCCTCCTTTTGTCAACACACCATTTATTTCACAGAGATCTGAATATATGAGTTCTAAAAGTACCAAATTTATTTCCTCCATAACTTTATGAGGTTTGCGAGGTTGCTTTACTTGCAGACAAGTTTGGCATTTAGAACCTTTGACTATAGAGAGTTTTGGATTAAATTTAGACTGAATAGCCGAGACATACAACCAGAATTTATGTGACAACCGTGAGTGCCAAATGTTGGCCTCATCCCCATTATTTGCATCACAAATATGGTTCACAACCCTATTACAGAAATCTGAAAGGGAAAAATGAAACAAGCCTCCGCGATCATAGCTATTTCTAATAAAGGGTCCAAATTTAGAAATGACTACTTTATTTGACTCAAAAACCAAGTTAAACCCATCTCTACATAGAAGGGAGCTACCGACGAGATTCTTATTTATTGAGGGGACATGCTGCACGTTCTTCAGCTGCACGATCTTTCCCAAAGTAAACTTCAGATCTACCATACTAACACCAAGAATAAAGGCATGTGAACCATTTTCCATCAACACAAGGAAGCCCGAGCGACTTGATAAGAAGAAAATAAGGACACATCATCACATACGTGAATATTAATCGGGCCTGATAAGAGGAAGCCTCTTTTACTCTCTGGTCTTCGCTTGCCGGGCCAACGGCACGCCAGCGACAACAACAGTGGTGGCAGCAGCCTCCCCTGTGACATGTGCCCTGCCAAGGGCCATGCCATCTTTGGACCAGATAGGCCTGTATCGTGTTGTGTCGGCCTGAGCAAGGCCCAGACTAACATGCTGTGCCGGCCTGACCCTCCTCTTTTGTGATCGGCAGGTCCAACACGACCCTGTCTTCTGTGTCGTAGGAGGCCGCGTGGAGGATTGGCGCGGGGGACGAAGCGGTCGCAGGAGGCCGCTGGAGGTCGAGTCGCGCCAGAGCTGTCGGTGGCCGCCTGGATATCTGAGATCTCCTCATCTTTGGCTCCTTCCTCGTGAGTGTCGACGGGGCGTGAGGAAAGGGGCAGTGGTTGGGCATGAGGACAGGGGCATTGCGGCGGGGCGTGAGGGTTGGGGAGTGAGTAGGGGTTGGCGGCTTTAGGGCTTCAGGAGGGGTTGGTTGCGGCTGGGTGCTAAGAGGGAGTGCTGGGCGTGAGGACTAAGGAGGGGGTGATAGGCGTGACAGCGTGAGGATTGGGGATTTGGGGTCGGGCCCACTTGTCAGTGTGGGTTACGGGTAAATGGGCGAAACGACATATGTGAAGCTCACCAATACTCATGCTTGTTTACCCGATGAACATAGGATTGCTTCCATTTTAATGTCGTGGGGGAAAAACACACCGTAACAGACTTGGCCAAATGGGTGGCCCAGCCCGGCACGGCACAGGCATGACTGGGCACGGCTCATTCTAGCATGGCTATTAGATGGATCATGCTGGACCACGTGCCAGGGAGGCGGCCCAGGCATGGGCCCGTTTGGCCCAGTGATCCAAGTATGGCCCATTTAGCCTGTTTGGCCTAACAAAATAAAATAAAATCCTTAAAAATCCAAGGAAATAGAAAATATGTAGAATTCAGAAGTAGACATGAAAATTGAAAAAAAAAATACAATCATATTGAAAATGTAATAAAGAGCTTTATTAATGTTAAACTGGCTGCCTCGTTAAAACTTTCGCCAAGTGAAAACTCAAAATAAGAAAACCTTGGCAAAGGAAAAAGGGTATAGCCTATAGCTCTACATACATGATACATCCTTGTTCAATGTGTCAGTGTCATTGTCTAAGAACAGATTTTTGAACACCTCCGACAACTTTGGATTTTTCAGAGAGTGTTGTGTTCGTGAATCAGCTTGTTCCCAGTCCTTCACAGTCAGAAGGATCTCCACCATCTCACTTGTGAGACTTGTTCTTCTCTACTCCCATATTCTTCCAAAAAAAACTAAAAGTAGACTCGGAGGAAACCACCGAGACAGGAATAGTTAACACGTCACATGCAAGTATGCATAGCACGGGATATGTTAACTTATGAGCTTGCCACCATTGCAAGATTTCTAAACCTTCTGAGTTGAAATCCACCGTATCGCTATCCAGAAAGGTAGATAGTTCCCCGCCCCTTGCAGGTCTTGGCTGAGCAGCTGCGGTGTAGAAGAAGAAGACCTAGAACTGGAGGAAGAGGCATCGAAGATCTTGCCCACATATTTGTCTTGCTACTTGAAGCGGTGGCTACTGCAGGTTGTTGCGAGCGGACTCCCCGAAACTTATTTTCATACCTTTGGTAAACCTCGTATAACCGAGAATGAACTTATGCAAAATAGTAAGTGTAGTCTAACACCATAGCCTCACTAAGAAGATCTAAAAGAAATGCAAATGCATATAAGTAAGGGATTTCTCTATAATATTTAAGGTATTTAGATTTTATGGAAACAATAGTATCGTGTAAAACTAAGTTATTTTCATACATTTTTAATTGAGTAGCAATCTGTAAAATACTGTAAAATACTATAGACAATGAGAAGATATGTTGGATAGTACACATCGGACAAAGCAACAGTGGCCTCATAAATTTTTTCTAAAAACAACAATATCTTCTCAGCAACGGGCCAATGTTGCTCGGTCAATAGTATACTACCGTCAGTGCTCTGATAGGGCATTTGAATAAAAACAAAAAATGTGCTCTTGTATGGTAAAAGATTCTTAAGCATAAGGTAAGTAGAGTTCCACCTTACCTCAATGTCTAAACCGAACTTTCTTGGACGTACACACATCCCCCTGCAGAAGTTATTATATTATGCTATTCTTACGTTAGAATTATTTAAGAAAGAAATCACATCGCGAAAATTTTTAATATACGGACTCAATCTCTTCAAACCACATTTGACTATAAGGTTGATAATATGACAAGCGCATCATTGATGTAGCAAGAAGGAATCGACGTATGTACTCAATATTGGAGTAAGAATGTCCATGTCCATAGAGTTTGATGCGGCGTTGTCTAAAGTAATTGAGAATATTTTATTTGAAGACCAAAGTCTTCCACGACTTTGATAATACAATCCACAATATCCTCACCCGTGTGTGCTACATCAATTAATTTCAAAGCTATAATCCTTTTCTCTATTACCCAGTCGTCATTAACATAATGAGCAACTACACTAAGCTAATCCTCCCTAGCCTAACCACTTCATATGTCCGAGGCCAGGACCACCGAAAATGTGCATGTACTTAATAGTTCTTTTATTTTATTACGTCGTTCATTGTAATATTTTACTAGATCCCTAGTTATTGTCTGTCTAGAAACAAAATAAAATTTGGGTTTATATGTAGTTCTAATGTAATTTAGGAAAGAAGCAGACATCCCAAAGGCTAACGGTAAATCCTCAGAAGCAATTAAATGACAGAGAGATGGACAGGGTACCAAGGATGTAGTCCCAGCTACGTACCGTATTGTCGGGGTTATACTGCAGCTGCGTGTGCCTCATCACCAATCCTTACTTGGCTCGACATCTTATAGCATGTCTAAGAAAGTGCATTGTTCCACTTGTAGGCTATGCTGATAATTTTTGCAAATAGCAAATGATACCTCATTTCCCTGTGTCTTACTTGGTTGTCTTGTCGAAATTCTCCTACACCTCCGATGTGGATGAGCTCGACCTCTTTGCTCCGGTTGGCGTGGAGCCTGATGATGGAACTCCACCTTGCGCTTCCGGTTCACTTGAGACAGACGCAGCCGCCTCTATGGCGCAATTTCCTCCAGTGAAAGTCCGTAATCACCAAGAGCAAAGCTGTCGTAAGGACTGTCCATAATGAAAACTATAAAATCGAAACTAACACTATTATTACTTTCATCTTAGCATAACAAGCACCAACAATAAAACTATGCAAAAAATAGTATTGTACCTCTTTTGCTGACTTGCTACCAAAAATTACAATTTTCAAAATTTGGCACAATTTTTTTTTGAATTTTGCCAAATTAGGTTAACACATATTTGAATTTGCACAACTGGATGTCAAAGAGAGAATAAGGAATGGAGGGGGTTATGAATGAGGGGGTGGGGTATGGTGGCTATTTATAGAAAAAAAATAGGTTTTTATTTTTATTTTTTGCTATTTTTTAAAGATAGAAACGGTAAAAAAGAACAGAAATGCCACAACGGCTAGATTTTTGCCAGGCCGTGCCATGCTAGGCACAGCCCACGAGCACGCTTGCTTGCCCTGACCGGCCCGTTTATTCTTCACCCCCTGCTCGCGCGTGCCGTGCCTAGAGCCGCACCGCCTCCTCTCTCTCCTCTTGACCTCCTCGTCCTCCTCTCAGTGCTGACCCGCAGAGCCACCGACCTCAACGTCGGCACCGCCCATCTCTACCCTTCCTCTTCCCTCTTCGCTCCGGCCCCCTCCTACACCGCCGACTCTTCTTCCTTCACGCTGACAACGCTGCCCCACGTGCTCCCGGCTTTGGCCGCTGGGCGACTGGGCTGTTGGCGCTCCCTTAGACTATTTAGACTATTCCAAGCCGGTCCATCGTGCTAAAATAGTGGTCTAAGTACTGTACAAACTGTTGTACTAGATCGAAACAACTTATAGACAGTACAAATCGTGTAGTACCCCGACCAAACCTACGGTTTCGTGCCTCGGCCGGATCGACCAGCTCTGCACCGTACCCAGCTCTATTGGAGCACGCGGTTACACGGGTAATCGAGATATTTCCAATTCGCAGCGAGCATTTACTGATCCATGGTCCATAGTCGTACCAGCAGTATGCGAGTCCCGAAGTGATTATAAACATTTTTTCCAGCCGGTGACCCGAGTCCCGTCCATCTCCCACGCTCCCCCCGCTCCTTCTCACACGTGTACACCGACCCCGGGGGCCCACCCACTGACACATCCGCATCTTTGAACACACGCCACTCTCTCTCTCTCTCTCTCTCTCTGAAAAAAAAACTAAAAAGGAAAAGTCGCACGTACCAACGAGGCCATGCATAGCTAGATCCAAACCCCCTAAAAAAACTGCCGGTCAAAGTGTCAAACCTGCCACCCCACGTGGGCCCCACCCCTCCAACCCCACCTCTCTCTTAAGGGAAACACCACCTCCCCACGGAACCCCACACCCACCTCCTCACTCTCCACCTCGCCTCGCAGGCTCGCACCACCGCGGCAGCAGCAGACGCAGCCATGAAGCAGTGGAAGTCCCTCGTGGCGCTGCACTCCTCCGCGCCCTCCTGCTTCCCGCAACCGCCGTCGACGCCGTCCCCGTGCCCCTCGCCTCCGCGGGAGGCAGAGGATAAGCATCAGCAAGCGGCGCCGGTAAGGCTGGTGGGGTGCGACGGCCGGGTGCGGACGTACCGGCGGCCGGTAACGGCGCGGGAGCTGATGCAGCAGCACCCGCGGCACCTGGTCTGCCGCTCTGACGCACTGCTCATCGGGGAGAAGATCCCGGCTGTGGCGCCGGCGGAGGAGCTGCAGCCCGGGCAGGCCTACTTCCTCCTCCCCGCCCACCTCTTCCACTCCGTCCTCTCCTTCGTCTCCTTCGCCTCCTCCCTCCTCCTCCTCCTCTCCACGTCCCCCGCTTCCGCCGGCAAGAAGGGCGGCTCCCACCGCCCATTCGAGCTCCTCCGCACCGCCTCCGGCACCCTCCAGATCAAGTTCTCCGACGACTTCCTCGTCGACGACAGCGACGCCACCAAGGAAGGCGTCGACGGCGGGTACAAGAAGCCGGCCGTGTTGCGCGGGGACGAGAGGCTGGAGAAGGACTACGAGGAGCTGGTCGGGTACGGCAAGGCGCGGCGGTGGGCTCCCAAGCTGGAGACCATCCAAGAAGTGGTGGTCGCTGCCGCCGCGGCCGCAGCCTCCGCCGACGGCGTCGCCGGCGGAGAGAGGAGGAAAGGGAGGGGCCTGCCGTTCCTCGGAAGGCTCGGGAGCCGGAGGCGGCGGGAGACGACGACCACCACGCTCGTGTGCGTCAATGGCAGCGCGGTGGTGTGCTCCGGCTAGCTTGCTTTTTTGGGATGGTTGATTAATCTCCCCGGAGGGTAATTAAGTGGGGTGATTAAGATGTGGGTTTAGCCGATGATGCGCGCTGCTGTTGCGTCCTCATTTGTAATTACAGGGAAAAAAATTTGGTGCTAATTTGTACATGGTGTTCGTACTGATCGAGCAATTTTTTCTCTACATTTTTAACCTTTTGTTAATGGTATATGGATATACCACCGGCATCTCTCGCATTTCTTGTGTGCGCTCGCGGCCACCGATAGACATGCACGAAGTGGAAGATGACGGTGGTACGCCTTTGATTTTTAGCAGGCACAAACGTTAAGAGTTTTTCCCCCCAAAGAACATCGTTTAGCTACAAAACAATCATTATATGAATGAATTGATAAAAATAGCATATCTACCACGCACAAAGTCCAACTTACCCTACAAAGTGATAGGATCGTGGGTAGGGTACTTACTACGTGCTAAGAGCGTGATAAAAGACACGTAACGCTTGTCGGCACGAGCAAACATGGAACAACTCCAATTAAACCAAAAACCCACGTTAAGAGCGTACAAGAACACGACGAGAGATTACAAATTCATGGATCAGCAGTCGTGAACATTATGGTTTTCACTAGAGGCTATGTAATAACATAGGTTTGCGAATGAAGTTCTTCATGCAATCAGAAATTCATAATGCATCCAAGTTTGATCAAGTGCACGTTCACCTCAGACATTCAGTCGTCAATCAGACGGCTGAACCACTAGTTCGATGCCGTTTTCAGTTTGTACTCAAGTCATCAGGGAACACGAATACGAACCTAATCCGTAGACCAAGCTTACATCACTCTAGCCAGGGGAGGAGTGGCAGCAGGCACACTACGTGCTGGTCAAAAATGCTCATCATGTTAGGCATAAAAACCCGAATCACCATTGTGTTATCCTCATCCAAACGGAAAAAAGGAGCCAAAGATTCGAATATTCCTCTATGCATTGCGTAATCTCAGGTATATTTCCTTGGGTAATATAACAATTATGTTCAACTAATGTAATACTAGGAGTTAGCACCACTACTAGCACACTAAACAGGCTGTGAAAAATCGCAGGAGATGCATGCATGGATTGCATCATGTGAAGCGTGGTTTGATTTGAGATGGGAGCTAGAGTTAGAGGGAAATAGATTCTCTACATTGAAGATCTTAATACAAGTGATCTTCACTACAGATGATCTCCATCGTCCAATCCAATTTTAAAAAATAAAGCTGCAGTAAAACCGGTGTTGTGTATATTTTAACTGTTTCTGCTGTATTTGCTACCGTTCTACTTATGAGTATTATTTACACACTGAAACACTGTTTTGCTACAGAGAATCTGGATCCAATTAGAGGCTTTAATTTGACCGGGTCAAAATGGAGCGCCATGAGCTGGTCGATGCAAATTAAAGGCAACGAGAGCCAGCACGTTCTCCGAGGTAAACAAATCGTATATTGGATACGCATGATACTTCCAGCTCACTCTAATAACCCTCGCATCCATCACGCTGATCCTCCGATCCGATCCACAGCCCCAAGCAGACTACTACTCAGTAGTACTCACTACTCAGCACTCACTCCCCCTTTAATTTGCTTGCTAATTATAATCACCTTTCTTAACGCTTACTAAAAATACTACGAGTACTCTCCACTAGTAGCCGGTCAAGGCGAAGACCTCTCGATCTCCCTCTGCTTTTGCTCGGGCTCGTTAGGAAACGAGTGTGCCAGCACAGCAGCACGGCTCCGACTTGTCAGATGTTTTGGCTGACGGAGCAAGGGCAGTAACACACGAGGCGAGGGCACAGATTACGAGGGGGACGGTGGCTGACACGTGGGGCCTCGACTGATGGTGGAAATTATGTTTAAATCTAATCCCGTATTTACGTGGCGTGGAGTGCGTGGCACTGTTCGAGGAAGAAGAAAAAAAAATGGAAATCATGTGTGGCACTCGAAGAAGACTCGAGTGTGCGCTGAGCCGGTCAAAGCTACCCTCCTTGCAAGACCCATCCTTTGCTTCGCTTAAACTCAATAGTCAAATGAGTAGTATAGCTAGCAATCACACCAACCTGTCGACATGTACGCTTGGCTAACCAAGGGCTTAATGGAGTAAGTATACTATGAATAGTCTAACACGCAGGAACACCGTATTGCCACGGGTACAGACGGAACACTACCAGCAGTGGCTCGCAAGTGGATCAAAGACACAATACCATAGTATTTATAGATAGTATTTATAGGTTGTATATAGATATAACGGAGTTCTGTTTGCATACATAGTATTTATAGTACCCACGTGGTGCGGAGTGTGGCGGTGACGGTGGCGGTGGCAGCGGTAAAAATCAAAATCATGCGAGCACTCAAACTGTGCTAACGTTGCTAGACGCACAGTCTTTGACCTAACGGTCAAAGAAGGGGCCTCCCCTGCCTGCCTTGGATCCGGGCTTCCATTATCTGCTCCATCATCCGCATTGTTTATGTAGCTGTAGATCAGCTTGTGCCATTAGACAATAGTGCACTACTCCCCATTGTCTAATTGCCTATTGTGTAGTCAATCAGTGTAGGTGCATGTAGTATTATATGCAGTGCTCTCTGTAGCTTTTAGCCACTCATAATGTGCAAAAACCACATGAAACCTAGATCTACTTTTGCTTTTAACTTTTGCTTTTTTTTTTTTTGGGGGTGCCCCGGCCGGCCTTTTCGTTCAGTCATACTCCTACCGTGCTAGTCAAAATGGAACCGAACAAAATGCCTGACATGATACTACATCTTTATCCAGTACTGCTCGTGTTCCTACGAAGTTATTCTTGTTAGGACACTGCAGACGGTGGTGCGCAGTCCTGTGCTTGAAGGTGATGGATGTATCAGGTTCAGTCTCGCTGTACCGTGAGCCGTCTGATTGACAGATCGAGGAATGGCTCCCATCGGTTCAACCCAGGGAAATGAACTGACACGGGGTCAAATACTAATTTGCACGAAACTGGTTCAAATTTTACACCGACCGTGCTTAGGGTTGGTGTGTTCTAAAATAGCCCACTTGAACAGACGGTCCATGGGGAACTTAATTTGAGGCGTTGACGCCCAGAAATAGTCTCTGCACATCTAGCTTAGCCCAGTCTAGCAGTGTCCACGGTACCACCCACGTTTTCTATGTAACGAGACAAGAGGAGAGGAGGGAGAAATTGTTGCCCTGTTGCGTAAACGCGAGCCGTCCACGCGTGCGAGCGTGCATGTGTGATGGATGCGTGCGTGCGTGCATGTCGAAGCGGGTGCGTGTCCCCCACCGTGAGCGCGCTGCGAATGCGAACGTGTCACCTTGCATGTGGCGAGAAACCGGGCATAGGCCAGGTAGATCTGGTTCATAGTGGACACTTAATCTTCACAGTAGATTATATAAAGGGAATCCATAACTATTGTACTATAGTTTTACAGACGAACAATAAAGAAAAATCAGAAGTCCTCTCGTATCTCTGTGTTCAATCTACTATTCTGTTCTTGTATTCTTGCATTGTTCTTATGATTCTAAGTTTGTCTCCAAGATAATCGCTCGAACTGGACTCGCCAGCAACGGTTTCTCAACACGTTATCAGCACGATCGACTCCGACCTACTCTTCTCAGATCGAAAGGTAACCGTCGTAGCACGACGCTCGTAGATCGAATCGTTTTTCTAGATCGCTTTCAATTCCACAATTGTTGTTTTCTATATTATTCCATCATACGGTGCAAATACACTCTAATCTACTGCGAGCCGACTTGAAGTCGCCGGCACAATGCCGATCGGTAGATTGCATGAAAGACTAGATGATGATTGCACCGTGGATTGCAAATCCGTTCTAATCTACCACGAGCCGAGTTGAAGCCCCTAGCCAAACCGATCGGTGGATTGCATGAACAATAACACACGAAAAAAACGACTGGCGCTGCCGCCACCCTACAGCCGGGCCATTGCCGGCTTGGAGCTGCCACCGATCATGGAGCTGCGCCGCCACCGCCACCGCCACCGCCACCGCCACCCACCCACAACGGCTTGGAGCCACGCGCCCGGCCATAAAGCCAGCACGACCGCACCACCGCTCCGGCCATAAAGCCAGCACGATCGCACCACCACGCTGGCCCGAAGCCACGCTAGCCAGAAAGACGAGGTACCACCACGATGCCTGAAGAAGTAGCGCCAGCCCGAAGCCTCGTCGCACAGCCGTGCATGCCCCCGGCCGGCCACCGTGCCTCCACGCTGTTTGGCGGCGCCACCGCCGGCCAAAGATAAGCCGCGATCGCGCTCGGCCCCATGGCCCCGCCGCTCGACCGCCATCGCGTCGTGCCTTCCCGACCACCCGCGCCGCCGCCGGCCCCGCATGGGCGCCTGCACCGCCGTTGCACCACCGCCCGCCTCCATCGCCCTCCCCATCGCCCGACGCTGTGTCGCTAAGCCGCCACACGCGACGCCGCCACACGCGCTATGAGCATGAAGTGCCGCCCGCTCGACCACTCGCGCGCGCCTCACCCTACTCCCATACCGGCCTCCACCGCTAAGCCCCGCGCCTCCAGCCTTACTCCCATACCGGCCTCCACCGTTAAGCCCCGCGCCGCCACTGCCATGAACAGGGTAGGGAAACCCTACCCCATCGGCACCCCTTTTGAACCGACCGTGATGGGTCGGCCGACGTTTTGGGCCGGGGAAAAGACAAAATGGGTTGAGAGAACCGGCTCGATTGGAAAAAGAAAAAATTCTGATTTTTGCAAGAAGGCCCTCAGAAATTCTAAAAATTACGCAATTTTTTTTGTCAGAATAGAAAATTAGCGGCTTAGCCCCTGGAAAATGCAAAATTTGCCGAAAATTCATATTGCAGCAGAAAAGGGGCTCAGAAATTCAAATTTTGAATTGGTTTTAGCATTTAAAGTATGTTTAACTTTGTTATTATTATTTCTATAAAATTTGTGTATTGTATTTACTGTTTTGATTATCTGTGATTGTTTATATTGCTTTTAATCACAGAAAATACCAGTAAATCATGAAAAATGCATAGAAAAATACGATAATATTATGATAATCTTTGCAACCATTTTATGCAAATTACCAGTAGTAATCTTTTGAACTCTTTGCATGAATATGCAGATGACTGGCATTACGAATAGAGAGTTCAAAGAGCTGGCCCAGCATGGCAAGAATTACTTGACTTGGGCATCAGACGTCGAAATCGTACTTAAGGCCAAGAAGCTCTGTACAGCTATTGGATTGGGCACCTTGAAGGATGCCACTCCAACTGCCGAGGAAAATGATCAGACACTTCATTTCCTCGGACACCATCTTTGTCTAACGCTCAAGAATGAATATATGGCGGACAAGAATGCACTAGCTCTACGGACCACATTGAAGAAGCTGTTCGAGAAGCTGATGTTCGAAAGAGAAATGAAAATAAGCAATGCTCGTTGCACAAGATTTCGCTCAACGTCCAGTATATGATTATGAAGAAACCTATTCTCCAGCCATGGGCGGAACTACCTTTAGATTTTTAATCTCAATGGTAATGAACTTGAATTTAGAAATGAAATCAATGGATGTGGTAACTGCATACCTTTATGAAAATTTGGATTCAGACTTTATATGAAAGTACCTGAATGTATCTCTGTCCCGAACCAAGATAGAGTAAATGGAAATCTGTACCGTGTGAAACTCAGAAAGTCACTGTACGGACTTAAGCAATAAGACAACATGTGGTATAATCGCTTGAAGCGACTTTCTATGTAAGCAAGGCTGCACGAACAATGATAATTATCCCTGTGTATTTATACAACGACCCTAGGATGAATTTTGTATAATCTCAGTCTATGTAGATGATCTGAATATCATCGGAACCCTGGAAGATATTAAGAAAACAAGCTCTTACCTGGAGTCGGAGTTTGGAATGAAAGATTTGGGTAAAACCAAATATTGTATGGGCTTGCAGCTTGAGCATGCCCCTGAAGGGATTTTAGTCCATTAGTCAACTTACACTCAGAAGGTGTTTGGAATGTTTGGTTTTGAAAATGCATACCTTTCGAAAGTGCCAATGGCCGGAAGGTCCTTGCAGCAAGACAAGGATCCGTACAAACATAGAGAAGAGGGGGAGGAAGTCCTGGGACCAGAATTCCCGTACTTGAGTGCAGTAGTTGAACTTATGTATTTAGCGAACTGTACTAGACCAGATATTGTATTTGCCGCAAGCCTACTAGTAAGGTATAGTGCAGAACCTACCAAAAGGCAATGCCATGGAATAAATAACATCTTCAGATACCTCCAAGGAAACAAAGATCTTTGTACGTTCTACAGAAAGAATTAAGACCTAACTATGACTGGCTACGCAGATGTTGGGTACCTGTCAGACCCGCATACAACTAAGTCGCAAACAGACTGTGTATATATGGCAGAGCTGCAATTTCATGGAATTCATCTAAGCAAAGTCTTATATCAAATTTGGCAAACCATTCAGAAATCATAGCACTATACGAGGCCTCGCGAGAATGTTCTTGGCTTCGGCGGATGATTCACCACATCCAACAGTCGTATGGATTGAATATTGCACAAACCCCCACTATTATCTATGAAGATAGTGTAGCTTGTGTTGCACAAGTGTAGATGAGTTATGTGAAGAGTCCCTCACAAAGCATATCAACCATAAGTTCTTCTGTGATAATGAATTGCAAAAGATGGACGAAATTAAAGTACTACATACTAAGTCATGTGAAAATATTGTAGATTTTTTCACTAAGTCACTTCCAGTATCTAGCTTTGAAATATGTATACGTGGAATTGGAATGATGAGAGTTAGAGAAATGCAGAATTCACAGGGAGAATCTTCACGAACTCTTCATTGAAACTTGATTATGAAGATCGAGTACCCAAAGAATAAATCCAAGAGATTAAATGAAATTGGGTGGATTGTACTATTTTTTCATTGACGAGTTTTTTTCGAAGTTTCTCGGTTAAGGTTTTTAATGAGACAATTCGTGCAGCACAGCAGAATATGTTTCATGTACTTTTTCTCTAAATTTTTTCCACTGAGTTTTTTGGAGTTTTAACGAGATATGAACATGATGGATAAGTGCCCAAGGGGGAGTGTTAAGAAATCGGACCCAGACTAGGTAGGCCAGGACCATGGTGGACTTTTAATCTTCTCAGAAGACTATATAAAGGTGGAACCCCAACCATTGTAATACAGTTTTACAGAAGAGCAATAAAGAGAAACTAGAAGTCTCTTTATATCTCTGTGTTCAATCTACTATTCTGTTCTTATATTTTTACATTATTTTACGATTCTAAGTTTGTCTATGAGGTAATTGCTCGGACTAACTCACTAACGACAGCTCATCAACAATATCTACTGTAGCCTACCGCGCGCGGGGCTACGAGAGAGAGACTCACAGCGACACGGACTCGACCAAGATCATACCCGATCGCATACAAGGAAAAATTCCACACTACAGTACCTCTCCCTTCACGCGCGGCCTGGTTAAAAACGCACCGCGAAAATGGGAAGAGGAGGAAGCGTTGTTTAGCCCTCGTTCGTGAGCCAATGAACGGCGGGCCGGCATAACACTGGCCACATGTATAACTCGATCACCGACAGCGGGTGGATCGGATCGATCAAATAGCATAATGGTATAAGTAACGCTGACGCCAAATCATAAACAAGCCAAATTAAGGAGGATAGGGGTACTTAATTATGGAGTACCACTTGCTCCGCATATGCTGCACATGCACTTTGAGTAACTAGACTAGTTTGTATGAGTTCCGAGTGGGTGTTAGCCAGAGCCGATTTTAGACCCGGAGGCGTTGCAAGCGCGACGAGCTACAGAGGCAATGAACAAGAATTAAACTAAACTGTCATTGTACACCACTGCCTAAGAATCTTACCCTTAGGGCAATGTCGTCTCACAACTTACATTTTTCCTGAATCCTGGTCCGTCGATCAGCCAGACGAAATCAGGAGACATCGCATCATTACCTCCATTTATTATGTAGTGTACCCTGCACCACCATGGATGAATTGACTGACTGCCTGCCTGCCTGCCCAGGATATACAGGATCGGTCCAGAACCACGCCGGACGATCGAGTGCGTACTCCGTACTGGCTAGCACTGCAGCTAGCTCTGGCCATGCATTCATGTCCAGGCCAATACAAAGGCAGGCGGCCATGCGAAAGCAAGAAAGCCAGCAGGAAGCTAGCTAGCTGATAAAGGGTTTGAAACGGACGACACGCAGAAGCTGCAGCCATGGCTCCGTGCGTGCTGAAAGAAAGAAAGAAAGAAAGGTAGAAAAGAAAGCTGCGTACGTGCTGATCAGATCGATAAGACAGCGGATGGGAGTGTATGGGCTGATTGATAGATCGACATAGACCGGTTGATGCAGGCAAAGGCACCCAGCTCGTGCTAGCCGATGCTTGCATACGCGTGCGCGCTCCACACATGCGTGCGCTGCTGCTCAGTGCTGGCTCCATATCCGCGTGTAGTCTCTGTCTGGTCTGCCTTGTATACACTGTACAGTACAGCCGCGGTCTGCTAGCATAGCGGTGGTGGACTCGGGACTTTTTTTTTTTTTTTTTTAATAAATGTCACCATTCAGCCGTGTATGGGTAAACGTTATATATGCAATTTTGACCGTCCTAGTTCAGAGAGGGTTTATCCGTGCGGTGCACGTGTGGACGAGCCAAAATCTGTACACCCCTCGCCTGGTTGCTTCATCGTCCGATACGTGTCTCGTCCACACTCCCATCGCCCGGACAGCATCGTGTTCGCATGGCCACCGCCCCGGACAAATGCGTGTCCACACGGCCACCACCCGGACAAGTTCTCTAACTGCACTAGATGTGATCCTTGGTATGTTCCTCGTCAACTCAGTACTAGCACCAGTTTTATTTGATTCAGGAGCTTCGCATTTCTTTGTTTCAAATAAGTTTGTGAACAAAAATTATAGGTTATCTACATCTTCCTTAGTTAACCCTATGTTAATCCACTGCATAGGCTCGGAAATGATGACTAGTTCCCTTTGCCCGAATCTTACCTTGGAAATAGCAGGAGTAACCTTCTTGGCAGATTTAATAGTCTTGCACTCCCAAGGTTTAAATGTGATCCTTAGAATGGATTGGTTAGCCAAAAATTAAGGACAGATAGATTGTGCCAATAGATTTATCACTCTCACAAATGACCAAGGGATCAAAGTGGAATTCAGAGCAAAAAGTTATGCCAGAGGAAAACCAATCCTTAAAAGTCTCAAGGAAGTAAGGTGAGAAGAAATTCCAGTGGTACAAGAATACCCGGATGTGTTTCCTAAAGATTTATCCGATATGCTACCAGACAGGGACATCATGTTCCTAATTGACATAGTCCGAGAGGCTGCTACAATTTCAAAGAGACCCTACAGAATGCCTGCCAATGAATTAACAGAACTGAAGAAACAGATCAAAGACTTGCAAAGTAAAAGGTACATTCAACCAAGCTCATCACCTTGGGGAGCACGTGTACTGTTTGTCAAGAAAAAAGATAATAGTATGAGGATGTGTGTGGATTAAAGATCACTCAATGAGGTCACAGTTAAGAATAAGTATCCATTGCCCAGGATTACTGATCTCTTTGATCAACTAAAAGGAGCAAACGTATTATCCAAAATTGATATGAGATTCGGCTATCATCAATTGAAGATCAGACAAAAGGACATTCCCAAGACTGACTTCACAACTAGATATGGACTATACGAGTTTACAGTGATGTCATTCGGTTTAACTAATGCACCAGCTTATTTCATGAATATGATGAACAAAGTGTTCATAGAATTCTTGGATAAGTTTGTGGTTGTATTTATCGATGACATTCTCATCTACTCCAAAGATGAAGAAGAACATGAAAAACATCTCAGGGTTGTATTGGAAAAACTCAGAGAACATCAACTCTACATCAAACTCAGCAAGAGTGATTTTTGGTTAAGACAGGTGGATTTCCTTGGTCACATTGTTTCAACAAGTGGAGTTTTAGTAGATCCAGCCAAAGTTGAAGCCGTAATGAACTGGAAGCAGCCCATGTTCATCACAGAAGTAAGAAGCTTCCTTGGTTTAGCAGATTACTACCGCAGATTCATTGAAGGTTTTCCAGACCGCTAGACCCATGACTCAGTTGCTAAAGAAGGAGAAGAAGTTTGAATGGATAGATGCTTGTGAGAAGAGTTTCCAGGAGTTGAAGCAAAGACTCGTTTATGCACCGGTGTTAGTTTTGCCTAACATTTACAAGGGTTTTGATATTTTCTGTGATACTTCACGTCAAGTACTTGGATGTGTGTTGATGCAAGAAGGCAAGGTTGTGGCTTACGCATCTCGTTAGTTATGACCTCATGAAGGGAACTACTCGACACATGACTTGAAAGTGGCAACAATTGTGCATGTTCTGAAAATTTTACGGTATTATCTCATTGGTAATCGTTGTGAGATTTTCACGGACCATAAGTGTTTGAAATATATCTTCACTCCATCAAAACTCAATCTAAGGCAAAGAAGATGGTTAGAGCGGATCAAGACCTATGACATTGGCATTCATTACCATACCGGTAATGCCAATGTAGTTGCAGATACTTTGAGTAGAAAAGGTTATTGCAACATGATTTTGGTTCAAGAAAGCCAGCCAAGATTGTTGGAAGAATTGAAACAATTGAATTTGGAAATAGTAAGTCAAGGTTGTTTGAACACTTTGGAAGTACAATCCACGATTCAAGAGCAAATCCAAGAAAAATCAGAAAACAGACGAGGACATCAAAGAAATTCAGAAAAATATGAGAAGAGGAAAAACCCCAGGATTTTATGAGGATGAACAAGGTACAGTTTGGTTTGGAAACCGTATTTGTGTGCCTGATCACAAAGAGATAAAGCAAATGATATTACAAGAAGCCCATGAATCTCCTTATTCCATCCATCCCGAAAGTACTAAGATGTATCAGGATCTAAAAGAAAAATATTGGTGGGTCAGCTTGAAAAGCGAAATTGCTGAGTATGTTGCACGTTGTGATGTATGTCAAAGCGTCAAGGTAGAACATCAAATACCTGCAGGGATGCTACAACCATTACGAATTCCAGAATGGAAGTGGGAAGAGATTGATATGGACTTTATTACTGGACTTCCTAGGACTCAATCGGAATATGATTCCATCTGGGTGGTGATTGATCGATTGACTAAAGTGACACACGTCATTCCAGTCAAGACCACCTACAGAAGTATAAAATTACTAGAATTGTACATGGCAAAGATTGTATGTTTGCATGGTGTTCCAAAGAAGATGGTGTCAGACAGATGTTCAGATTTCACATTAAGGTTTTGAAAAAGTCTGCATGAAGCATTGGAAACAAGACTCAACTTCAGTATTGCTTACCATCCCTAACTAGACGGCCAAAGAGAAAGAGTGAATCAGATTTTGGAAGATATGTTGAGAGCTTGTGCCTTAGATTATGGAATGAGTTGGGATAAGAATCTTCCCTATGCAGAATTTTTATACAACAACATCTTTCAAGCCAGCCTTTAGATGTCACCTTTCAAAGCATTATATGGCAGGAAGTGTAAAACCCATCTCCTTTGGGATCAAGTAGGGAAACATCAGTTCTTTAGCTCTGCTTTAATTACAGAGGCAGATAATAAAGTAAAAGTGATAATGGAACGGTTAAAAGTAGCACAGTCCCGATAGAAAAGTTATTCTAACAATCGTCGGAGAGAATTGTCCTTTGAAACATGAGATTTTGTTTATCTCATAATGACTCCACTTAGAGGTCTGAAAATGTTCCGGACAAAAGGAGAACTTGCGCCTAGATTTGTTGGACCATACAAGATATTGGGAAATAGAGGTGAAGTTGTGTATCAGCTCGAGTTACCAGAATAACCATCTGTAGTTCATGATGTCTTCCATGTGTCCCAATTGAAGGAATGTCTCAGAGTACCAACTGAGCAAACCCCGGTTCAGAGCATTGATCTGTAGGAATACGTCACTTATGTGGAACATCCAATCAAGATTCATGATGTGGTAGAGCGCATCACCAGGAGAAAAGTCATCCGTTCTTGCAAAGTGCAGTGGAGCAATCACACAGAAGAAGAGGCCACTTGGGAACGATAAGATGATTTGAAAGCTGGGTATTCCCACCTCTTTGCTAGCCAGTCTAAATCTCGGGGATAAGATTCCCTTTAAGGGGGGTAGGTTTGTAACATCCTAAAATTTTAAATTCTGTCAAAAAGAAAATTTAATTAATTTCCTAAGATTTTATGGACTTTTTAAAAGTTTTTCCCTATTTATTTTAAAGCCAAAATAAATTTTCTGCAAATCTAAATACCAATTTTGAGTTGGAAGTGTTTTATTTAAGTTTAAAATAATTTACGAATTTTTTTGAATTTTTCTAGAATTTTTGAACTCTATTTTCTATTTTCTAAAAGCCTATTTGATTTATCTCAATTTCCGTAATTCGAAAATCCACAAAAATCCAAAAATCCTAACTCGGGCTGAATCTCTTTCCTCCGATCCATTTTGCATTTTTCGCGAGCTGCCCACACGGCCCACCCCCCGCCAACACACCCCCATTGCTCTCACCGCCAAGCTGGCCTACCATGTCAGTCTCTCTCTCCCTCTTTTCCTCTTTCGCTGCAGCCCTGGCCTATCCGTCGTTGTCAAACTCTTTTTCTTCCTCCTCCGGCCGCTTGAGCTTCGCCGCCTTCCGTTCTATTTCAATGCATTCAATCAGCTGTTTCTACTCAAGATCATGCACAATAGCACCCCGAACCCCACTCTATCTTCTGCTTTCAATCAACTGTTCCCAAATCACGTTAATGGAAACATTCACCGCCGGCACGTTAATGCCGCCCACGTCCCCACCACCTTAGCCATGCCCTTAAACTATAAAAGGAAGCACCTGCACCCCCCTTCCACTCATTCCATTCCCCGAAACCCTAGCTCTCCACTCGCTCTCGTTTCTCTGGATTTTGCTCTTCTCTGCCGCCGTCCCCGAAGTGCGCCATCATTGATTACATCTCCGTCATTGAAGCTCCGCCGTATTTGTCTGCACCCCAAGCTCCGCCTTCACGTGTTCTACCCGGTGCGCGTACTCACTCCACAAGAACATTGTCAGAGGTCCATCGCCGCATTGAATCGAACGCCTCTATCGCCTTCTTCTTCGCCGCCGGCAGCTCCGTCACGCCCCGTCGTTGAAACCGTGCGCACACTATTTCGTGAGCCGAGCCTACCATGAGCCAAAATAAACTCGTGGACCTCGTCCATGGACCATAGGCACACATGTCATAGACCGATTAGGTTTTACCGTAGAAAAATAATTCAATTAAAATTGAAAATTAGACTCACCGCGATATCATCAAGTCTCGATGCCGCATAAGGCACCTTCGATGACACAATTCCACCAGTTGGACCACCAGCCTGGTGTGCGTCCTCCCGCTACCACCCGAGCCCGAGTTGGCGTCCTCGTCGGACTCCAACCTAAGAGGCTGGTCTGGTAGATACTCGTGGCAGTCAATGCGGGCTAACTACCACAGTTCTGCTGCCTTATTTTGCACAAAATTATGTGCAAGTCTTCTCTCGTGGACTTCCTCCAAAACAACACATTTCGTGCTACCGTCTTCAAGCTCCACCTGCGGTTGCCCGCTTCTCGATGTCCTAGTACCATCAAGGTTTCCCAGCACCCTGTGTAAGAAATTCACGTACACTATCGGCTTCCTGTATATCGACGCATTGGGCTGGGAAGTAATCTGCATATACTGGCTCCATGCTACGGTTCCATTCACCTTGACCAGCTCCCATACGCCCTGCCCTTCCTATTTGTGGATTTCATGGGGATATGTTCCAGATCTTAGGATGATGTGACAATTGGCAATGGCGTTTACGGTTTGTCGTTTCACGCGTTTTCGACAAAGTGTCAGGCCTACTGGACAGGGGCGGTCCGACCGGTCCTTGCACGGCGGTCCAACCGGTCCCAAATCGGTCGGACCGGCCATGTGGGGCGGTCGGACCGGTGGTGACCAAAGTGGTCAAAACAAGCTGGGCCAAAAATAGGTGTTGTAGGCAAGTGAGGGGATCCCAATGCACTTGGTCTCATGATTTTTGGAGTCTCCAAGAAAAGTTCTATTGGTTTAAAGTTTCCGAAGGTTTGAATTTGGGGCTTGAATTTCGCTAAGTCCCAGGCGGTCCGACCGGCTCACAGGGAGCGGTCCGACCGGCCAAGGGGCGGTCCGACCGGCTCACCTGGAGCGGTCAGACCGGTTTCTACTTGAACGTCGGCCAACTTCGTGGCGATGTTGTTTTGTTAGGTCAAAGTCATTGGTATTGTGGCTTATGATTTGCATGATGCATGTTTTGACTAACATGGGTCAAGTTGTGAAGAACTTGTTCCCGAATTCGTGTTTGCTTGTCTGTGGTTGTGCAGGTTGCTTGGTGGTCAACGACGGTCAACGGCGAGGAGAATCGGGACTAGACTTGGAGAGTTGAGGTCCAGAACGATCAACGTTGCCGGGTGAGGTTAATGACTCAAGCGTGACACAAGATGGACAAGGGTGACCTATTGGCAAATCCATGATGCATGGTGAAGCGGTTTAGGTCAAAAGGTTAAAGACGGCGCTTTGCGAAGCGTGCGTGTGTGACCCGTTTGTTAGTGGGCCTTAACGGGAGCCCAATTAAGTCAAACCCTAGGAGTTCTAGGCCTCCACTATAAATAGGAGGAGGTGGTGGCTGCACCCTTCGCTCTCGCCTTTTTATGTTTCAAAACCCTAATTGTCTTTAGGGGAGTTGAGGTGGAGGCTAGGGCTCTTGATGGTTTGTGGTGAATTTTGTGATCTTTGATTGTCCACTGATACATGATGGTGTGGATGTAATCCAGTATCAATCACAAAATCAATCTATGCAAGGTTTGCTTGAGATAAGTCTCCTTTCGTTTTTGCTTTCAATTTCGTGTTTTTAGGGCTTTCTTTGATCCGCGAGTTTGTGATTGATTCTTTCACGTGAATTAGCTTGCTGTGATATGTGTGAATCTATCTAGCATCATCTTGATCATCAATCTCTCACGAACAAGCTTTAGGATCAAGTTTTCGTTCTTGCCCGGTTTTAGACCTTCTGTTAATCAATTGACAATTGCTCAAGATCGTTCCAAGAATTATCATAATATTCGATTGGAATAGGTCCTCAATAGTATAGAGAAGGTGTGTGCAAAGTTTCATAAAGATTGGAGTTGAGAATCAAAAGTTACACCTAATTGCAACTTCGTCATCGGCCGATTTTATTTATTTCAGATCGGTTCAGAGATCGCCGGTCGATCGCCCATCATCACCGGTCGACCGATTTTGGAGTGGTCCGACCGCCAGCACAACGCCGGTCAGACTGCCCGGCAATCGGTCCGACCGGTTGGGTACAGAGGTCCGACCGCCCGTGCTGTGAGTCTTTGCAATTTTAGTTGATTTTGTGTTTTTGCTTAGGGGATTTAATTGGATTCAATACTAGTCTTCCATTGATTGGTATATTGATCTTCATAGCTTCATCATAGCTATTGGAGTGAAATTGTGTTGAATTCATTATTTGAGAAAAAGTGAGCGTGCTCTATTCACCCCCTCTAGTCGCTTTTCGGTCCAACAAGTGGTATCGAGCCGGTTAGTTCAATCTTGATCTTAACCGTCCACCGAACTTTGGCGATGGATAAGTTTTCTACTAAACCGCATATCTTCGATGGGCACGACTATGCCTATTGAAAGAATCGTATGCGCGTCTTTCTTGAGAGCGAGGACAAGCTATTTGGGATGTTGTTAGAGCCCATTGGTTATTCTGAAATTGCTACACGCTTCGCAATTCTTTTGGCTAACAACAATATGGCTAAGAATCTTTTATATGGTGCACTTGGTAGACAAGAATATGATAGAATTTGCAATCTTTCAATCACAAGCATGAAATTTGGAACACTCTCGAAACATATCATGAGGTTCGTCCCAAATCAAAAAGGTGCGCCAAGCAGTTTACAAGCGTGAATACAATAAATTCGAGATCGCCCGGAGAGAGCATCGATGACATTTTCGATCGCTTTAATAAAGTAATTAATCAAATAAAAGTCGTTGATATTGAATATTCTCAATCTGAAAATGCCACCCACCTCTTGGCCGCAATCAACACCAAGGAGTGGGAGATGAAGGCTCTTGCTATAGAGGAAAATGTTGATCTTTCAAGTCTTACATTAGAATTGCTTTATAGTAAACTCAAGACTCATGAAATTAAAAGAGTTGATCATCCCAAGAAAGATAATTTAGCTTTGGTAGCAGATCCTCTCAAAAGGCTTTTGATGACTCTTTTGAATCTTCTTCGGATTTTCATTTGCTTGTTTATCCGCTATTCATGAAGAGGAGCTTGAAAGTATTCTGAAACAGAGTTAGCTTTTCTAGCTAAAAAATTCACACGGCCTACAATAATGTGAGAAACAAAAGAGAGGTGGTCCGGTGACATGCTATGAATGTGGTGAGCTCAATCATATCGGGCAAATTACCCCAAGTCGAAAGGTAAGAGCAATCATAAGGAAGGAAAGCCGACTTGGAAGAAGCCTCCTTTCAACAAATCAAGGTATGAGGCTAATAAGCTTGTGAAGGTCGCTCACCGGGTCCTTGCCGCTTTTGAGGATCAATCCTTGAGCGATGTGGATACCGGAGTGAGGAGGACAAGGAGGAGGAGATCCTCAAGGTAAAAAGAAAGGGAAGGCCAAAGACTTCACCGGCATGTGCTTCATGGTCGACACTGACGACATTGATGATAATGAGGTATCTTTTTCTTATGATGAGCTTTACGCTAAATATGATTCTATAGTTGAGCAATTGCTTAGTCAAGATGAAGCGCTAGAATTTGTCATGACAAAGAATAAGAAATTAGAGTCAAAGATTAACAAACTAAAAGTAGAGCTTAAAATGCTAAGACTCTTGAACTCGATGAATGTTTATCTTGTCATGCTATGCATTCGAAATTACCAAGTTACAATCTGCTCATAATATTTACGTACAACAACTTGAGAATGCTAGATCTGAACTAAATGAAATTAAAAGTGCTCCTTGTGAAAAATGTTAAGAATCTAGTAAATTGATTGCTTTTGATGTATTTGATTCTAGCCCTTGCACTTCATGTTTAGAAAAGAACGTGAAATCAAAGATATCTTAGAAGTCGCTAGAGTCAAATATGCTAAGCTTAAGGACAATATTGAAAATACTACTTGTGCTTCATGTTCGCTCTTAAGCTTGAAATTGCTTTGTATAAGGAGAAATCTATGGATAAAACTTGTGATGCTTGTGTTAACTTGAGAAAAGAAAATGCTTACCTTCATGATACATTAGAGAAATTTTCTAAAGGTAAGAAACAATTAAACATGATTCTTGACAAGTCTAAAACTCCTTATAAGAAGCAAGGTTTAGGATTCAATTCTTTTCAAGACAATTCAAAGCCAAAAGTCATTCAAGTCTTGGAAAAGGTTTAATTGAATTCAAAACCCAACTCGCAAAAAATATCTTTTAAATCTGCAGGTTTTGCCCAACCTTGTATTAATTCAATGGTGCTTCTTCTAGTGGTACCAAGTACCATTGCACTTATTGCAAAAAGGTGGACATTTGATTGAATTACATTGGCGTGAGGTTGAAAAATGATAGGAAAATTTTGATAGAATTTCATTCATGCAACCTAGAGCTTCTATGAGACATGGTAACACCGAAAAGAATAAACACGGATTATGATTTTCTCTCATGCAAATCATTATGTTTCTAGATATCCTAATTCTAATGTTTATCGATGGCGGTTTGACCATTGGTGGTCACCGGATCGACCGTTTTGGTCGCCGATCGACCGCCAAAGACAACGCCATCGAGACCGCCTGTGGGACGATTTAAGTCTCATGTTAATTTAAACATTGCTCATAACCGAATTTTAAGTGAAATCAAGGATAGTACTTACGGTTTGTATACTCCTTGCAGACGTGTGTCCGATCTTTGGATTCCTAAATCTTGTTTATCTAACCCCAGTATTGAGACACATCGTTCTTTTGTTCCTTGATTTTCAGGATTACCGCGGAAAGGGTAAGAACACGTGGTTCGTTGACTCCGGATGTTCACGCCACATGACCGGAAACTCAAAATGGTTCACCTCTTTCACGCGGCAACGGTGATGACTTCATCACCTTTGGAGATGATACACAAGGGCGAATTGAAGGAACAGGTTCAATTAGGGTAAACAACAAATTCATTCTAAAAGATGTCGCTCTTGTGGACAAGCTTAGGTATAATCTTCTCTTGTGGACAAGCTTAGGTATAATCTTCTTTCTGTTTCTCAGCTTCTTGATGATGGTTATGAGACTATTTTTAAGAAAAATGCTTGTCGTGTGCTTGATTCTCTTGATGAGCTTGTGTTTGGAATCTCTAGAGTTGGTAGAATTTTTGAGGTGATTTTTGAATCTCTTCTTGGATCTCTTAAATGTTTGCTTACATCTTCTTCGATTTACGGCTTTGGCATCGGCGTTTGGGGCACATTGGTTTTGATCATCGACACGAGTTAGCAACCTTGATCTCATGAGAGGTTTGCCCAAACTCAAAGTCATCAAGGATGTTGTATGTGCGCTCTGTAGGCATGGCAAACAAGTTGCCGCCACACCCTTCTCGTGACTATGGTTATGACCGACGGACCGTGACGGTTGCTTCATATGGATCTTGTTGGTCCCGCTAGAGTCTCGATCGGTGGAAAATGATATATTCTTGTCATAGTTGATGACCTTTCTAGATATACTTGGGTGTTCTTTCTTACTTCAAAAGATGAAGCTTTTGGTTATTTTCATGACCTAGTTCTTCGTTTGGCTTCGAGCTTCCCGGTGCTTTGAGAGCGATTCGCATGATAATGGCACGGAGTTCAAAAATGCTTCTTTGCTTCTTTTGTCTTGGCGTGGTATTGAGCATCGATTCTCCTCTCCACACGTCCCTCAACAAAATGGCGTGGTGGAAAGGAAGAATAGGACCTTGGTCGAAATGGCTAGGACGATGCTAGACGAGTATAACACACCGAGGAGATTTTGGGCCGAAGCTATTGCTACTGCTTGCCATATTGCAAATCGTGTCTTTTTGAGACCTTCTTTAGGCAAGACTCCTTATGAGCTTCGTTTTGGTAGAAAACCATCTGTTTCGCATTTTCGAGTTTTTGGATCAAAATGCTTTATTCTTAAGATAGGCAATTTAGATAAATTTGAATCAAGAACTTTTGATGGGTTATTTCTGGGTTATCCTGCTCATTCGAGGGGTTTTCGGGTTTTTAATACTGAGACTAACATTATTCAGGAGACTTGTAATGTCACTTTTGATGAGACTAGCCCCGAGCTAGATCTATTGCTCTGAGATGATTTACAGTGTGTGAGAGCATTTTTGTGGAGGAAGATGAGGACGAAGCTAATATCATTCCTTCATCTGCTTTGCTCTTTGAAGCGCCCATCTTGATACAAGAACACGCCACGTCTACTTCACCTTGATTGAGGCTCTGCGCATCTTCATCATCGCGAGCACTGCGGAGGTCGAAGAAAGCAGTATCTCACCCAGCGCCCACTTCGCATTCAGAGACAAAGATCCTCCGGAACAGATAATAGGTAATCTACATGAGCGAGTCACTCGCTCCAGTATAATGATCCAAATCTCTACTCTCATTCGGCTTTTGTTGCTTCTTTTGAACCCCGCGATATATCACATGCTTTATCGATTCTAGTGGGTAAATGCCATGCATGAGGAGTTAGAAAATTTTGAAAGAAACAAAGTCTGGAACCTAGTAGAACCTCCTAGTGGTCATAATGTTATAGGAACCCGTTGGGTGTTTAAGAATAAACAAGGTGAGGATGGTTCTGTGGTTAGAAATAAAGCCGATTGGTAGCTCGTGGTTTTGACCAAGTTGAGGGGTTAGATTTTGATGAGACATTTGCTCTGTTGCTAGACTAGAAGCCATTCGCATTCTACTTGCATTTGCTGCATCAAAAGGTTTTAAATTATTTCAGATGGATGTTAAAAGTGCCTTTTTAAATGGTTTCATAGATGAGGAAGTGTATGTTAAGCATCCCCCTGGTTTTGAGGATCCTAAATATCCAAATCGTGTTTTCAAGCTATCTAAAGCATTGTATGGTCTTAAACAAGCCCCTAGAGCTTGGTATGATAGACTTAAGACCTTCTTGCTTAAAAATAATTTTGAAATGAGTAAAGTGGATAAAACTCTATTCATTCTTAGACGTGACAATGACTTCCTGCTTGCTCAAATTTATGTGGATGATATTATCTTTGGTGGTTCCTCTAATGCTCTTGTTTCGACTTTTCCGACACTATGTCTAGGAATTTGAGATGAGTATGATGGGAGAGCTTAATTACTTTTGGGACTTCAAATCATGCAATGTAAGGAAGGAACTTTCATCCATCGACGAAGTACACTAAAGATCTACTAAAGCGCTTCAACATGGGTGATTGCAAGCCAATTTCCACTCCCATGGCAACCTCATCGTTTTGGATCCGGATGAGGAAGGAGAAGTCGTGGATCAACGCGAGTACCGCATGACATGATCGGCTCCCTTACGTATTTGACGGCCTCGAGATCGGACATTCACTTCACGGTATGCCTTTGTGCAAGATTTCAGCGTCTCGAGAACTTCCCATCGCCAAGCCGTTAAGCGCATATTCGGTATTTACACTCTACCCTCTTATATGGCATTTGGTATTCTGCTCTTGACTTTGTCCATTAGGGGTTTTGATTCGATTTTGCGGTCGTCGGTTAGATAGGAAGAGTACCTCGTGCACTGTTACTTCTAGGCACTTCTCTTGTATCTTGGTCTTCTAGGAAGCGGTCTTACATTGCACAATCCTTCTTTGAAGCGGAGTATGTAGTCTTTGCTAGTTCTTTGAGCTGATTTTGTGGATGGCGTCCACTTTGAAAGATTATGGGTTAAACTTTGCTAGTGTTCCTCTTTTACGTGATAACACTTCGCTATTAATATTGCTAAAACCCGATTGCAACATTCTAGGACTAACCATATAGACATTCGCTTTCACTTCCTTAAAGATCATGTTGAAAAGGTGATATTGTGATGCACTTCAGAGAGTCCAAGCTCAATTGGCGGATATTCTTACCAAGCCTTTAGATCAAACCGCATTTTCCTCCTTAAGAAGCGAGTTAGGGTAATTTATCCTTATGGGTTGGTTTGAGGGGAGCTTGATTTTTTTCTTATCTTTCCTTGTTCTTTTGATCTTTTATTGTTCTTTTTCTGAACTTAGTGATCTTTTCGAACTTTTTAGGTTTTTAGGCTTTTTAATTGCATCTCATTGTGTCATATTGCATTCATATGAAAACTCCAACAAGTACAAATGGTATGAAAAATCCAAAAAGATGCATTGTAATATAAGATTTTCTGCTTATTTTTAAAAATTGATGAAGCTTTGCCTATTACCCTTTAGAGCTTTTGTATTTCAATTCTTGCTCAATGTCATATCTAGTTCTTTGACTTGCTAGAATTATCATGCTTTTACATGTGTAGCAAAGTCTTTGCTATATGAGCTAGAACCTTTAAAACAACTCAAACTAAGAAATTGCAATTTGTGGATGTTTTAGCGAGTTGCGCAATTAGTGCTCCTCTTGTGACATTGGCCCTGTCAGAATTGCTTTGTTAGCTCTTTGATCTAAAATTGACCATTACTTGAGCTTTTGTGTTCTTGAGATTCTAAAACTGCTCATGAGAAAAATGAAAATCAAGATTGTCTTATGCTTAAATTGTGCCAAACTATTCTTACGAGACTGCTTGTCAAATGACATGAACTTGGAGATAGTTTGATGAACCAGACGATCTCATGGGGACTGCTTGTCAGAAATGACATGAACCTCAAGATTTGTCGCCCGGTAGAAGCTTAGAAAGAGTTTGTGGATGGCTCCTAGTCCGGGATCTTCTTTACTAAGATATACCTTTAATCAACTTTGGTCGAAGCTTAGGATGAGTTTGTGGATGGCTCCTAGTCCGGGATCTTGTCACTAAGTTAGATCATTAGTCAACTTCAATATTCAATGCAAATGAGAAAATGTTGACAAATGGGCGTTTACAAAATTTTGAGCAAAATGCTTCAATACGGGACTTGATTGACTCTTAATGTGGTCTTTGTTAGATTTTGATCTCACTTTGACATTTTGACATGGCTAATTTCACTTTAGGATCCTGTTGATGAACTTCTTTGAATTTGAGCGTTGCTTAAATTGATCAAATCTATCGCTTTACTTTTGAGCCTTTGTGCTTAGCTTTGATATATATGTCTTACCATGATCTTGCTAGTATTTGTCGGGCTTGATATCTTGTTTGTGCAATATTAGAGATACTAGCTTGTTCTTTTGGGTAATCTCCAAAGCTTCTTGTAATCAAAGATTGAAAAATACAAAAATTGAAGCCACTCCATTGCACTTCATGCATATTCCTCTTTATGCTTCTTTTGTTTCTGCTTCTTCCTTTATTCTATATTTATTATCTCTGGATGAGAGGAAGGTGTGATTCCTTGATGAATCCATTGTCAAAGGGGGAGAAGATGTGTTAAATGAGAAGAGAAGATGTGTTAATGAGAATATATTTCTTTCTTTGGGGAGAATTTGTTGGGGAGAAGTTTGTACAAAGGGAGCGAAAATTTGAAATTTGAGGATCATAGTGAGGGGAGTTCTTGAGTTGCATTCTTATTGTCTTATTGAATATTCTGAACGTGAATTGCATTCTTTTATACTCACAATGATCATAGGTCAATTGAACAATTGTTCTTTCATATGGACCTTATGTGAGAATTTTGACCCTTTTCTGGAAATCAAAGTTTTTATGCTTTCTTTTGCCTTGTCTCACATGTCTATACTATTCTGATGCCAGCTTGGTCATTTTCATTGCTTTTTCTTGCTTATGGACCAAGTTGTGCCTTTGTGCGTAAAGCTGCGAGTAAACTCGTTTTCAAACCTCTTACTTACATTTTACGGATAATTGCCAATGTGTTCATCAAGGGGAGATTGTGGATTTCATGGGGATATGTTCCAGATCTTAGGATGATGTGACAATTGGCAATGGCGTTTACGGTTTATCGTTTCACGCGTTTTCGACAAAGTGTCAGGCCTATGGACAGGGGCGGTCCGACCGGTCCTTGCACGGCGGTCCAACTGGTCCCAAATCGGTCGGACCGGCCATGTGGGGCGGTCGGACCGGTGGTGACCAAAGTGGTCAAAACAAGCTGGGCCAAAAATAGGTGTTGTAGGCAAGTGAGGGGATCCCAATGCACTTGGTCTCATGATTTTTGAGTCTCGAAGAAAAGTTCTATTGGTTTAAAGTTTCGAAGGTTTGAATTTGAGGCTTGAATTTCGGCTAAGTCCCAAGGGGCGGTCCGACCGGCTCACAGGGAGCGGTCCGACCGGCTCACCTGGAGCGGTCAGACCGGTTTCTACTTGAACGTCGGCCAACTTCGTGGCGATATTGTTTTGTTAGGTCAAAGTCATTGGTATTGTGGCATATGATTTGCATGATGCATGTTTTGACTAACATGGGTCAAGTTGTGAAGAACTTGTTCCCGAATTCGTGTTTGCTTATGCGTGGTTGTGCGGGTTGCTTGGTGGTCAACGACGGTCAACGGCGAGGAGAATCGGGACTAGACTTGGAGAGTTGAGGTCCAGAACGATCAACGTTGCCGGGTGAGGTTAATGACTCAAGCGTGACACAAGATGGACAAGGGTGACCTATTGGCAAATCCATGATGCATGGTGAAGCGGTTTAGGTCAAAAGGTTAAAGACGGCGCTTTGCGAAGCGTGCGTGTGTGACCCGTTTGTTAGTGGGCCTTAACGGGAGCCCAATTAAGTCAAACCCTAGGAGTTCTAGGCCTCCACTATAAATAGGAGGAGGTGGTGGCTGCACCTCTCGCCTTTTTATGTTTCAAAACCCTAATTGTCTTTAGGGGAGTTGAGGTGGAGGCTAGGGCTCTTGATGGTTTGTGGTGAATTTCGTGATCTTTGATTGTCCACTGATCCATGATGGTGTGGATGTAATCCAGCATCAATCACGAAATCAATCTATGCAAGGTTTGCTTGAGATAAGTCTCCTTTCGTTCTTGCTTTCAATTTCGTGTTTTTAGGGCTTTCTTTGATCCGCGAGTTTGTGATTGATTCTTTCACGTGAATTAGCTTGCTGTGATATGTGTGAATCTATCTAGCATCATCTTGATCATCAATCTCTCACGAACAAGCTTTAGGATCAAGTTTTCGTTCTGCCCGGTTTTAGACCTTACATTAATCAATTGACAATTGCTCAAGATCGTTCCAAGAATTATCATAATATTCGATTGGAATAGGTCCTCAATAGCATAGAGAAGGTGTGTGCAAAGTTTCATAAAGATTGGAGTTGAGAATCAAAAGTTACACCTAATTGCAACTTCGTCATCGGTGATTTTCTTTGTTTGGATCGGTTACGAGAGGCCGGTCAGACCGCCCATCATCACCGGTCAGACCGATTTTGGAGCGGTCCGACCGCCAGCACAACGCCGGTGAGACCGCCCGACAATCGGTCCGACCGGTTGGGTACAGAGGTCTGACCGCCCGTGCTGTGAGTATTTGCAATCTTAGTTGATTTTGTGTTTTTGCTTAGGGGATTTAATTGGATTCAATACTAGTCTTCCGCTGTACTGGTATATTGATCTTCATAGCTTCATCATAGCTATTGGAGTGAAATTGTGTTGAATTCATTATTTGGAAAAAAGTGAGCGTGCTCCTATTCACCCCCCCCCTCTAGTCGCCTTTTCGGTCCAACACTATTCGTGCAGGTGATCCCATTGATGACAAGTTCCTTTGTCATTGGCTCCGTGTCGAACTCCATTTAGATGTAGCTTCCAAACTCGTGAATTTCATCGCATCAAGCCCCTTCGCGTGGACCACCTTGTACCGGCATCTCGACAGATCCAACCCATCGGGTCCGACCCGTATTAGACCGTCGCCATAAAACAATACCAAGTCTTACATGTTCGAAATTACCTAAAGCCACAACAACTCGATCTGCGGTACGCGATATAACAAACATAATATATACTTACCACAAATTTAATATGACTCAACTAATTAATTACAAGTAATTTATTCATTAGTAATTACCCCAACACAAATAATTATGACATAATACATGCAAGTAATCAATTAAAAACGAGTAATGAAATACAAATAAATAATTAATTAGCAACTAATTGATTACTTGTCAAAAAATACTTACAAGTAATTCATTACTAGTGTAATTACCACTAATAAACTACGACACAAACAAATACGATTTATTAATTATCACTGATTCGTTACCACTAAATTAATTACAACTATTTAACATCCACTAAATTAATTATGCCTAACTAATTATCACTAAACTAATTATGACTGATTTATTACCACTAAATTAATTACGACTAATTAACTGTGACTATTTAATTTCCACTAAAATAATTATGCCTAACTAATTACCACTAAACTAATTTTGACTGATTAATTACCACTAATTTTTAACTACTAACTAATTCATACTAAAATAATAAAGCATAATTAATTACCACTAATTATTAAGAACTAATTAATTACCGATACATTAGTTACGACTAATTCATTACCTCTGAATAATAAGTAGTAATAAACTAGGGCTAAATTATTAAGAACTATTTAATTACGTCTACAAACTATATTAATTAGGACTAGTTAAGTAAGACTAATTAACTACGACTACAGTAATAACAACAAATGAGTGGACTAAACCCTTCGGTGGATCGTTCAATACTGCTACGGTCCTAAGAATTGCTCCAAACTTTAATATAAAAAAATTATGTTTTATGCGTTCTCAGCGATGTGCGCAAGAACAAGAACGAAAACACAACTGAGAATGACTGAGAGGGAGAGAGCGAGAGTCTGGTATTTAAAGCCGCACAAAGGCAACACTGCGCCGATGACGGGAAATCTAGAGGCACTATCAGACCACGGCACTCCGAGCTAGGGGGCGCACGGAGGCGACTTGTCCGGACGGGCGGGGCGGGGCGGGGGCTTGACTTGTCCAAGCGGGGCGCTCGGACGTGCTTTGTCCAAAGGGCCTCACGGACGCGGTTCTCAGGGTGACATGCGTTCAGTCCGGGTGGTGGGCGTGCGAAGACAATACGTGTCGACACACCGCATGTCTTGGCTGTGGGCGTGCGGTCGAGTTGCTATTTTTGCCAATATGACACGAGAGGTGCTACTTCCGTCAAAAACACGCGCAACATTGCCATTTAGGCCAAAAACTCGTGGATTCGAATCCTCTGCATTGAAAGTCTGAATGCAGAGGATCAACAATACTCTTTACCTTAGAAGCATCTCTTGACCGTGCAATTAAAATCTAAAATCCTAGATCAGGCACCGTAATATTTGTAGCGGACTCGTATTACCTCTGCAATACTGTGGACAATCCGGATCCAGCCACAGCGCTACCATCATTTGACCAACTCGCCACTCGTGAGTACTGTACTTCTTAGCAGAGCAGAGCAGTCGCTTCTGAAATCTAAGCCCGGCTCTGTTTCCTCGAGAGAAGAAAACTTGTAAGCCCAGCTGTACCTTTTATGGGCTGCACATTTTTTCGTTTTCGACTTTCCTCTGAGATTCGAAGCCCGCTTTCAGACTCCCAGTAAGTTCTCTAGTAGTAACGAGAACCAGGCAGAAGTATCAGGCCCTGAATTGAAATCACTCCTCCAGACGTACGTAGTATTGATCAGCGGTGGGCAAGTTGCCAGACCGGGTTTCGGGACGAGCCTGGAAAAGCCCAGCCCGGCTCCACAATGCCAAGCCCCAAGCGGGCCAGATAAATGGGCCGGGCCGGGCCGGGCCGCCTGTGGACAGCAGCTAGCCATTCTCGACTGTTCAAATGCTAGAGAAAAGGACGGAGTAGAACGAACGTGTCCAACTCAATCAAGCGAGCACAATGATTGAGTTAGTGACGACAGTGGCTCCACCCCGAAGAATCTCGTGCGGATGCGTGTTCCTATGGATTTTACCCCAATCCGCACGGCACGCCAAGTACCAACGATTCAGTCGTCAGAGCGTTCACGCTATGGATTTTACCAACAACCCTAAAAAAAACCCTTCCCTCCTGCTACATAGGACGTTCCGCTCGATACGGTCGGTCGATAGGGCATAGATGCAGGCCGGGCCCGGGGCGAGTCGAGCAGAGCATTGTAGTTAGACTATTACATTTAAATTTAAATGTATGGATGATAGGTTTTGACGTTGAAGATTTTTAATTACCTGGATATTTAAATTATTATATGTTTATGTAACCATGTTAGCATGTGGTTGAACTAAAAATTATTATGATTGCTAATCAACTCCTACCTAATTGTCTATGTTTTACTTGTATACTATATAATTAGCTACATTTTCATTTATACCATCCTCCTTTTGCTTGTATGTGTGTCAATAGTGCCATCCTGTTGATACTTCGCTCAACTTGTCTTGGCTCGCATGGCTTGCGAGATGCTCACGAGCAGATCAAGCTTTTATCGAGTCAGGCTAAGCTGAGTTTTCAGCTCGTTAGCTTAATGAGTCGAGTCGAGCCGAGCCGAGCTACTATGTTAGCGACCTTGCACGAGCCGAGCTGAGCTAGCTCGATAGCCAGCCCTACTGCTCGATCCTTGCAACGCAAATGCTGCTGAGGCCATTTTGATATGAGTGCATAATTTCTGTGTACTACAGCACCAACAATACTTGAAAATTCGACGAGGCTCAATGTGAACAAGTATATGTTCCTCGTTGACACAATTGGCCTCCACTGCCCGCCATCCTCCTCCAATTAGACAAGTTCAGATCCGTTGTTAGCTACCTCTCATTGCCGGTAATAGCTAGGGGTGGGCATTTTTGTACCGAACCGAACCGTATTAAGTATTAACAAAAATTGTCGGTTTATTTGGTTTTCCGTGGTCGGTTCAGTTTCTAACTCTCAGAAACTGAATTACCGAACAAGCCCACCCCATTCCGACTATAAGGCCCATTGGGCCAAGGCCAACCACCCCATAACCGGCTAACCCTAATGATCTAATCACATGCCCGCACATTCCCAAACTTAGCCGCTAGCCGCTCTCTCTATCTCAATCATGCGCCCTCCCCCCTTCCCCTCGCTCCCGTTCCCCACCGTTGCTAGGTCTCCATCGTGTGGCCGCCAGTCACTGGGCCTCCGCCGCCTATTTTTGAAGCTATGTGCGGTTCAGTTTACCGAAAAACCGAATAAATTGACCAATTTACTTCGGTTAATTGGTTTTTATTTTATTTGATTGATTTGATTGCTAACCTAAAAAATCAGAATATTTTTTTAACCCAAAAAAAACCAAATGCCCACCCTAGTAGCAGCTCACTGAAATTGGTAGCGAAGCTTGACCAACCCAGAAGGCCAAACCGAGTCGAATTCCAGGCTGGACCTATCACGTCCGCTGTTGACAACTGGGTAGCATGAATCTCGGCGAAATCCAGTGGTGAAAAATGAATTTGACTAATCTTTCAAAAAGCGAAATTTAGATATATGTCACTCATAAAAATCCCCATGTATAGCAAATCCGAAATCAAATTAAGCATTCTCTCTTGATCATAACCCGCCGCCGCCGGTATGCCCACGGGTCATGACACAAAACAGGAGAGCAATATCTTTTGGCATCATTGCGACTACAAATAGCTCACTACTTTGTGATGCGATGCAGATTGCAAATAAACTCGAAGAATCCCTGCTACGAGTAGCGAGTCCCAGGTGGGGGGTAGTAGTACGGCGTTCTCGCCGCTTCTTCGGGGTGCCGTGTCCCTGGCGGTGGGTAGTACGAACCACCGGAAGGCGGCGGTGGCGCTGCCAATGTCGGGCAGGTGATCGCCGACGGCGGCGCGCTCGGCGACGTCGTGTACGGAAATGTACGGTCCACTGAGCTTGGCGTCGATCTTGGCAATACTGGATACTCTGAGCCTGACTCTGGCGGCGGGTAGCTGCTGGTCGGAGGGGGAAAATTGGAAACCGAGAACTCTGAGTTCATCGGCGCCGGCGGAGGGTAGCCACTCGGCGGCGGTGGTGGATAGCTTCTTAGCGGTGGTGGTGGGTAGCTGCTGATGTACTGTGCCGGAGGCGCCGAACAGGCTGTACACGACTCCGGTGGCGGCGGATATGCGGTGGCTAGCGCCGGTGGCGGTGGGTAGCTGCTGTTTGGGGGAAAATTTGGCACCGGAAACTGTGAGTCCATCATAGGCGGCGGGGGCGGCGGGGGAGGGTAGCTGCTCGGCGGCAGCAAGTCTTGTAGCGGCGGGTACAGTGGAGCCGACGCTGCTGGCGACGGAGATGGTAGCGGCGGGTAGCTGCTGCTGAGTGGCGCATAGTTTGGCATCGCCGGAGCTGGATACGCCGCACTAGACGGCGGAGGCGGAGGCGCGCAACAAAAGCTCGGACCTTGCTCCGGCAGCGCGCCGTTTGGCGCCGGGTAGATCTGCGGCTGCTGATACGCGCCGCCGTAGGGGGTGATGGCGTAGGCGAAGCTGAGCGTACCGTTCGGCTTGCTGTCGGGGGCGCACACCTGGTAGCTCACATGCCGCCGTGCCGCACCGTCGCCGCCGCCGAGGTCGGCCACCGGTACGCAGGCCGTGCCGACGAGCTTGTTGCCGAGGAGCGGCACCTGCGCCTTCACCTCGAACCGCAGCAGACCGTCGCCTGCCCCCGCGCCGTCGAGGTCGAACGCGAAAACGGCGCCGTCCCAGTCTGGGTTCTCCCCGCCGTCGGGGTCGGCGGGCGTCTTCTCCCTGCGGCCGCCGAGGGTCACGGCCGCGTAGAGCGGCGGCTTCTGGAAGGGGACGAAGGACTTGACACCACGGCAGGAAACGGACCTGACGACCATGCGCCGGCCTGCTCCGGCGCCGGCGTCCGACATGGCCGGTTTCTTGGACAAATACACCCTTTCTTGGAGGATTAGAGCTTGGTATGGCGTCAATCTGTGGGCTGTGGCTAGGCTGATGGACCTGGAGTGGTAGGGATTTGACTTTGTGATCTTTGGTTTCTTGCATCTTGCAGCAATTAATTGCAGATGTGATGGCGTCCTTGTTTGTTTGGTTGGTAGATGTATGCTTGTATCAGTATCACTGGAGCTCAGTCATTCCAGGCAAAATAGTAAATCCACAGTTACTGTGTTCTTTTTTTTAGACTACAGTTACTGTCTTCTTGGGTGCCTAGAACTTGACTCTTTCTTAATCTTTTATTATCTTTCCTTATATACTAGTTTTTTTTTCCGGAAGAAACAGTAGAGATTGCACAGTTGGTTTCTAATTTTGTTATGATCAGTAAAAAATATAATAATTGTCAAATATGCTAGTTCAAATGGGTGTTTTAGCACCAATATCACTGTTGCGTGTGTTTTTGACGCAATTAGCGCATGTCGTAACAGAATGGCAGAAATAGCACCTCGTCCGCATGGTGGCCGGCCGGACGCGCCGTGTAAGTGACACACACCCTTGTCCGTCCCGTGGCCGATCGGATGCCCCTCGTTCGTCCCGTGGTAGACCAAACACGGCCCCTCTACACGGCCATGAGTCGGACGTGGCGTCTTCGCACGGTGGCCGGTCAGACCTGACCAACCCACACGCCCCCATCCCCATCAGCCCATTACCTTCGCATCACGTCGTTGTCTCCACATGCATGCATGAATCTGAGGTAGTGTAACATCCCAAATATGGATTTGTATTTGAAATGTAAGAAAATAAAAAGAAATTAAAAATTTTCTTGCATCTTGAAGCCCTTGGTCATTTTTGTAATTATTTTAAAAGAATTATGGAAAATCAAAATTCAATCCTCATTTGACTCCAATCAAAAACCTTCGTGGTATAGATCTTGTGCCAAACCCTTGAAAATATTTTTTCTGAGTTCTAGGGAGGCTTGGTAATACCTCTGAATTATCTCATGATTTTTAGAAATTATTTGATAATTTTGGAGGCAAGTCAAAGTTTGGTCAAACCCTATTACCCCTCTTGGAATTTCGGAGAAAATTTGATGTATGAAAATCACAAAGCTTAAAGTATTTGTTCACCCAACGGATCTGAACCTCAGGCAAAAGAGATGGTTGGAGTTGATCAAGGACTATGACATGGGTATTCACTACCATCCGGGCAAGGCTAATGTTGTGGCCGATGCGCTTAGTCGTAAAGCACATTGCAATACCTTGTTGCTTAAGGAGCTTCAGCCCACACTTCTAGATGAGTTCTAGCGTCTCAACTTGGGTTTGGTTGAGCCTGGTTCCCTCGCTGCCTTGGTTGTGCAACCAACCTTGGTGGATCGGATTAAGATCGCTCAGCGATCGGATGCTGGAGTGAGCCGCATCAAGGAAAATATCAAGAACGGAACAGCTAAGTGCTTCTCTGAGGATGAGCATGGTGTTGTAAGGTTCGGGCAACGCCTTGTGGTTCCAAAGGACATGGAATTGCGGGATTTGATTCTCCACGAAGCCCATGATTCGCCTTTGTCTATTCATCCCGAGGCCACAAAGATGTCTCAAGATCTCCGTCAGGGATTTTGGTGGACCCGAATGAAGAGGGAGATCGCGAAGTTCGTTGCCGAGTGCGACGTGTGTCGTCGTGTCAAGGCCGAGCATCAGCGTCCAGCAGGACTGCTTCAACCTTTGCCTATTCCTGAATGGAAGTGGGATTCGATCGGGATGGATTTTATCACCGGTCTGCCTCGTATCTCCAAGGGTAATGATGCCATCTGGGTTGTCATTGATCGGCTAACTAAGGTGGCGCACTTCCTTCCAGTCAAGACGGATCTCCGTGTAGGTCTTTTGGCGGATCTCTACATTGCCCGCATCGTGAGCCTACATGGGGTACCCAAGAAAATTGTCTCGGATCGTGGTTCTCTTTTCACCTCTCGCTTTTGGCAAAGTTTGCAAGAGGCTATGGGAACCCGTCTTACCTTTAGCACCGCATATCACCCCCAAACTGATGGTAAGACCGAAAGGGTCAACCAAGTGTTGGAAGACATGCTCCGTGCTTGTGTTCTCTCATATGGAAAGAATTGGGAGAAGTGCTTGCCATTTGCCGAGTTTTCCTACAACAACAGTTTTCAGGCCAGTCTCGGCGTGTCACCTTTTGAGGCCTTATACGGCGAGAAAAAGTGCGAGAACCCGTTGAATTGGTGCGAGGCCGGGAAAGACCTTTCTTTAGTGCGGATTCGATCAATGAGGCCGAGAGTCAAGTCGACTTATTCGTGATCGCTACGCACGACTCAATCTAGGCAAAGAGCTATGCGGATCGCCGTCGTCGTGAATTGAGCTTTGAGCCTAATGACTTTGTTTATCTCAAAGTCTCTCCTTTGAAGGGCCATCGCGTTTTGGCGTCAAGGGCAAGTTAGCTCCTCGATATATCGGTCCTTACCGTGTTATCGAGAAGAAAGGAGCTATTGCCTATAAGTTGAAATTGCCGTTTGCACTCGAGGGTACATGATTTTTCCATGTGTCCCAACTAAAGAAGTGCCTCCGTGTTTCAAGCGAGAAGCTCGATTGAAACCCTCGATGTCCAAGAGGATTTGACCTCATGAGCATCCTGTTCGCGTGCTCGATGGTGAGCGAAGGGCGAGGAATAAAACCATCGATTCCTCAAAGTTGGTGGTGAACCCTTCTAAGGATGAGGCTACTTGGGAAAGGAAGATCGTCTCGTCTGGACTATCCATCTTTTTTTACTGAGTGAGCCAAATCTCGGGACGAGATTTTTGTAAGGGGGGGGAGGTTTTGTAACATCCCAAATATGGATTTGTGTTTCAAATGTAAGAAAATAAAAAGAAATTAAAATTTTTCTTGCATCTTGAAGCCCTTGGTCATTTTTGTAATTCTTTTAAAAGAATTATGGAAAATCAAAATTCAATCCTCATTTGACTCCAATCAAAAACCTTCGTGGCATAGATCTTGTGCCAAACCCTTGGAAATATTTTTACTGAGTTCTAGGGAGGCTTGGTAATACCTCTGAATTATCTCATAATTTTTAGAAATTATTTGATAATTTTGGAGGCAAGTCAAAGTTTGGTCAAACCCTACTACCCCTCTTCTGGAATTTCTGAAGAAAATTTCAGCGTATGAAAATCCCTGAAATTTTTATGAGAGGTTCCTCCTGCTGTCAGTAATCTCCAGTTAAAATTTCATAATTTTTGGAGCTTGTTTGCTACCTTAAATAATTCCTCAAAAATCTGATGTTTAAAATTCAAATTCTAACTGGTTTGCACTGTTCATCGGGTTCGAATCGGACTCGGGCTCGAGCCACTTGACTCGGTCCAGTCAACTAAACGCACCGGCTCGGTCGATCGGGCGTGCGCGTTGTGAGCCGTTGGATCGAGATCGAGCGTCCTTGATCAGCGAACGATGGAATCGTTTTAATCCGCCGTTCTAACTCGGTAGTTCGATTTCAATCCGAGGGTCGACACGTCGTCTCCTTCCTCCGATCGGCGCACGTGAGCTCGACCATGGCGTCTTGCGAGAAGAAAAAACCGCGGCGCGATCCACTCTTGATGCGCCTTTAAGCGGCTAGCTCTACGCGCATTAAATGCCCGTCGTGCTCCTCCTCAGCGTCCACTCTCCAACCGCTCCGTCGCGCTCTCGTCCTCCAATGGCCATATTGACCGAATGGAAAATCCGGTCGTTGCTCTACGCCATCGCTCTATTTAAGCTCCATTGTTTCTCCTTAGCTTCCTTTAGCACCTCGCAACTCCGGCTAGCACCCACAAGTTTGCTTGAGTGCAGATCCTCGCAATCCTTTCGGCGCCATTATCGGTTGGAGTTTTGGTGGAGTCGGTGCGGTGAGGGTTTTCTTCTTGAGTCTTTGCTCCCTCTGCTCCCCTTTACTCTCTGAAGCTTAACCCTCACTCAATTTGGTTCAATTTGCTCGAGGTCAAATGAATTGATTTCCCAATTTGGCGAAATCGCATTCCTCCTCGCTTGAGCCGTCTCGACTCTCCTCGATGCATTCTTTGCGCTCAGGTAACCCCTCTTTAGTCCCTAGTGGCCTGGCACCTACTCCCTTGAACCGCAGCTGAGCTCAACGCAAGTTTTCGTTTTGGTCATTTTCGGCCACTTCGGTTCTCTCCGGCTTGCCGGCGTTCTGGACCACCGCAGCCAAATCCATTGGTACCATTAGGAGCGCAATGATGTTTGGGACCCATTTTGGGCACTTGCTCGCACCGCCCGCGGCGAGCCGCCGGCGGCCGTTCTTCCGTCGTTTTGCGGGCGAAAGCAGATGAGCGTTTGAGCGTGAGTCGATTTGGGCCGTCGATCCTTAGATCTACGGCCCACATTCGTACGGAAATTTGAATTCATCGCGCGTTTCGGTCTGTGGCCCGTTGGATCCAAGATCAACGGTCCCGATTCGAGTTCGCATGGGTCGTTGGATCCAGGATCAACGGCTCGTGTGCGTGCGAACGTTCGGACCGTCCGAGCGCTCGGGTCCACGTGAACCGTTGGATCCAGATCCAACGGTTGACGTTTAGGGTTTCGGGGCCGCGCGCGCGCGCGTCAGCACAGGGACTTGGACCGTTGGATCCAAGATCAACGCTCCAAGTTCGGCCACGTCGATTCTCATTTCCGATTTTCCCGAAAGAATTTATTTATCAACTGAAAAATGTGATAACTTGTAAAATGCATAACTAATTCATTTTAAATCCTTTTCGGTTGATTCAAACTTTGTTAGTTATGTTTTGGGCTAAACTTAAATCTAAAAATGTTTCCAACCTCAGTATAGCTCCAGAAAATTTTGCTAATGAATAGTAGTATTTTTTTATTTATAAAAGCTGAGCAAAATTGATTTGGTCATATCTTTTGCATTAAGAATCCAAATCAATTGGTTCTTGTTGCTAAATTCCTTATAAATCATGACCTTGCTACTGTAAAATTTTCAGAATTTTTGGAAAAGTTTACTGTTGGGTCTTTGCGTTTTCTTCGTTCTTATCGGTTGTTTTTCGCTTTCTCGTTAGGATCCGAAGAGCACGTTGACAATATAATTCATCCTCAGCAACATCTTGACCCGACAAGCAAAAGTGCAAGCGGTTTGATCATGTTAATCCCATTATTTTCAAGTCTAATATATTGATTTCAACTTGTATGTATGCATTGCTATTTTGTTGTTAAATTATGGTTAGTATCCTATAGTTGCATAATCCGTAGGAATTGGTTATCCTCTACTACCTTGAGCCTAGGTTATTTGCTATGATTGGAGTTCGATGGATGAGCTCTTGTCATTTAGTAGAATACGAATTGAAATTGCTTAGAAATGCTTAGTTTCGGTAGCAATGGGCGATTATCGATTTTAGTCGATGATCTTGATCACACATTTATTTATTATTCCATTATGTCCAGAACTTATGCTTTGTTACTTTGTAAAGTCAAAAACTGAAAATAAAATTGTTTTAGACTTGGGCACAATGGTATGTTGGTGTGATCTGTTGGTGTGAATGGAATGGTGCCTAGGTCATCAAGGACCGAGTTACTTGTGTCACTAAGCCAAGTGCTTATGCGTGCTAACTACGCGAGAGGGATATGTGACCTCTCTTGACTAAGTACTTTGGCGTGTGTTATCTCCGAGTCCCAGGAGGGGGTTGTGTGTGTTGTGTGAAAAAGGATATGTGTTCTTGTGTTGGGTGTGTGGTGGTAGAGATTCCGGGTAGGCTCTCCACCTCGAGGGGCATTGTATTTGTCCAAGGCTTTACCTGGGACGGGTAGTTGACCGAGACTTTACAATGACTCCGACACAACGTATGGGTTTGTATCCATACGGGCGGCTCGTAGTTAATACACAATATTGGAAATGTCTCGTAGGACTTAGCTGTGCCGGCATACCAAAGGAAGTATGCTAATCTAGTGGCAAAAGGCGATGCAGCGTGTGGGTACATTGGTACACCCCTGCAGAGTATAAAACTATTCGAATAGCCTCGTCCTAGGTTATGGACATGCTTGGTAAGGTCGTGCAAGAACTAGACTACAACCTTTTAAATTAAAATTTGACATGGTTAGTATGTATGGGTAATTCATGCTATTGTTGTGGTGACTAATGGGTTAGTCACTTCCAGGACTGTTGTTGTCATCTATCTACTGTTGTATTGTTGTCATTTACGGTTATTTGAACATTAGAAACAGATTTGTTAACTTGCTTTTAACTGTACTACATTATTGCAAATAAAGATTGCTTTGTCTTTGAAAATGAAACATCTGACCTCCACTTAAATAAGCTTGCATGTAGCATATGTATAGGTGCATTACTCTACACGTAAGTCTTGCGGAGTACAATTTTTGTACTCATTTGCTTTGCTTAACTATTTGTTGCAGAGGAGGAGGGTGAGCCCCAAGGGCCTCACTTTTGTGAAATATGCTGTGGATTCGACGACTAGCTTGGCGGTCCGGTCGGTTGCCTTGTGGGTTAAAGGCACACTGATTGGCTCTTTTGGTTTATGGCCATCTTATGGCACTTTTGCTTTCGCTGTTCAATTTCTATATGTATATGTCATTTGGCCGGTCGGCCTCTCTTTTGTAATAACTATCCTTTATTTATGTTAACTTCTGGTTTGTTGCTTTGCTTCGGTTCTATGTGAATGAATGGAATTGATGCATGAATTTTGTAAAGAGGTGTGTATACTGCATTTCTGGGAAGTATACATGTCTCGAAGACACGGGTTATTTTGTTTGTGATACTAGGGTCAATTGGTGACTAAGCATTACAAGCCCAATAATCTGGGATCCTCACAAAGTTTGGTATCAGAGCCATACTGACCGTAGTAACCCAAGCTTGGTCGTCTTTAGGATATTTTGGAAAATATTATTTTCAAAGTATCAAATGATTTATGAAAGCTTAGGTAATTATCAGATTTTACTCCTTACCTATCTTAGCTTTCTCCTCTCATCTTACTCTAATTTGAGTTTTAAAAATTGTTTTCCTCTCCTTTCTCAAAGATAGTCGTTATCGTTTAATTGGGTTTAGGGAGCTAATGAGCTTGGCAAATTGAAAATTTGGTTGCCCTCTACAAGGTTTTGAAGTTTCTGGAATGGCTAAATTTCGACCAGAAGCTTGGATGCAAAACCCGGACAACGATCTTTCAATTTCTGGACAGCAAGCTCAAAGGTTCTAAATGGGGTAGAAAATGAGAGGATAATAAACTAAAACTTGTGGGAATAGAAGGGTAAGATGCGATACTAGTTAGCTATGTATCTAACACTAATTTCGCTGATTTAACCTTGCTCTTTAGTGGTAATAGATCTTACGTTATATTCTGATTTTTATCTTCTCAATCAATTACTCATTCATTCAATACGGGTTGGTTGCATTGGGAAGTAGAGCTTTGGTTTGGTGATTCATTGCGATTTTTGGAATCTTTTTATAAGCCTGTTTAAGTTTATACACTTGCTGCTTTCGGCTTTCGATTAGAGTGATATTCCATTCCCCTAGTCGTTAGCTTTTTGCTTCATTTCGGCTTTGTTTTCGGGTCTAGTTTTTAACCCAAGTTTCTTGTAACAGGATGGTCGGACCTTTTCAGAGCGGCCAAGGCGATCACCGGTCGGACGAGGATCTTCCTCCTCCTCCGACCATGGCCGAGGTCCTTCTTGGATCGGCGCAACCGTGCGAAGAATGCAGGAGGGTTCTTACGGACATCATCACGCGCAACACTTCCGCCCTTACGGTGCCGGGATCCGGGCAAGGGAGTGGACACCGGCCGCGTGGGGACTCGCGAGTTCGCCGCTTGACCCCCCACGTTCTCTCAGTCCGAGGACTCGCTTGATGCGCGACGATTGGCCCGTCGGTTGGCGGAAGCTTCGAATAGCGCAGTGCCAGGAGCACGAGAAGGCGTTGTTCGCATTGCACCAGCTGGAGGGAGCAGCTTTGTCTTGGTGGGAGAGCTTTCTCGCCATGCAGCCTGACGGCCACACCGTCACCTGCAAGGAGTTCCGCACTGCCTTCCGTCGGAGTCACATTCCTTCCGGCCTGATGAGGCTGAAGAAGAAGGAGTTCTTGTCGCTCGGACAAGGCGTTTCTCGATTCTGAGTACTGCATGCGAGTTCAACCATTTAGCTCGTTATGCTCCGGAAGAGGTGGCCACTGATGAGGCCAAGCAAGAGAAGTTCAAGGATGGTTTGTCTGAGGAGCTTCAGGACAAGTTATCTGTCGTCGACTTCCCAGATTTTCAGGCCTTGGTGGACAAGGCCATCGTCTCCGAGCACTCAGGGAGAGCGCTTGTGGATTCCCGCAAGCGTAAGTGGGAGGCCCACAAGTCCTCTAGGGCCGGCTATCCCGCTTGATCGGTCTCGGTCGCGTCGTGAGCCAAAGACACCCGAGACCGTCAGCCTGCCCCTCGTCCTTCGCAGGCCGTGCCCCAATCACGTGCACCTGCGAGTCGCCAGGTGGCCCCGCAACCCAGTGCCGAGTCACTGCCGCACCGCAACGGAAGGGGCATTATGCGAACCAATGCCCTAAGAAGACAGGAGCAACCCCTCGTCCTAATGGAGGACGCGAGCAAGGAGGTGGTTCTTCTCAGGACCTGAAGATAGTCCCTGCTACCCAAGGCGTGGGTAGTGGTCGCGTCAACCTCATCTCAGCGGAGGAGGCACAGGAGGCACCCGGCGTCGTCTTTGGGTACACTTTTCGTTAACTCTCATTACGCTCTTTGTTTTGTTTGATTCAGGAGCATCTCATTCTTTTATTTCTGAGTCTTTTGCTGCTATTAGTGAGTTCCTTTTTACTCCATTGTTGGTCCCATTGCTCATTCGCTCTCCGGGTTCGGAGTTGAGAGCTGACTCTGAGTGTAGGGATGTCCCAATTGAAATTGAGGGAGTAGGATTCTTAGCAAATCTTATCATTCTCCATTCAACAAGTCTTGATGTAATTCTTGGTATGGATTGGTTGTCCCACCACAAGGGACAAATCGATTGCGCCAAGAAGTGTGTCTCTCTATCTAGTCCTTCCGGCGAGCAGGTTCGCTTTTCGCCGAATTTGCTAGGTCCGCATCTCTTCGCGCTTGAAGCGAAGCCCGCTCTAGATATTAGTGAAGTCCCAACAGTTCGTGACTTCGTTGATGTCTTTCTGAAGATCTTCGGGGATGCCACCGATTCGAGACCTCGAGTTTGTCATTGAGTTGGTTCCTGCATCGCCCGATTTCAAAGAGGCATTATCGGATGGCACCGAACGAGTTGGTGGAGTTGAAGAAACAGCTTAGTGAGCTGCAAGAGAAATGCTTCATCCGCCCTAGCTCATCTCCATGGGGTTGTCCTGCAATCTTCGTAAAGAAGAAGGACAATACTTTGCGCATGTGCGTTGATTACCATCCACTTAATGAGGTAACGGTAAAGAACAAGTATCCATTGCCCCGCATTGATGATCTCTTTGATCAATTAACTGGAGCTCGAGTATTCTCCAAGATTGATTTGAGAGTGAGATATCATCAAGTTCGGATCGACGACGAGGATATTCCAAAGGCGGCTTTTCTACTCGCTCACGGCTTGTATGAATACACCGTCATGTCATTTGGCTTAACCAATGCTCCTGCCTTGTTCATGAACCTCATGAATTCGATATTCATGGAGTATTTGGATAAGTTTGTCGTGGTATTCATCGATGATATTCTTATCTATTCCATGAACGATGAGGAACATGATGAGCATCTGAGGCTTGTGTTAGACAAGCTTCGTGAGCACCAGCTGTATGCGAAGTTGACAAGTCGCGATTCGGTTGAAGGAAGTGGCCTTCTTGGGTCATGTTCTTTCAGCAGGAGGCGTAGCCGTTGATCCTAGCAAGGTCAGCGACGTTCTTTCATGGGTTCAGCCTACTTCGGTAACCGAAGTGCGGAGTTTTCTTGGTTTAGCGGGATATTATCGTCGCTTTATCGAGAACTTCTCCAAGATTGCGAAGCCGATGACGGAGTTGCTCAAGAAGGACAAGAAGTTCTTGTGGTCCGATGCTTGTGAGGAAAGCTTCCAAGTACTTAAGAAGCGTTTGACCACCGCTCCGTCCTCGTTCTTCCGATATTCATCAAAGCTTGATATCTTTTGCGATGCTTCTCGTCGAGGACTTCGGTTGTGTCCTTATGCAAGAAAGCAAGGTAGTGGCCTATGCATCAAGGCAATTGAGACCTCATGAACTCAACTATCCTACCCATGACTTGGAATTGCTTTGCTGTGATTCATGCACTTAAGATTTGGCGACATTACCTAATCGGTGTCGTTGCGAAGTGTATTCGGATCACAAAAGCTTAAAGTATTTGTTCACCCAACGGATCTGAACCTCGGGCAAAAGAGATGGTTGGAGTTGATCAAGGACTATGACATGGGTATTCACTACCATCCGGGCAAGGCTAATGTTGTGGCCGATGCGCTTAGTCGTAAAGCACATTGCAATGCCTTGTTGCTTAAGGAGCTTCAGCCCACTCTTCTAGATGAGTTCCAGCGTCTCAACTTGGGTTTGGTTGAGCCTGGTTCCCTCGCTGCCTTGGTTGTGCAACCAACCTTGGTGGATCGGATTAAGATCGCTCGTGATCGGATCTTTGGAGTGAGCGCATCAAGGAAAATATCAAGAGCAGAACGACTAAGTGCTTCTCGAGGATGAGCATGGTGTTGTAAGGTTCGGGCAACGCCTTGTGGTTCCAAAGGACATGGAATTACGGGATTTGATTCTCCACGAAGCACATGATTCGCCTTTGTCTATTCATCCCGAGGCCAAAAAGATGTATCAAGATCTCGTCGAGGATTTTGGTGGACCGAATGAAGAGGGAGATCGCGAAGTTCGTTCTTAGAGTGCGGCGTGTGTCGTCGTGTCAAGGCCGAGCATCGGCCAAAGCGGGATGCTTCAACCTTTGCCTATTCCTGAATGGAAGTGGGATTCGATCGGGATGGATTTTATCACGGTCTGCCTCGTATCTCCAAGGGTAATGATGCCATCTAGGTTGTCATTGATCGGCTAACTAAGGTGGCGCACTTCCTTCGATCAAGGCGGATCTCCGTGTAGGTCTTTTGGCGGATCTCTACATTGCCCGCATCGTGAGCCTACATGGGGTACCCAAGAAAATTGTCTCGGATCGTGGTTCTCTTTTCACCTCTCGCTTTTGGCAAAGTTTGCAAGAGGCTATGGGAACCCGTCTTACCTTTAGCACCGCATATCACCCCCAAACTGATGGTAAGACCGAAAGGGTCAACCAAGTGTTGGAAGACATGCTCCGTGCTTGTGTTCTCTCATATGGAAAGAATTGGGAGAAGTGCTTGCCATTTGCCGAGTTTTCCTACAACAACGATTTCGAGCCGGTCTCGGCGTGTCACCTTTGAGGCCTTATACGCGAGAAAGTGCGAGAACCGTTGAATTGGTGCGAGGCCGGGAAAGACCTTTCTTTGGTCTGGATTCGATCAATGAGGCCGAGAGTCAAGTACAGCTTATTCGTGATCGCTTACGCATATCTCAATCTAGGCAAAAGAGCTATGCGGATCGCCGTCGTCGTGAATTGAGCTTTGAGCCTAATGACTTTGTTTATCTCAAAGTCTCTCCTTTGAAGGGCCATCAGCGTTTTGGCGTCAAGGGCAAGTTAGCTCCTCGATATGTCGGTCCTTACCGTGTTATCGAGAAGAAAGGAGCTGTTGCCTATAAGTTGGAATTGCCATTTTGCACTCGAGGGGTACATGATGTTTTCCATGTGTCCCAACTAAAGAAGTGCCTCCGTGTTCCAACTGAGGAAGCTCAGTTGGAAACCCTCGATGTCCAAGAGGATTTGACCTACCGCGAGCATCCTGTTCGCGTACTCGATGAGGCTGAACGAAGGACGAGGAATAAAACCATCAGATTCCTCAAAGTTCAGTGGTCGAACCCTTCTAAGGATGAGGCTACTTGGGAAAGGGAAGATCGTCTCCGTGCAGACTATCCATCTTTCTTTACTGAGTGAGCCAAATCTCGGGACGAGATTTTTGTAAGGGGGAGGTTTTGTAACATCCCAAATATGGATTTGTGTTTTAAATGTAAGAAAATAAAAAGAAATTAAAACATTTCTTGCATCTTGAAGCCCTTGGTCATTTTTGTAATTCTTTTAAAAGAATTATAGAAAATCAAAATTCAATCCTCATTTGACTCCAATCAAAAACCTTCGTGGCATAGATCTTGTGCCTAACCCTTGGAAATATTTTTACTGAGTTCTAGGGAGGCTTGGTAATACCTCTGAATTATCTCATAATTTTTAGAAATTATTTGATAATTTTGGAGGCAAGTCAAAGTTTGGTCAAACCCTACTACCCCTCTTCTGGAATTTCTGGAGAAAATTTCAGCGTATGCAAATCCCTGAAATTTTTATGAGAGGTTCCTCCTGCTGTCAGTAATCTCCAGTTAAAATTTCATAATTTTTGGAGCTTGTTTGCTACCTTAAATAATTCCTCAAAAATCTGATGTTTAAAATTCAAATTCTAACTGGTTTGCACTGTTCATCGGGTTCGAATCGGACTCGGGCTCGAGCCACTTGACTCGGTCCAGTCAACTAAACGCACCGGCTCGGTCGATCGGGCGCGCGCGTTGTGAGCCGTTGGATCAGCATCGAACTGTCCTTGATCAACCGAACGATGGAATCGTTTTAATCCACCGTTCTAACTCGGTAGATTCGATTTCAATCCGGCCAATCGACACGTCGTCTCCTTCCTCCGTCGGCGCACACGTGAGCTCGGCCATGGCGTCTTGCAGAGAAAAAACCGGTGTGCGATCCACTCTTGATGCGCCTTTAAACGGCTAGCTCTGCGCGCATTAAATGCCCGTCGTGCTCCTCCCACAGGCGTCCACTCTCCAACTGCTCCCGTCGCTCTCTCGTCCTCCAATGGCCATGTTGACCCGAATGGAAAATCCGGCCGTTGCTCTCTGCCATCGCTCTATTTAAGCTCCATTGTTTCTCCCTTAGCTTCCTTTAGCACCTCCGCAACTCCAGCTAGCACCCATAAGTTTGCTTGAGCTGCAGATCCTCATAATCCTTTCTACGCCATTATCGGTTTGGAGCTTGGTGGAGTCGGTCTGGCGGGGTTTTCTTCTTGAGTCTTTGCTCCCTCTGCTCCCCCTTTACTCTCTGAAGCTTAACCCTCACTCAATTTTGTTCAATTTGCTCAGGGTCAAACTGAATTCGGATTTCCCCAATTTCGGCCGAAATCTGCATTCCTCCTCGCCCGAGCCGTCTCGACTCTCCTCGATGCATTCTTTGCGCTCAGGTAACCCCTCTTTAGTCCCTAGTGGCCTGGCACCTACTCCCTTGAACCGCAGCTGAGCTCAACGCAAGTTTTCGTTTTGGTCATTTTCGGCACGCCGGTTCTCTCGGCTTGCGCGCTCGACCACCATGACCAAATCCATTGGTACCATTAGGAGCGCAATGATGTTTGGGACCCATTTTGGGCACTTGCTCGCACCGCCGCGGCCAGAGCCGTCGGCGGCGAGTTTTCTTCCGTCGTTTTGCGATTTAAAACAGACGGCGTTTGAACGTGAGTCGATTTGGACCGTCGATCCTTAGATCTACGCCCCACATTCGTATGGAAATTTGAATTCGTCGCGCGTTTCGGTCTGTGGCCCGTTGGATCCAAGATCAACGGTCCCGATTCGAGTTCGCATGGGTCGTTGGATCCAGGATCAACGGCTCGTGTGCGTGTGAACGTTCGGACCGTCCGAGCGCTCGGGTCCACGTGAACCGTTGGATCCAGATCCAACGGTTGACGTTTAGGGTTTCGGGGCCGCGCGCGCGCGCGTCAGCACAGGGACTTGGACCGTTGGATCCAAGATCAACGCTCCAAGTTCGGCCACGTCGATTCTCATTTCCGATTTTCTCGAAAGGATTTATTTATCAACTGAAAAATGTGATAACTTGTAAAATGCATAACTAATTCATTTTAAATCCTTTTCGGTTGATTCAAATTTTTTAGTTATGTTTTGGGCTAAACTTAAATCTAAAAATGTTTCTAACCTCAGTATAGCTCCAGGAAATTTTGCTAATGAATAGTAGCATTTTTGATTTATAAAAACTGAGCAAAATTTATTTGGTCATATCTTTTGCATTAAGAATCCAAATCAATTGGTTCTTGTTGCTAAATTCCTTATAAATCATGACCTTGCTACTGTAAAATTTTCAGAATTTTTGGAGAAAGTTTACTGTTGGGTCTTTGCGTTTTCTTCGTTCTTATCGGTTGTTTTTCGCTTTCTCGTTAGGATCCGAAGAGCACGTTGATAATATAATTGATCCTCAGTAACATCTTGACCCACATCAAATAGGCAAGCAGTTTGATTATGTTAATCCCATTATTTTTCAAGTCTAATATATTGATTTCAACTTGTATGTATGCATTGCTATTTTGTTGTTAAATTATGGTTAGTATCCTATAGTTGCATAATCTGTAGGAATTGGTTATCCTCTACTACCTTGAGCCTAGGTTATTTGCTATGATTGGAGTTCGATGGATGAGCTCTTGTCATTTAGTAGAATACGAATTGAAATTGCTTAGAAATGCTTAGTTTCGGTAGCAATGGGCGATCATCGATTTTAGTCGATGATCTTGATCACACATTTATTTATTATTCCATTATGTCCAGCACTTATGCTTTGTTACTTTGTAAAGTCAAAAACTGAAAATAAAATTGTTTTAGACTTGGGAACAATGGTATGTTGGTGTGATCTGTTGGTGTGAATGGAATGGTGCCTAAGGTCATCAAGGACCGAGTTACTTGTGTCACTAAGCCAAGCGCTTATGCATGCTAACCACGCGAGAGGGATATGGGACCTCTCTTGACTAAGTATTTTGGCGTGTGTTATCTCCGAGTCGCAGGAGGGGGTTGTGTGTGTTGTGTGAAAACGGATATGTGTTCTTGTGTTGGGTGTGCGGTGGTAGAGATTCCAGGTAGGCTCTCCACCTCGAGGGGCATTGTATTTGTCCAAGGCTTTACCTGCGACGGGTAGTTGACCGAGGCTTTACAATGACTCCGACACAACGTACGGGTTTGTATCCATACGGGCGGCTCGTAGTTAATACACAATATTGGAAATATCTCGTAGGACTTAGCTGTGCCGGCATACCAAAGGAAGTATGCTAATCTAGTGGCAAAAAGCGATGCAGCGTGTGGGTACATTGGTACACCCCTGCAGGGTATAAAACTATTCGAATAGCCTCGTCCTAGGTTATGGACATGCTTGGTAAGGTCGTGCAAGAACTAGACTACAACCTTTTAAATTAAAATTTGACATGGTTAGTATGAATGGGTAATTCATGCTATTGTTGTGGTGACTAATGGGTTAGTCATTTCCAGGACTGTTGTTGTCATCTATCTATTGTTGTATTGTTGTCATTTACGGTTATTTGAACATTAAAAGCAGATTTGTTAACTTGCTTTTAACTGTACTACATTATTGCAAATAAAGATTGCTTTGTGCTAAAAATGAAACATACAGCCTCCACTTAAATAAGCTTGCATGTAGCATATGTATAGGTCTCACATTACTCTACACGTAAGTCTTGCATGGAGTACAATTTTTGTACTCATTTGCTTTGCTTAACTATTTGTTGCAGAGGAGGAGGGTGAGCCCCAAGGGTCTCACTTTTGTGAAATGTGCTGTGGATTCGACGACTAGCTTGGCGGTCCGGTCGGTTGCCTTGTGGGTTAAAGGCACACTGATTGGCTCTTTTGGTTTATGGCCATCTTATGGCACTTTTGCTTCCGCTGTTCAATTTCTATATGTATATGTCATTTGGCCGATCGGCCTCTCTTTTGTAATAACTATCCTTTATTTATGTTAACTTCTGGTTTGTTGCTTTGCTTCGGTTCTATGTGAATGAATGGAATTGATGCATGAATTTTGTAAAGAGGTGTGTATACTGCATTTCTGGGAAGTATACATGTCTCGAAGACACGGGTTATTTTGTTGTGATACTAGGGTCAATTGGTGACTAAGCATTACAAGCCCAATAATCCAGGGTCCTCACATCTAGCCAACCACGGGACGAACGAGGGTGCGTGTCACGTACACGACGTATCTGGCCTGCCACCGTGCTAACGAGGTGCTATTTCTGCCATTTTGTCGTAACAGACTCTAATTGTGTCAAAAATGACAGCAATATTGACATTTGCCCCCAAAAATTCGTTCAAAAGGAAGTCAAAATTGTTAAAAAAAATAATGCTACTTGAAACTGTATTGTCGTGACCCAAATACGCAAATATGGACACTCTATGTATAATGCACTAGTCCAGGATCAAAGTAGTGCACACGGTGCCAACATAGATGAATATCATTCACACAAGATGAATATTAGGATATATGACTAACTTGATTAAATAAATAGCAATTTTGACCTTATGATTGAGTTTACAATTATTAAGCCACGCAGGGTGGACACTAAATAAAGAAACAACGGCGGAATGAAAGCAACTCCAGCGGATACCCATCGACTCGCCACAAGCAACAGATTGGGATTAAGACCTAACGATCACCATCCTCGTAAAGCTCCTCCCCAAAGGCAGACTCCTCCTCCAGTTCAGCTAAATGATTGCAACAAGAATGAGTACTCCAAGTCTCAATAAGTATTATAGATGATGGCTTATTCCAAAGGAAAATAGCTTATGTGGCTATTTTGCAATAAAGCAGCATTTGCAATTGAATACAAACAATAGATTGAAAGCATAATTCAAAACAAATAAACAATAACAATTTTAACAAGTATTTTCACAAAGCTTCCATAATCTAATCAATTTCTTTCACACAACTGCACAAGTTATCTCACACAACTGTCATTTACCAATTGTCTTTAGGAAAATCTACCCCTCGTGTGAAATTCTCGAGTATGTCCATGACCGCAGACACAGCTATTCGAATAGATTGGTTAACACTATGTAGAGGTAGTACACTTTACCCACAAGTTGCAATCAACTGTATCAGAGTTGATAACAACAAAACTTTTTCGAAACTTCATCTCCATCATTGACACTCCCATTGTGCTTACTGCCCGCACCAACCCCCACAGAGGTGGTTAGCCCATCGCACACCGTTGGACTTGAAGACGGCGAACCGCTCATAAATGTGAATCACCACACAGGCAGAAACACACCCCCACCCCTGGCACACAGCTTAAACTATCTATCTGAGTAATCAACATCAAGACTCCATAGCTTGCTAGGCTAGGCCCGTCCCATCAGGCATGTGATTGTACCATTGTGGCACAGTTCAATGGCGCACAAAGTTAAGTCGTTAAATGACCAAGGCGAGACTACCAATTACTACCAATTTGAAGGGATATGGGTAGGCTACGCTAGCTGGTAATTCAAAAATTCAATCACATAAATCAGGATACCATTCAAGCAAGATATCACAGATCATTACCACTGGACGCGCAATGCAGCGGAAGAAGAGTTCAAGCAGCCTGGTCCAACGAAGAGCGTGTCGATGCAGTGGTCGTAGTCGATCGTCCGACGTAGTCGATCGTTTAACGTAGTCGATCGCCCAACGTAGTCGGCGCTGATCATCTCCTCCAGCAACCTTGCAATATCACGGATCGTCGTCGGGCGCAACAGCAACCGCAGTAGCACCTCTAAGGTATCAACAAGTCCAGGGCAGGAACACCGTACGCCAGTGTGCTAGCACCAAGTCACACGGGAAGGCTCTGATGCGGGGGATGCCCGATCTTCACTAAGGAGAAAAATGCGAGGCGATAATAATTAGCGCCACCTGAGGGAGACGATGCAGGACACCGATTCCAACCAATAGCACTCTTCGGTAACTAGCTGCGAACAACCAAGATAGCAGTGCAACCCGATGTTTCTTGAGGCCAACCACTGCCGATGCAATGACCTACAACAAGTATTCGCCTAACCATACTCTAAGTTCCCAATCCACACAACCACGCACGAAGTTGGAAGCACGAAAAGGTTGCCGTTGAACGACCGCTTTTGCAATCTCACTAGGAAAATTACAAGAGCAAAGGAAGCGAGAATTCTCAAGTTTCTGGTAGTACTTGGCTAACCTATGTTGAAATTAAATTGCCCAAAGTTGCCTTTAGGAGAAAGAGTGAAGGGGTATTTATACTATGAACAACCCTCCTAGCTAGGTGTGAACACACTCCAAAATGAGAACAATTTTCGTGTGTCCTTTGGGCTCCCCAAGGCTTGGAGAAGGAGTAATTCCGTGTGGCCTCGCGCAACAATTATTGTCATGGACAACTTATCTTGAAACTTGCATACCTTTTGACTCAAGCCTCGAAATGATGCTCCGTTTCTTGCGTTGGAAAAAGGAAGTAATTTCCTATCTATTCATGCTCCCCATGCATGCTGGACACACCCATATTTATGTCGGAATATGTGGAAAATTGTTAGACAAATTCTAGGGCTGCGCATGCAACGTTTGATGGCCCAAACAGCTTGCTAGTGTTCTTGATGTCCAGCTCAACCTTCTTCACGTCCAACTGGTCATAAGTGGATGCTGTCAATCAATGCACTCCGATAACTAAGTCTTGATGCTTGCAATGTGCTCCTTCAGCTTGAATTATCTCCGGAGGTGCAATCCTGAGTAAAATAAGCACACGAGACTTAGCCAGTATATAATTCTTATTTAGAATAATATTAGACTCAGCTAGAAACACATTCACCTCTTTATGTGTTTGCTTAGCATGGTTCCTAGTCATGGGACCCATATAAGCCTCTTTTATAGAAGCTTCAACTTGTATCTGTGTAGAATCTTGTAGAGCAGATGATGAATGAGGTAAGCCAGGGATATCCTCATCAGCCTCCCCCTCTTCAAAAGGAGTCGTCCTTGACTCTGACTCTTCTTGACCAAAACATAGTGAAAGATCGGCTACATTGAATGTTGGACTCATGGCATAATCTTCTGGAAACTCGATCTTGTAAGTATTGTCATTTATCTTGGCCAACACTTTGAATGGTCCATCTCCACGAGGCAGTAGCTTGGACTTGCGCTTCTCCGGAAAGCTATCTTTGCGCAGATGTACCCAAAGCAGATCACCTGGTTCAAAAGTCACTTTCTTGCGGTTCTTGTTGGCCTTTGCTGCATAGGACTTGCACTTCTTTTTCAATCTCTTCTCTTGTCTTCTCATGAATTTTCTTATATGCAGCATGTTCAGAAGCCTTCATATTACTTATTTCTTTCATTGGAAGTGGCAGCATATCGATTGGCACAATTGGTTTCATAGACCACCTCAAATGGACACATGCTGGTAGTAGAGTGAACTGCCCTATTGTAAGCAAACTTAATGTGCGGTAAACACTCTTCCCATTCCTTCAAATTCTTCTTGATCATTGTTCACAGCAACGCTGAAAGTGTGCGGTTTACTACCTCTGTCTGGCCATCAGTTTGCGGGTGACAGGTTGTTAAAAATAATAACTTGGTTCCCAGCTTTGCCCACAACGTTTTCCAAAAGTAGCTCATGAATTTCACACCACGATCTAAGACTATTGTCTTTGGCATTCCATGCAGATGCACAATCTCCCTGAAAAACAAACCAGCAACGTGTGAAGCATCATCGTTCTTATGGTATGGAATTAAATGTGCCATTTTTGAGAACCTATCAACAACTACAAACACTGAATCCCTTCCCCTCTTAGTCCTAGGTAGACCTAAAATAAAATCCATGCTAATATCCTCCCAATGAGCATTTGGAACAGGTAGGGGAGTATATAAACCATGGGGTTTAGTTTTGACTTAGTTTTGTGACTTGTGACGCATCACTGCACAAATCTCTCAACGTCCTTCCTCATCTTTGGCGAATAGAAATGGTCAGTCAACATCTCAAAAGTCTTCTCACGACCAAAGTGGCCCATCAAGCCTCCTGCATGTGATTCCTGCAACTATAAGGGCCTAACCGAAGAATCTGGAACACACAGTTTATTAGCCCTAAAAAAAATCATCATGCACATGATACTTCTCCCATCCTTTCCCATCATGACATTCCTCATATGGTTCTGAAAACTTATGATCAGCACCATACAAATCCTTTAAACTCTCAAGTCCTGATGCTTTTACTTCTAATTGATTCAATAAGCATGTCTACGGGACAAAGCATCAACAACCATATTTTATTTGCCTTTCTTATATTTCACAACATATGGGAAAATTTCAATGAATTCTACCCATTTAGCATGCATTCTATTCAGTTTAGCTTGGCCTTTCAGATGTTTCAAAGCTTTATGATCAGAATGTACAACAAATTCTTTAGGCCAAAAGTAATATTGCCATGTTTGAAGCACTCTAACTAAAGCATACAATTCTTTATCATAAACAGAATAATTCAATTGTGCACCACTCAATTTTTCACTGAAATATGCTACTGGTTTAGTTTCTTGCATTAAGACACCACCAATGTCTATTCCATTAGCATCACATTCTATCTCAAAAGTTTTGGTGAAATCTAGAAAGACCAACAAAGAGGCTTCAGTTAATCGTTTCTTGAGTTCAAGGAAAGCTTTTTCTTGTGGCACATCCCATTAAAAAATAACTATTTTCTTTGCCAATTCGGTTAATAGGGCAGCAATGGTACTGAAATCCTTTACAAATCTTCTGTAGAAACCAGCAAGACTGTGAAAGCTTCTCACCTGACTTACATTGATAGGAGTGGGTCATTTCTTGATTGTTGCCACCTTTTATTCATCAACTTCAATGCCTTGCCCTGAAATAACATAACCAAGAAAAACAAGTTTGTTTGTACAAAATGAGCACTTTTCAATGTTAGGGTATAGTTTTTCCTTACTAAGAACATTCAACACTTGTTTGATATGATCAATATGCTCCGCTATGGATCTGCTATAGATTAGGATGTCATCAAAATACACAACAACGAATTTGCCGATATATGCTCTCAAAACATGGTTCATTAATCTCATGAAAGTACTAGGTGCGTTAGTTAACCCAAAAGGCATGACTAACCATTCATACAACCTAAATTTTATTTTGAAAGCAGTTTTCCATTCATCACCTTCTTTCATTCTAATCTGATGATATCCACTTCTCAAATCAATTTTAGAGAAAACAACAGAGCCACTCAGTTCATCTAGCATATCATCTAACCTAGGAATAGGATGACGATATCTAGTAGTTATATTATTAATGGCTCTACAATCAACACACATTCGCCAAGTTCCATCTTTCTTAGGCACTAAAATCACGGGTACTGCATAAGGACTTAAGCTTCCACGAATATAATCTTTATATAAAAGCTCTTGTACCTGCCTTTATATCTCCTTTGTTTCTTCAGGGTTGGTGCGGTAGGGTGGCCGGTTTGGAAGTGAAGCTCTTAAAATGAGGTCAATTTGGTGTTCAATGCCATGCAACGGAGGTAGACCAGCTGGAACCTCCTTCAAAAAGACATCCTTGTAATCCTACAAGACATGAGAAATAGCACTAGGAAGATAAGTTAAGTCATTAGTTGAAACCAGAACATGGTTATACACGAGCACAAAGATCACTTGATCTGGGTTTTGTCTCACATCTCTCAATTCTGATTTTGTGGCTAACATAACTAAATTCTCTCCCTCTATTTTCTTTTTATCTCTCATGTTTGGCTTGTGGCGCTCATTCACCGATTTGTGGATGTCACTCAAATTCTTTTTCTCTTTCTCACTTCCTATTTTTACTTCAGAAATCTTTTGCATGTGCTCATCCATGATTTGTTGCAGTGTCATGGGTCTAAGCACCAAATCCTTCCTTTTTCACTTGATGGTGTATTGGTTGGTTCTACCACAATGTTGAGCTGAAAGATCATATTGTCATGGTCTTCCTAACAACAAGTGACACAACATCACACTCACTGTGTTAGTGTAATCACCAATCTTGAATTGAACCTTCACCATGTGAGTAATCTTCATTTCACCACAATCACTCAACCATTGCACGTGATATGGGTGGGGATGTTGCAGCAGCTTGAGCCCAAGTTTTTCACACATCTCTCTACTTGCAAGATTTTGACAGCTTCCTCCATCAACTATGACTTTACATACCTTTTCTTGGACTCTAGCTCTTGTTTGAAAAAGATGGTGCCGCTGACTATTCTCGGCTTTCTTAATCTGCACGCTTAGTACCTTGGTGACAACAAGTGAAGCACCTTGTTCAAAGTCGCAATAGGTTTGCTCTTCTCGTTCTAAAGCATTATCATCTGCATTTTCTTCTAGATCACTAGCTGATTCGTACTCTCCTTCTTCCGTGACTAGCATGGTGTGGTTGTTGGGGCACTCCTTCATCATGTGACTACGTCCTTTACACTTAAAGTACACAATATCACTACTCTTACCTGTAGATCCGATGGAAGAAGTTGCAGATGCTGCAGGTTTACTCTTCTCTCTAGAAGCTAAAAACTCATTTCCACTTGTGGCTGCACGAGCATTGGAACGGCTGCAACCACTAGAATTGGTTGTGATGCCTCGGCCAACATTGAATTGTGGGACAAACTTGCTTCCACTTACTATAGCTCGAGCACTGAAAGTGGTAGACCTGTTTGGTTGTAATCTTCTTGCACTTGGCGTTCAGCCTTGGATGATAAATGCACCAACTCTACAACATTACGGTAAGACTGCAAATCAATAATTCGCTTCACATTAGGATTTAATCCATACAAAAATCATGCCATGGATTGCTCATCATCTTCATGTATGTTAGCTCTGATCATTGCCTTCTCCATCTCCTTATGATACTCCTCAACGGACTGTTTTCCTTGTCTCAAATTCTGGAGCTTATCAAAGAGGTCTCTTTTATAATGCTTTGGAATGAATCTTGCTCTCATCTCTCTTCTCATTTCAGCCCAAGTAGCAATAACAGGTTCTCCTTCTTCTTCTTGCTAATTCTGAATTTGTTCCCACCAGATTAGAGCATAATCTTCAAACTCAAGAGACGCCATTGCTATCTTCTTCTCTTCAGAGTAGTTGTGTATGCGAAATATCTTGTCAACCTTTAACTCCCATGTGAGATAAGCTTCTGGGTCAGATCCACCTTCAAACTTTGGCGTGGTAAATTTTAGCCTACCAAACCTCTCCTCCTCGTGCCGCTAACGAACATAGTTTTCTCGTCGACAAAACTCATCATTCCAGTGCAGCCCATGTTCTTCTTCATCATATCCTTCATTAATATCAGCATGGTTGATATTTTCTCTTCCACGACCTCTTCCCTGACCACGACCAGCAGCGGCGCCACCATCATTCCGACGACCAGCAGCAGCTGTTGGAAATATGCCCTAGAGGCAATCATAAAGATGATTGTATTTTCTTATGTTCATGATATTGGATAATATGTTATCTTGTTCCTTGAATGAATCATCAGTTATAGATCAATGAGTATGTGACTTGTTGGTGAAACTCATTAACTTATATGATATCATTCTAAATGTATCCCTGGTCGAATGTCACTAGTCGAAACAACCGTGACTCTATGACCATCACATGTATTGATTGATGGCCATGTTTCACCGGTCATAGATATAGAGATATCAAATTAGTAATGTGAGCACATGTTAGAGAACATGGAGCTGGATAGACCCATCATTGAGACACTATTGAGATTGTTATGAATCTATGTGTCATTAGTTGGTCTCAAGTAATGATGATGTATAATCCTTAGACCTGAGAACAACATGGTTCCCTACATGTGTAAAAGCACTCTTAGGGATTACCAAACGCTACACCGTAACTGGGTAGTTATAAAGGTAGCTTTCAGGTATGCTATGAAAGATGCGGAGGGATGTGACTGGTCGAGATAGGATTTTACCCCTCCTTGCATAACAGGAGAGATGTCTCTGGGCCCCTCGTGGTGATCGGATAAAGAAAGTGCATGACCATGCCACTAGTGGTCGAAGTGTCGACCACATGAAGTTATCCGACACTCGATCGAGAAAGTATTGAACAGTCCATGGATGACACCATATCTCACCTGGAGTTCAACCAGACATCGTGAGGCAAAGGGAGAATGCATGAGTAGGTCACTTAGTTCAATCAGTTATGGACTGGTCGTATGGAGATACGATCTGGTCATAGACTGGTCGAACGTAATCACAGACTGGTCGTATAGAGATACGAACTGATCGTAAGTGATGAGGACCTGATCATAGATCATATTACGTTAAGGTTCGTCCGATATATAAGGTTCGTCTGATATATTCTTTGTGTACTTGGGAATCGTTACGTGCTGCTAGGTGCCGCTGACGACTAGTGGTCGGAAAAGAGTTTTCGAGTCACAACCAATCGCATAAGAACCTGTAGGGTCGCACACTTAAGGGGCTGGGGATTTGATTTGGATGGTGTTCCGAATTCATATAGGATATAAGTTCCTAATAGGCCTCGAGTAAGAGACCCATCATGGATGCCTATATAAAGAGAGGCGGTGGCATAGGGTGCAGCACGGTTTTTTGAAGAATTCCCAAAACCCTAATAGCCACGCCATCCTCAACCACGTTGCCGGTGCAAGCACACCAGCGCGCGGTGTTCCTACCCTGTATGTGTGGATACCTCGGAGGTGCTGTTGCGAAGCATCAGCACTAGGACGATCCGCAACTCGTGACGATCACCGGAGCAGGAGGAGAAGTTGCGAGGTGAGTTCGACTACTCAGAGGAGTAGACGCGAAGCGAGTACGACTACTCGGAGGAGCAGTCGCGCGGCGAGTACGACTACGACCGCATGTATTCGCTACATCGACTCTACTTCCGCTTCGAGTCGGCGCGTCTAGCGGTAATCTCGTGATCTATTACTTGCGGAGGTTCCTTGGTTGCGCGGTAAATTTTTATTTTGTGCTATCGTAGCACTTACCCGTAACCCTTCAGTAGCACCATCATACATATGACCAGCAACGACACCTCCATTCCTTCGACCAGGAGCGGTAGGTCGGGCGGCATAGGCAGCAGCACGATTTCTTCGTTCTTGAGCAATACGAGCAACAACTTCCTCATCTGTTTCATCGAGCTCTTCATCTTGTACACTTGCATCTCCAGGGGCTTGACGTAGCTCTCAGACAATTTTAGCAACAAGTTCAGTTCACATTACCGTGAGATTTTGGGTCAGCTGCTGATTGACATTGCCCACAAGTTGCTGGAGGTCTTCGGACAGGTTGTCTTGCTTTTCTTCAACTGGTACAAGACTTACTCTAAATTCTCAGCAAAGATGATCACGCAAGGCGTTGAGGTGGAACCTTGTGATGGGCTGATTGGATTGCCCAGCACCTTCAACATCGTAATCATCTCCGTCACCTGCCATGATTAGTTGTACAAATCTCTAAACTATAGGTATATGTATGTGGACGACTCAATTTCACCTTCTCTTATCAACCGAAGCTCATGTAATTTTCAAGTGAGTGCAGAATGGTGCTCCACTGTGGTGTCGGTGGTTGGTTTATGATAGAGTTATAATCAGGCGAATACAAGCCGAGAATTGCACAACCAGTGGCTATTTTGTGGAGCTTGGTCAGAACATATTTGTAGCAAGGGAATAACTAAGCTGCAATTCAGTTATTGTTAAACCAAGTAATCATCCACAAAAGATTCAAATGTCTGAGTTGCTGAATTGGATATAAGGGAGGAACAAGCAAAAACTCACATGAAGGAATTAGATTTGCTGCAAGCAAAGATTTTGGAACTTGCACAATTTTGAGGAATGTTTTAGCTCAAAACATACCAATAGAGGACTTCTTAAGATATAAGAGAATAATAGTCTGAATATTTTTTCCTTTTTTCTTTCTTTCTTTCTTTTCCTTTTTTTTAAATTGAACAAGGGACCAAGATCTGGAAATCACATATTGGTCTAGTAAGGATATATGGATAGGCCTAAAAAAGACTTCTCCAACAAGCTTAAGAACATAAAAAACGAATAGGTCCAACGAAGAGCGCATCGATGTAGTGGTCGTAGTCGATCATCCGACGTAGTTGATCATTCAACGTAGTCGATCGCCCAACGTAGTCGTCGCTGATCGTCTCCTCCAGCAACTGATCGCTTTCCTTGCAATATCGTGGATCGTCTCGGGCGCAACAGCAATCGCAGTAGCACCTCTACGGTATCAACACGTCCAGGGCAAGAACACTGTACGCCAGTGTGCTAGCACCAAGTCACACGGGAAGGCTCTGATGCGGGGGATGCACAATCTTCACTAAGGAGAAAAATGCGAGGCGATGATAACTAGCGCCACCTGAGGGAGACGATGCAGGATACCGATTCCAACCAACAACACTCTTCGGTAACTAGCTGCGAGCAGCCAAGATAGCAGTGCAACCCGACGTTTCTTGAGGCCAACCACTGCAGATGCAATGACCTGCAAGAAGTATTTGCCTAACCACACTCTAAGTTCCCAATCCGCACAACCACGCACGATGTTGGAAGCACATAAAGGTTGCCGTCGAACGACCGCTTTTGCAATCTCACTAGGAAAATTACAAGAGCAAAGAAAGAGAGAATTCTCAAATTTCTTGTAGCACTTGGCTAACCTATGCTGAAATTAAATGGTCAAAAGTTGTCTTTAGGAGAAAGAGTGAATGTGTATTTATACTAGGAACAACCCTCCTAGCTAGGTGTGAACACACTCCAAAATGAGAACCATTTTTGTGTGTCCTTTGGGCTCCCCAAGGCTTGGAGAAGGAGTAATTTCGTGTGGCCTCGTGCAACAATTATTGTTATGGACAGTTTATCTTGAAACTTGCATACCTTTTGACTCAAGCCTCCAAATGATACTCTGTTTCTTGCGTTGGAAAAAGGAATTAATTTCCTATCTATTCCTGCTCCCCATGCATGCTGGACACGCCCATATTTATGTCGGATTAGGTGGGAAATTGTTAGACAGATTCTGGGGCTGCGCATGCAACGTTTGATGGCCCAGATAGCTTGCTAGTGTTCTTGATGTCTAGCTCAGCCTTCTTCACGTCCCACTGGTCATAAGTGGATGTTGTCAAGCAATGCACTCCGATAGCTATGTCTTTAAGCTTGCAATGTGCTCCTTCAGCTTGAATTATCTCCGTAGGTGCAATCCTGTGTAAAATAAGCACACGAGACTTAGCCAGTATATAATTCTTATCTACAACAATATTAGACTCAGCTAGGAACACATTCACCTCTTTATGTATTTGCTTAGCATGGTTCCTAGTCATGGGACTCATATAAGCCTCTTTTGTAGAAGCTTCAATTTGCAGCTATGTAGAATCTTGTAGAGCAGATGATGAATGAGGTGAGCCACGGATGTCCTCATCGGGCTCTCTCAAGAAGATGGCAGCTAGGGTTTAGAGTAACTTACGTCAACTCTTGTTGTGTGTCTCCTCTGTTACCTATCTCTCTTCCCAACAGCCTCAAGTATCTCCTTAAATAGTGCCCGTGACGGATCCTATCTGAACATGTTTGAAATATCGTACCCATACTGGTTTGTTCCAACCCGTTAAGTATGTGACCCTGTAGGTTCATGCATAATCGACTGTGACTCGGAAACTCCTTTCCAATCACGAGTCGTCAGCGGGACCTAGCAGGACATAACAATTCTCGAATACACACAAATTATATCGGATGAACCTTAGTGCAATATGATCTACAACCAAGTCCTATTTGGTCTCGACCGGTTCGCAACTCCTTACGACCAGGGTTCGACCAGCCTAGGACCAGGTCATATTTGGTCTAGACCAGTTCGTAACTCCTTACGATCAGGTTTCAACCACTTAGTGATCATGTTCGACCAGCCTACGAGTAGCTCGTATCTCCATACGACTAGTCCGTATCTGATCGAATTGAATGACCAGCTCGTGTATTCTCCTTTTGTCTCATGATATCTGGTTGAACTCCAGGTGAGATGTTGTGTCATCCATGGATTGTTCAATACTTTCTCGATCAAGTGTCGAATAACTTCATGTGGTCAAACTGTATGACCACTAGTGGCACAGCTATGCAGTTTTCTTATCCGACCACATCGAGGGACCCAGAGACATCTCTCCTGTTATATTAGGAGGGGTAAATTCCATATATGACCAGTCACATTCCTCCGCATGTTTCATAGTATACTCGAAAGCTACCTTTATGACTACCCAGTTACGGAGTAGCCTTTGGCAACCCCAAATTGTACTCTTACACATGTAGAAAACCGTGCTGATCTCAGGTCTAAGGATTATATATCATCATTGCTTGAGACCAACTGATGACATATGAAATCATAATAATCTCAGAAGTGTCTCAAGGTGGGTCAATTCAACACCATGTTCTCTAACATGTGTTCACATTATTGATTCGATATTCATATAGCCATGACCCGTGAAACATGGTCATTAACTAATGACTTTCGACCAGGGATACATTTAGAATGACATCATCATAAGTTAAAAGAGCTTCACCAACAAGTCTCATATTTCGTAATCTTTGTACTTATGATTCATTCAAGGAATAGAATAACATTTATTCAATAACTCATAAATATAGACGTGATACAATCATCTCTATGATTGCCTCTAGGGTATATCACCAACATAATTACTACCAATTATCACATTCATAATTTCCCAAGCGCAAACAGCTCCACCATAACACATTTTCATCCACTTGCCTCTGTCTAAATATTTTCTCACCATGTTGGTTAAGTGCAACACAAGTCATCGACAAGTAACAGCATACTGCACACAGTTTTACACAAAATTCCGTAATCACTTAGTCAAGTTTACATTTGCAACTCAAATGATATAAATGACTCGTTGCTTGGCTAAGAAAATTATTCGTAACTAACCAACACACGTCGGTGCTATAATATTACCAACTAATAATTAACCAAGCTAGGGTGACAAAAGATCATGATAATACAATAGGAAAATTGGATATATTAAAATGGTGCATAACTAATCCCAAAACATTTAAGTAAACACTTAAAGTAAATGCAATAATTGAATCAATATAATTTTGGAAAATTGGGTTCAACATGCTCAAAGGTACAACATACATTGGAACAAGTCTTGGTACTGGTCTTGAGCTGGATCAACACCTCCTTCCTCAAAAGTTCTCAAAGTGTCAACGTCTACTCTCAAACGAAAGCAAATAATCAAATAAATATAAAACAGAGAGATAACAAACTCTAAAAAAGTAAATAAAAATACCAGGAAGGTAGGTCTTGAATTTAGAAATTTGAATGGGCTCAATCGGGGTTCGTATGAGGAAGAACCGGCTCTCGAAAGATTTAACCCTAAGAAAAAGTTAAAGGAATTACTATTTTGAATTTCCCAAATTATCTTTCTAAGGGAAATTTTGAATTATTGCGACATCCTAGCGTCAACCATAATTTCATAATTAAAAGAAAATACAGAAAATCTAACACAGTGGCTAACAGGTGAGACCTCTGGTCTATAGACCAAGTCCACGAAGTTGGCTCACAGGTCTATGGCTCATGGGTTAATGACACTGTAGATCTGACATGTGGGACCCACCTGACAGAGGCTAGGCTCGCGGTGAAGTAAATCCATCTTGGTTTTCAGTGCAGGTTTTTGATCTGGTTTGCCACGCGGCTGCTGACTCGGCGACACATAGCGCTAACTAGACTAACCCGCAAGAAAAAGGTGACGTGGCCGGTGACATGGACGACAGAGAAATGTGTGGCACTCAGGTTCCGATGGTCGTCGGTGATTATGGCCTCGACGGTGGACACGAAGGTGCACAACGAGTAGCTGAGGTCATGGCGAACTCGACGGTGTACTCACTGGTGCAAGGAGATGATGGCGTTGGCCAGTGGCGAGGTTGAAGCAGAGGCTAGGGTTCGTGTTCAGCAGGATCTGGGCTTCGGTGACGCCTCAGCGATGTGAAGGTTACGACGAGGTAGATCTTGGCCTTGCGAACTCAACGCAGGCGGTGGTGAAGGTCAATGTTCACAGACAGTGGAGGAAAAGCTCGTCGAAGCTTGCGGAGGTGACTTGCTTCTTCGGCGATTTTCGGTGGCTTGGGTTAGGGTTTTGGCTCAGTGATGGTGCGGGTAGGATGAGGAGGCCAAGGGCTTCCCCTCCCTTTATATAGGGACGACTAGGAGAGTCTGGAGCACGCAAGCCAAGGAAGGCCCGCGCGGCGGACTTTGAGAGCGAGACGGGAATGAAGACGATAAATACTAATTCTAGTGGGACCCACTCGTTAGTGGCTGCAGCTCGGGCAAAACCCCGTCACACACGGTACGTAGGACACGGGCAGGTGTGACTAGGTGCGCGGGTGAGCAGGGAGAGAGGAAGCGGGCCGTGCGGGATTGGGCCGAGAGGGGGAATAGGATTGGGCTGAGGAACAGGTTTCAACCCAAATGAATTTATGAGATTTTAATTAGGTGTTGTATTTTAGAAATAACAATAAATCCAAAATAGCAAACTAAAAATAGCAATTAAACTCGAAAAAATTCCAGAAAAATCTAAAAAATATTTCCAAGCACAAAGAACTCAAATAAAATAGTTTTCGAATAAATGGATTTTTATATTAGTAAAATTTAATGTTTTTAACATTTGAAAGTCCATTTAAGCTTGATTAAAATTCAAATAAAATTTGGTGAATTTTCCAAGGGACTAAACTACTCAAAAGATTTCTGAAACTTAGAAAATTGGGATGTAACAAACCTCTCCCCTTATGGGAATCTCAACCCCGAGACTCAAAAATTTGGGATGTTACAAACCTCTCGTCGACGATTCACTGTCCTGAAAGGGCCGACATACCTAGGGATAAGCTTCCCTTTGGCATGAAACCTTCTGACACCTTTGAGTGGAATAACTCAAAGATAAAAAAAAAATCATCTAGTTCAAAGCTGAGATCACGATGACGATTATCGATAAACAAAATCATTTGGTTCAAAGTTTCGTTGCTAGTTTAAGCTTTTGAAAATTCAGATTTGTATTATGGACAAAACTGTCGGGACCCGAACATGCAAATCCGGACCCTTTGTGTATTCTGAACTAGTCTTATGATCAATAGCTAGCTCACATAGTGACAACATCAATGAAAATCACATCCATACAACGCAACAACTAAGAAATAATCAAATTATTATTAAATAGAAGCAGCGGACCTTATGGTCAGAGTTTACATATTTTGCCACGAAGGGCTTAAAACACAAACAAAATTCTTGCAGCGGAAATAAGATAACTTGTGGTGGCTTCCCTTTGGCATGAAACCTTCTGACACCTTTGAGTGGAATAACTCGAATATAAAGAAAATCCTCTGTTCAAAGCTTAGATCACGACGACGATTATCAATAAAAAAAATCCTTTGGTTCAAAGTTTTGTTGTTAGTTTAAGGTTTTGAAAATTCATATTTGTATTATGGACAAAACTGTCGGGACCCGAACATGCAAATCCGGAACCTTTGTGTATTCTAAACTAGTCCTATGATCAGTAGCTAGCTCACACAGTGACAACATCAATGAAAATTATATCCATACAACGAAACAGGTAAGAAATAATCCTATTATTATTCAATAGAAGCAGCAGACCTTATGGTCAAAGTTTACATAGTTTGCCACGCAGTGATTAAAAGACAAACAAAATTCTTACAACGGAAATAAGATAACTTGTGGTGACCATCCGACATGCTCACAAGCAATCGAGTGAGAAGCGCATCCTAGTTTTCATAGTCTTCAAAGTACTCCTTCTTGTAGAACTTTGGATTTCTGGATTCTTCCGCAACAACTGATCAACAAGGCATAAAGCCGTGAGTATATAAAGTACTCAACAAGTCGTAGGGAATACTTTATAATTAATATTCATGTAAGGCTTGAACAAAGAAATAATTATATGGTTATTTTGCAGAAAACAATATTAACAGTAAATAGATTGTAAAACATGGTTGGAAAGATTACATAAATAAAGTAAATGATTGCTTTGAAACAAGCAGTGAACTACCCGTTCACTTCCCAACCAACAAGCAGTGAACTACCCGTTCACTTCCAATCCGTTCCACCATCCAAACATTTTATGAAATCTCTGTACCTCGTGTGAAATCTCCAGAAATTGTCCATAACGGGGGACACGGTTGTTCGAACACTTTTTAACACTCTGCAGAGGATGTACAGCTTTATCCCCAAGAGATAATCAATTTAGTATATCGGCCAAGACACGCTTCTGTAGGCGTGCGACCAATTTATTATCACAATGCCTTTGCAAAGTTATGTCTTAACTCAATTATGTCCGTTAAGGTTTCACTACCGAATGGACCTTGCATCCATTCAGGGGCACCCTCTTGCACCATTGTGAATATCCCTCGCGGAATTCATGATTCCAATAATAGAACTAAAATCAAGATATTGCTAATTAATTAGCCTGGTCCATCCCATATTGGACATGAGGTTATACGATAAGACCCAGATCAATGACGCACAAGATTAAGTCCTTAGTAATTACTCAAGCGAGACTACCTCATCCAAAACAATGTGCATCACGCACCCCCTTTGCTGTGCGATCACTCGCCTGAGCATAAATCATTTTGTTCACCCAAACAAATGACAATCCCTATCATGACACAAAATTTTATGACAGCGGCATTGCTCCACAATCGACAAAACAGTGTCATCGCACCACAGTTGCACGACAATGGCATCACACCGCAATTCCATATATCATTAAGTCAAATTTAACTTGGTTAAACTCCATGTGATATAATTTATCATCCATGTACTATTCAATACTTTCTCGAACAAGTGTCGGATAACTTCACGTGGTCGAACTCTTTGACCACTAGTGGCATGGTCATGCACTTTCTTTATCCGACCACATCGAGGGGCTCAGAGATATCTCTCCTATTATATTAGGAGGGACAAATCACATATCCGACCAGTCACATTCCTAAGTATGTTGCATACCATACCAGAAAGCTACCTTTATAACTACCCAGTTACGAGTAGCGTTTGACAACCCCAAAGTGCACTATTACACTGTAGGAAACCATGTTGATCTCAGATCTAAGGATCATACATCACCATTACTTGATACCAACTAATGACACATAAAATCAAAACAATCTCAACATTGTCTCAAGGTGGGTCAATCCAATACCATGTTCTCTAACATGTATTCACATTATTGATTCGATATCCCTATATCCATGACCGATGAAACATGATCATCAATCAATATATGTGTTGGTCGATAGAGTCACTAGTGTTCCGACCAGTGACATCCGACCAGGGATACATTTAGAACGACATCATATAAGTTAAAGACCATCACCAACAAGTCACATACTTCTTAATCTTTATCAATGATGATTCATTCAAGGAACATAATAATATTTATTCTATAACTCATAAACATAGATGTGATTCAATCATATTTATGATTATCTCTAGGGCATATCACCAACACGAGGGTCACGCTGAGGAAGTCGGGGAGGCTTAGGGGCGGCCGAGGCGGCGGGGCAACGACGCTGGCAGCGGTGAAGATGGTGGTGGCGGCGACTTGCCACATTGGCAAAGAGACCAATTTGAGTTGGGGAAAAGGTGGGTAATCTCTGGGACCACGTGATGATGCACAAAGAAAGGCTCGGAGCTCAGTAGGGATAGAGATCGAGCGACAGAGGTAATTCAGTTCGGAGGAAGAAGACGACAAAATTCGACAAAGAACTGCAATGAAAAGTAAAACTGATTGAGGGGAATTGTTCACGTAGCACGGGAACACGACGTGATGTGGTTAGAACTTAAAAAATATCACTAGAGTGACGGGGGCACGAAGTGAGGTGGTGGTCGGCGCTCGGGAAGACGACAAATTTGGCGGGGATAGTGCTCGGGTGAGTATGAGAGTAGAGACGAGTGCGAAGGGGTGAAGGAGGCTCGGAGACTTCAATATATAGACTTGGCCAGAGTTAAGTGGACGCAGTCGCGAGCGAAATCGATGGAGATGTTACTGGCTTGGTTTGGAAACTGACGAAACGACAACGAAATGAAGGCTTGGGGCAATGGTGTGGTGTGAAGAAGCGGGCGATGCAGTACGGTGCGCACGGCACGGGCCACTACTACAAAACATGCTATACTAGATACTTCATCGCTGGCGGTTCTCGAACCGCTCAGGATAAATATCTGAGCGGTTCTTCGTTAAATGCTCGTGATAATAAGTATCACAGATGGTTCTTTATACGAACCGCTCAGGATACATGTTTATCACTGCACGGTTCTTGTAAAGAACCGTCTGTGATATACAAGCACTATAAATAGATGCTCCCGACAGGCCCCCTTTCCATTCCATTTGAGGCGCCGCCACTCTGCTGCTGCTGCCGCCACCTCTCCATTGGCCACCCTGCTGCTGCTGCTGCCTCCTCCCCCGTTGCGCCACCCTACTGCTGCTGCCTCCTTCCATGCACATTGTTGCCCATTCTGTTTTGAGTCGTTACCCCGCCTCCCCATTGCGGCACCTCTGCTGCCTCCTCCCACATTGCGCCACCTTGGAGAGAAGGGTAACGATCTGTAACCTTTTATTTTTACTCTAGACTAATCACTAATGTGTAACGATCGTAACCCTTTATATTTGCTCTAGACTAATCACTAATGTGTTTGGCCATTTTGAAGGGTACTTGTGGTTTATTAATATAATTTAACACTAATTAATTTGTTACATGCGTATACGTGTAGATGGATCGAATCTGGATGTACATTGAGAACCCTGTGAGTGAAGAGTATATTAATGGCGTGTTTGCTTTTAGAAGAGCCGCCGAGCAGGATATGTTGAAGAAGTGGATAAAATTTATGTACTGTCCATGCATTGATTGCGGTAATAAGAAAATGTTTAACAACCCGGCGCAGATCGAAGCTTACTTAATATGAAGGGGTTTCAAAAAAGGATATACATGTTGGAGCAGTCACGGTGAAGAGCAGATTATACCGGAAGTCAGTAATGACGACATCGCCAAGGAAGTCAACGATATGCAGGGTATGGAATGTGCTTTTGATGAGGATAGGTCGATGATGACAATCTGGATCGATGCTACGCGATGCGTAAGGAACCATCGTGAGAGAGAGTTTTGTAGATTCGAGGGCTTAATGGAGGACTCGGGGAAACCTTTGTTCCCTGACTATAAGCCGGAATACACAAGGTTGTCAACCGAGCTTGAACTGCTGAAATTGAAGGTAAGCAATGGTTGGTCCGACAAGAGTTTTACGGCGTTGTTAGGTCTCTTAGCTGACATTCTTCCGGAGGGAAACGTGTTGCCCAAAGACGACCTCACGGTTAAGAAGGTTCTTTGTCCATTGGGAATGGAAGTAGAAAGAATACATGCATGTCCGAACGATTGTATCCTCTAGTAAAGAGTATGCAGCATGCATGTATGTCCTGTGCAAAGCATCCCGATACAAGCGTAAGAATACTGCTAAGGCGAAGCAAGGACCTCCTGCTAAGATGTTGTGGTATCTGCCTGTGATCCCACGTTTGAAGCATTTTTTTGCGAACCGAAAGGAGGAAAGATTGATGCGTTGGCACTCGGAGGAGCGTAAGAAAGATGGGAAACTCAGACACCTTGCTGATTCTTCCCAGTGGAGAAACTTCGATCGGAGCTTCGAAGAGTTCGGTGCGGAACCGAGGAACATAAGGTTAGGGTTGAGTACGGACGAATGAATCCTTCGTAACATGAGCACCGACATAGCACTTTGCCCGTGAATCTATGTATGTACAACCCTCCTCCTTGGCTGTGTATGAAGCGGAAATACATTTTGATGTCACTACTTATCCAAGGGCCGAAGCAACCTGGGAACGATATTGATGTGTACCTAGCACCATTGCTGGAAGATCTTGTGACACTTTGGAACGAATGGGTACAAGTATGTGATGCGTACAAACGAGAGAACTTCACTTTACGCACCATATTATTATGCACCATCAATGATTTTCCGCCTTGGTAACTGTCGGGTTCAAGACAAAAGGAGCCAAAGCCTCGTTCAAGACCGCTTGATGGTACCTGATGAGGACATCCCTCCTTCGGATACATGCACGACACAAGACCCTCCAGATCCGGGTGATGAACTACACGGTCCTATGACAAGAGCTAGAGCACATCACTTAATCGATCAGGTAAAGTCGTTTCTAGGGCTGAGTGTATTATTTGAGAACTCTATGATGCAAACCTAATGGAGATGATTTACTTGTACTCGTGAATCTAGGACTACGACAGCTCAAGAAGGTCTACGACCATCGCAAGAAGATCTACGACCACTACAAGAAGACCTATGACTAGTTGATTCGATTGGAGCAATCTACGACCGTAAAAGCGAGCACAAGACTCGTTGGACACAATCTACGACCAAAGATAGCATGAACTTCTCAAGACCACCCTAGGACCAGTCCCACGACCGATCTTCGACTGTAAATACGCAACATAAGGTGTTTGCACACCGCTTTGGAAACTAATAAGACTTTGTAAACGAACGAGGTCGGAGTCCGTGTTGTGTACGCTTCATCCCACTACCGCACAACCCTAGGTCGACCTCCTCACGCTCCCCTATATATATACGAGAGCCGCCATAGTTTAGAGGCGGTTTTTCTTAGATTATCTCGCCAATTGCGCTTCCGATTATCGGTTTGAGGAACCCCACTTGTAAACTTCATCTATATCCGCAATACAATTGATTGCATCTACCTTATTCTTGTGAGTTGCTTCGATTGCTTGCGGGGACAATAACCTTCGTGGTAAGGTCGATCGCGTGCAAGCGTGGTCGATAACGACAGTGTCTGGTGTAGCGAATGCGAGGTGACCATCCGCTGGTCGGAAGCCTCAAAGCGCCAACGCCCTCACGATGAACCAAATCGAACCTATCTAAGATCGGACGCCGTGACTCATCAAGTGGTATCGAGCAAAGGTTGCCCGTTAGGTAATTTCGCTTATCCCTTTTGTTAGTTGTGTTCCTCACCTAGAGTCCAGAAAAACTGACCTACAAAAAGTTTTAGATCGTAATTATTCCGCTGTCCAAACCACTTTGTGCCTTTCGCAATTTTGTTTTCAGTTTTCGCATTGTTGAGTTCGAGTCCATCGTTAGTGTCTTTGTTGCTGGTTTAGAGTAGCATTCTTGGTCTCTAGTCAGCACCGTCGCCCGCCGTGCCACCATCCATCCTGAACGCACGACCTCCTTTTTCGAGCGACACCCATTCGACCACCCGCTCGGGATTTACCATCTGGTCGGAATCGAACATCTACTCGGATCCGACCACCTCTTCGAGCAACACCCATTCTACCATCCACTAAGGAACTACCACCTGGTCGGATTCGATCCCCTGGTCGGATTCCGTAGCTGCAACAGAACTAGCCAAGTTCAGAGAGAGAGAGAGAAAAAAAAAGTTTGTGACCTATTTACCCCTGCTCTCCGGAAAAAGTTTGTGACTCAATCACCTCATCGGATCCAGAAAAAGTAACTGAAGAATTTTGGGCTTGGGTCACGTTTGCAAAAAAAGGAAGCAAAAGTGCAAAAGAAAAGAAAAGAAGCAAAAAGTGCAAAAGAAAAGAAGAAGAAGCAACGACCACCCCTAGTTGGTCTACGACCGCCCAAACTTTGCATCCTTTGGATTCCTTGTATCGAGTCCTTGTTTCGATCAAGATTGTGCTGTGGCTAGGAGCACTTTTAGACCAAAGAATCGTGATTTAGCATCTGGGCTTTGGTTCACTTTGCTAATCTGATTTTATTATTGCTATTCCTTGCTACTAAACATTGCCCGTCCGAGCTCCACATACTTTCGACCTCGATTGATCCTCGATTCACCTCCGCCGTGATCGTACATCCCACCTTCGCCGAATTGACCACCGCCGTAATTTGGTAAGAAACTCATAAGAGCTTGGTAAGACGCTTGAGAGTGTGTGATTCTACCCTCCACCACCTAATAGTGATAGGGATAATACCTTTGTGTTGTCTTTTGTCTCCTACTAACCATGTCGTGAAGGATTGATGCGCAAGAGTGTGTTTTGAGGGAAGAGCTCATGACGCTATTGGATGAACAACGACTACCGTTAATGAGGACATCGACAGAAGCTTCAAACTACCACGATCACATTACAACGCCAATCAACGATAGTATTGCGCGCCACTACACGCCTCGAAAGAATGGTAAACCGACCACCAAACGTTGGTCGTGTGGAACCTCATGGTGCAGCCCATGACCATGAGTTTGATAATGATAATGAGATGCACGACCACGACGCCTTTGATGCACGATAACGAATCGACCGAACTTCAACCGCCAAGGTATGAGAGGTAATAATGTTCAAAGAACATAATGCACGTGTTAATGATGATCCATATGCTAAAGTTAAGTTCTCTATACCATCTTTATGGTGCTTATGATGCTGAAATATATCTAGATTGGGAGATGACGGTAGAGAATGTAAATTGAATGCTCACTTAGTTCCCGGCGCATAGAGTTAGGCAAGCCACAAGTGAATTTAAAAACTTTGCCATCATTTGGTGGAATAGGTATGCACCAAGGATTAGCGCCTACTACGGGATGGTTTAAAGGTTGCTATGCGTAATGATTTGTCCCACCTTCTTTTAAACGAGATTTATGTAATAAATTGCAGCGCTTAAACCAAGGTAATAGATCCGTAGAAGAATATTATCGAGCTACAAATTAGCATGTTGCGTTGTGATATTATTGAGGATGAAGAAGTCGCAATGGCACGCTTTTATGGAGGATTAAGATGTGAGATTCGTGACATAGTGGATTACAAAGAATACGATAGCGTCCCTAGATTGTTCCAACTTGCATGTTTGGCAGAAAAGGAATTGCAAGGACGACAACAGAGGCCAAGGAACAACTTTGGGAGCATGTCTACACCACGACCAGTGCCGGGGCAAGCCAAAACAGCCCCACCTTCAGCTACACGGTCTGCTGCCCCCTCCGCGAGTAGGGCGTTCAAAGACTTCGACCACATCACATGCACCCGAGGTAAGTAAAGTTACTAGTGTGCGTGCACCACTAAGAGTTCTTCGTCGGTTGCTTCCATCGGTCGCACCATCGGGATTGTGTGCCACCGTTGCAAGGGAATAGGGCACGTCATGAGGGACTACCCCAGTCAGCGAGCATACCTTGCCACCAAAGACGGTGGTTATGTAAGTACTAGTGATATTGAGGACGAATATGTACTTGCAGCTAACATTGCAGGTGGAGGAGATGAGATAGACAGTGATGCTGATGATGTAGAGGAACAAGTAGGCTGCTGTTGACACCGAGTATCATGTGAGCCTTGTTGCTCAACGAAAGGCCGAGCGCACAAGTGGAGAGAGCGAGCAAAATCAACATCACAACTTGTTTGCACAGATTTCGTGAAGGACAGAGCCCGCAGAGTCATCATTGATGGAGGGAGTCGCAACAACCTTGCAAGCCCGAGATGGTCGAGAAGCTTGGCTTGACCACACAACTACACCCACGTCCCTACTACATCCAATGGTTCAATTCGTGTGGTAAATTAAAGGTACACAAAGTTGTGAAAGTGCAATTTTTAGGTGTAATTACAAAGATAGTTCGACTTTGATATCGTGCTTATGCAAGTATGCTCTTTGTTGCTCTCAGAGACCTTGGATATATGACAATGATGTTTTGCACCATGGTAAAGCTAATACCTACTCATTTTCACATAAGGGTAAGAAGATTAATTTGTTGTCTTTGACACCACCGAGATTTCAAAGATGAAGAAGAGCACGCTAAAAATGAAAGAAACACCGATAAGCATGATTCTCAAAATCAGCAAGTAGCAAAACGTGTTTTCCCACCCAAAAGGGAGAAAGTGGCGCCTAGTCCTAAGTCCAAGGGAATTAAATTGAAGGGATGTGTTATGATTGCTACTAAATCAACTTGCTGAAATTTGTAATAATGAGTCGCCATGCTATGCTTTGATATGCAAAATGCCTTATATTCGCTGAGGACATAGCTAGCTCTTTGCCTCCCGTTGCTAACCTTTGCAGGAGTATGTGGATGTATTTCCAACCGAGGTACCCCGGATTACCACCTATTCGAGGAATTGAGCATCAAATTGATTTGATCTCAGAGCGACTTTGCCAAACCGTCTGCGATAGGACCAATCCAGAGGAGACTAAGGAAATTCAAATGACAAGTCCAAGATCTTTTGGACCGTGGGTACGTAAGAGAAAGCCTTAGTCCTTGTGCTGCTCCAGCTTCTTTTGGTTCCTAAGAAAGACGGTAGTTGGCGATGTGTGTTGATTGCGAGCCATTAATAACATTACTATAAGGTATCGACATCCTATCCCAAGGCTAGACGACATGCTAGATGAATTGAGTAGTTCTATTATTTTCACAAAGATTGACTTATGAGTGGTTACCATCGATTAGAATGAAATTAGGAGATGAATGGAAAACTACTTTTAAAACTAAGTTCGGATTATATGAGTGGTTAGTGATGCCTTTCGGTCTAACTAATGCACCTAGTACTTTTATGCGCTTGATGAACGAGGTTTTACGCCCTTTCATTGGAAAATTTGTGGTGGTTTACTTTGATGATATCTTGATTTATAGCAAGTCACATGAGCAACACTTAAATCATATACGCGTTGTTTTTAATGCTTTGAGAGACTTTGTTTGGTAACATCGAGAAGTGCACCTTTGCACCGATCGAGTTGCATTTCTTAGTTATGTTGTGACACCACAGGCATTGAGGTGGATGAGACAAAGATTGTAGCCATCCAAAGCGGGCCGACGCCTACCATCGTGTCACAAGTGCGGAGATTCCATGGCCTTCTTTGGATTCTATCGGCGCTTAAAGCGGGATTTCAGCACCATGGCCGCACCATTGAATGAATTGACAAAGAAAGGAGTGCCTTTCCAATGGGGACTGCGTGACAAGAGAAGGCATTCAACTTGTTGAAAGAGAAGCTCACCCAAGCACCCCTACTCCAACTCCCCGATTTTGGTAAGACTTTGAAATTGAATGTGATGCCAGTGGGATTGGGATAGGTGGTGTATTGATTCAAGAAGGTAAACCAGCTTGCATATTTCGTTGAAAACTAAATGGGCCTAGTCTGAATTATTCCACCTATGATAAGGAATTGTATGCTTTAGTTCGAGTGCTTCAAACTTGGCAAAGATTATCTATGGCCCAAAGAATTTGTTATACATTCGGATCATGAATCGCTAAAACATATTAGAAGTCAAGCTAAACTGAATAAACGACATGCTAACTGGGTAGAATTTATTGAGTCCTTCCCATATGTTATAAAGCATAAGAAAGGTAAGGATAATGTGATTGCTGATGCGCTCTCTAGACGTTATACCATGTTATCTCAACTTGATCATAAGATTTTTGGTTTGGAGGTCATTAAGAGTTTATATGTCACTGATTTGGACTTTAAGGAAGTGCTTGAACATTGTAAAGGAGGGAAGACATGGAATAACTATGGGCTGAATGATGGTTTGGTCTATCGTGGTAACAAGCTATGCGTTCCAGCTAGTTCTGTTCGTCTTTTGTTGTTACAGGAGGCACATGGAGGAGGTTTGATGGCGCATTTTGGAGCAAAGAAGACAGAAGATGTGCTGGCCACCCACTTCTTTTGGTCAAAGATGAGGCGTGATGTCGAACGCTACGTAGCTCGCTGCACTACATGCAACAAAGCTAAGTCCCGTCTCCTTCCACATGGACTTTATATGCCCCTTCCTATTCCTAGCGCCCCTTGGGAGGATATTTTTATGGATTTTGTTTTAGGATTGCCTAGGACAAAGAGGGGGAGAGATAGTATATTTGTAGTAGTGGATCGATTTTCTAAAATGGCACATTTTATATCTTGTCACAAGAGCGATGATGCTACAAACATAGCTGATTTGTTTTTCAGGAAATCATTCACACATGGAGTGCCCAATACTATTGTCTTGGATCATGATGCGAAGTTTTTGAGCCACTTTTGGAGATCACTTTGGAATAAATTGGGGACAAAGCTGCTTTTCTCTACTACATGCCATCCCCAAACTGATGGACAAACGGAGGTTGTCAACCGCACGTTATCCACCATGTTGTGGGCTGTTTTAAAGAAGAACTTGAAGATGTGGGAAGAGTATTTACCGCATATTGAGTTTGCTTACAATAGGTCAAGACACTCCACCACCAAGGTAAGTCCATTTCGTAGTGTATGGTTTTAACCCCGTGTTCTATTGATTTACTACCTTTACCGACCTCTCAAAAAATTAATCTAGATGCTAAGAAGCGTCACGCATTTATTCTCAAGTTGCATGAAACCACTAAAGAGAATATAGAGCATATGACTGAAAGGTATAAGGTTGCTGGAAGTAAAGGTAGGAAAGTTGTCAAATTTGAACCTGTGATTTAGTTTGGGTTCATTTGAGAAAGGATATGTTTCGAATTAAGAAAATCAAAGTTGATGCCTAGAGTCAAGGACCGCTTAAGATAATTAAGAAGATAAATGATAATGCATATCAATTAGAATTACCTGCAGATTTTGGGGTTAGCCCCACATTTAACATTTCAGATTTGAAACCATACGTGGGAGAAGAAGATGAGCTTGAGTCGAGGATGACTCCAATTCAAGAGGGGAGTATGATGAGGACATCCTCCTTCTGATACACGCACGACACAAGACCCTCCAGATCCGGGTGCCGGACTACACGGTCCTATGACAAGAGCTAGAGCACGCCACTTAATCGATCGTAAAGTCGCTTCTAGGGCTGAGTGTATTATTTGAGAACTCTATGATGCTGCCTAATGGAGATGATTTACTTGTACTCATGAATCTAGGACTACGACCAGTTCAAGAAGGTCTACGACCACTGCAAGAAGATCTACGACCACTACAAGAAGACCTACGGCTAGTTGATTCGATTGGAGCAATCCACGACCGTAAAAGCGAGCACAAGACTGCTGGACACAATCTACGACCAAAGATAGCATGGACTCCTCAAGACCACCCTAGGACCAATCCTACGCACGGATCTTCAACTGTAAATACGCAACACAAGGTGTCGTGGTCACCGCTTTGGAAACTAATAAGACTTTGTAAACGTAACGAGGTCGGAGTCCGTGTTGTGTACGCTTCATCCCACTACCGCACAACCCTAGGTCGACCTCCTCATGTTCCCCTATATATATACAAAGAGTCGCCATAGTTTAGAGGCGGTTTTTCTTAGATTATTCGCCAATTACGCTTCGCGATTATCGGTTTGAGGAACCCCACTTGTAAACTTCATCCATATCCGCAATACAATCTGATTGCATCTACCTTGTTCTTGTGAGTTGCTTCGATTGCTTGCGGTGGACAATAACCTTCGTGGTAAGGTCGATCGCGTGCAAGCGTGGTCGATAACGACAGCGTGCGGGTGTAGCGAATTGTGAGGTGACGATCCGCTGGTCTAAGCCTCAAAGCGCCAACGCCCTCACGACGAACCAAATCGAACATATCGAAGATCGGGCCGTGACTCATCGAGATCGAGAGTGTATGGTCGAACAACTCGCAAGAAATCGTATATGCGTCACCGTAGGTTCCTTCCCAGGATTCACCCATACCGCAAGATGAAGAAACAATTCGACGGAAATAAGGAGGACGGTTCAGCTCCAAGGACTTTTAGAGGAAAAGAGGTCTATGATATGGTTAAGGATATCGATGTTGTGCTTGGAAAGGGACGTAAATTAAGGACCCCTCAAAAAACATCTGGAAGAAGCGGTCAATTTTTTAGGACTTGCCTTATTGGGAGCATTTAGAAGTTCGCCACTGCATCGACGTCATCCACGTGGAGAAGAATGTATGTGATAGCTTGATTGGTCTCTTACTGAACATTAGTGGTAAAACAAAAGACGGTGTTAACGCACGGCGTGACTTGGTTGATATGAACATAAGAACCAAGTTAGCACCGAAAGATACCGATAAAGGACGAACGTACCTTCCCCCAGCTTGCTACACTTTGTCCAAGGCCGAGAGAAATGAACTGTGTCAAAGCTTACATGGTGTGAAAGTTCCGTCTGGTTACTCCACCAATATTAAGAAACTTGTTTCCATTAAACATTAGAAATTAATTGGTATGAAGTCTCATGATTGTCATGTGCTGATGACACACATGCTTCCTGTTGCAATTAGGAGTATCTTGCCAAACAATGTGTAACACCCTGTCTATTCGGAAGACAAGATGTCACCTAACAAGACAATCTACTATTCATTTCATAAGATTAACAACGCATTCAATGCTAAAGAAACGGTTAACCATGATAACAATCTATGGCTTAATCACGCTTCATCTATAAATTCAAACGAGTTTACCAAAGCGATAATAATGAACCTTCAAATGACAATTATTACACCATTACATGATAAATAAAATCAAGATATGTAAATAGAACTTTAACGAATGATTATTTTATTCATGTGCAAGGAACGGCCGGACTACACCTCCCGCTAGCAATCTGCTTTCACCGAATTCACCTAAAAATAAATAAAAGCAAGAGTGAGTCGAAACTCAAAGAAGCACAACATATACATTCACATAGAACACTAAATTGGAACAATCTACCAAGTAAATCATTTACTTCATGAATTTAAGAAAGCATGGTATGAATGAATGAATGCATTGAAGGAGAATGGACTTTCCACATGATTATACAGATAACTAGTGACACACCCGCCGGTGTTCATTTAAGCCCGCTTAACCAAGAGCGGGATCCAAGTCCGTATGAAGAACGTTTCATACGGAATGTCCAAATCGCCTACATTGGAATGGTAGGTCTTACATGCCCATATTGGAATTAATGGGACTTAAACAAGTTTCCACTCCCGTGGACATCAATCAATTATGTATGCATGAAATGAAAAACATAACTTGGCATTCAACTCAATGTATCATCGAATAAGGTATTGGACTCTACCTCATCATACTCAAATCACATGAATATTCATAGTTTACCAAGTTAACATGAAATCAATGAATTCACACGAATTAAACATTTGCACTTGCCTTCCGTGTGGTGACGTGTTGTGAAACAACGAAGGTGTCCTTCCACCCACCGCCTCACCGCCTACACAAGTATTACCACGTGACACGGATAATCGAATATGGCACAGCTACAAGTGTACTACGATGCTCTAATCAACCTACTCAACCCAAGGGTTCAATTTGACATCTACACCAAAAGTCCAGATTATCGTTCTACGGGCAGTTGCACAAGAAAATTCGCCAATAATTATCTGTAACTCTAAACGACCTGAAACCAGTGCTCACTGATTATTAACTGATCAGGCTACAAAAACTTAGTTGGCGGAATCTTCTGATTTGGCCAAAACAGAGGGGTAATTAACTGCTAAACCTAACCCATCTACAACAGTCCGTAAAACAGATCAGCAGTAAAGAAAATAGTGTAACTTTTAGCCTACTGATCCAAATGGAATGATCTTTATCAACTTGGAAAGATAATTTCAAGATCTACAATAACTTAGTTGGGGGAGTCTTCTGATTCCAAAACAGAGGGGTAATTAACTGCTAAACCTAACCCATCTACAACAGTCCAGAAAACAGATCAGCAGTAAAGAAAATAGTGTAACTTTTAGCCTACTGATCCAACTGGAATGATCTTTATCAACTTGGAAATATAATTTCAAGATCTACAATAACTTAGTTGGGGGAGTCTTCTGATTCGGCCTCTATTTTGAACAAAAACGAGGGACAAAACTACTGACCACAGATTTCAGACAGATTGGACAGTTCGTATTCAAAAAAGCATATCTCTCAAACTACTGGTCGGATTTTGCTCATCTTGGTGCCAAAAGAAAGCTAACGAAACCAGGAACAAATCTATAGAAGGGCAAAACCCCAAATTCGGCCTCTAAAGTACTGAAACAAGCCGCGCAACATTCTGATCAATTCTATAAATTCTGGAACTCTAAACCGACGTGACTCAAATGATCTCTACCGCAACAAAACTTGATCAAACAAATAACCGGGGTGCTCGTTACCCTTGAAGACCCGTAGCACGACGAAGAACCACTCCCCGCTGGTCTCCCTTCTTCTTCCTTGGCCGCCACACCACAGCGAACCATCCGGCATTTAAACGACTCACGGAGGACAGATCGGAGGAGAAGCGCCGGGGATCTGGAGACCAACTCGGGAGCACCAATGGCCGCCACCAAGGGAGGAGACGGCGCCCAACCAGGGGAGGAGGCGCCGGCCAAAGAGGATGGAGAGGGGAGGGGGTGGCGGCTTGGTGGGAGGGGAAGGGGCGGCTAGGGTTTGGGGGGGAGTGGCGCCCCCTTTTATGGCCGGCCCCTTCATGGGCCGGCCACTTCTTGGGCCTCCTGGTCGCGATCATGCGCCCAGTTGCCGGAAAATTATGATAACCCCCCCTGCTAAATAGAATTTTCGACAAAAACTATTTCTTTTTCTCCCTCTGACTTCTTTCTTTTTACCGAATGCGATTCCGGATACTAATAAATCTCGTTCTCGACTAAATTCCAAACTATGCGAACTAGCTGGATTTATGAGGTATTACACAATGTCCGAATGGCAATCTTTAGGCTGTGTTATTTCTTTAACTCAATTGCTCAGAAGGTCATCGATCCCGAAGGACTCGACGGTCTGCAGGCCGAGGTGGTGACGACTCTATGTCATCTTGAGATGTATTTCCCTCCGTCATTTTTTGATATCATGGTCCATCTCATTGTTCACCTTGTGAAAGAGATAAATATATGCGGCTCTGTGTTCCTACGTCATATGTACCCTTTCGAGAGATACATGGCACTCAAGTCCTACGACGGAATCGATCTCTACGAGGGCGATTATCAAGATTATGCAACCGAAGAGGTCATTGAGTTCTGCGCCGACTACATGGCTGTGGAACCGATAGGTGTGCCTCTATCTCGCCACGAGGAGACCGGAGGGTATCGGGACCATCGGGAGGAAAGCAATCACTCCCGATCTAGATACATACGTAGGCCCATTTCACGGTCTTGCAACACATGACCCAAGTGTCCCCGCAGACATCGACGAGCACAAAGACATGGTACGCCAATGTAATCCGCACTGGTCGGAGGTTTGGATAACGAGAGAGCACAACCGTCGGCTCAACGAATGGTTAAAGATGCGATTCACTTGGAGGTCATCAAGTGATGAAACGCTGCTATGGTTGGCCAAAGGGCCAAAATTTACAATTGTGACATGGTAAGGATCGACATAAATGGGTACACGCTTTATACGGCACTCGTGATAGGAAGAGCACGCCTGTATCAATGTGTCCGTGATACATGCATTTCACGAGGGTTCAATATCACGGGGCACGCGGGTTGAACTCGTACTATGGGTTCGTAGAGGATATTTGGGAGCTTGACTATGTACTTTTCAAGATCCCCCTGTTTCGATGTCATTGGGTTAAACTTTGTAGGGCATGAAGGTCGACAAGTACGGCGTCACTACTGTGGACCTCAAACGTGTCGGATACAAGGACGAACCATTCGTACTCGCTAAGTAAGTTGTTTAAGTTTTTATGTAATGCACTAAAGAATAAGAACCGCCACGTTGTTCTTCATGGGAAAAGAAGGATTGTCGGAGTTGAGAATGTCGTGGATGAGGAGGAGTACAATCAATTTGACGAGTTGCCTCCTTTCGGAGACGACATTAGACTGGAGGAAGAACCCAGTGAGGAAGCTAGCTATATGCGCGTCGACCATCATGAAGGACTATATTTCAATTAAGCATGTATTCCATTGTAATTTGATGTTAACATGTGTTATGGACTTGTCATCTCTAATGTTGATGTTAATGCGGACTTGTTAGAGTTATCAACTTGTTGAGAATATCATCTTTGAAACCTTATTGGAAATGCACACAAATGGGCAAATGTGTTTTGTCATTTGAGCAAAGTTAAAAGTGCATTGCTTCAGATTCGCGGTTCGATCAGGTGCTAAATCGGTCGATCGCCATGTGCTCAAGCATTTGACCGGCCACCCATGGCGGTCTGACCGATTTGGCGACGGTTAGACCGGCAATTAGTTGTGTTTCAAATGTATGAAAATGAGGATAAATTAAAACTTTTGGATGCATCCTTGTTGTCATTTGAATTCTCTCGAATTTATCTCCTTGAAATGTGGACTTCAAATTCAATTAAGGTTGTTGACTCGAAGTGTTGCAATTCAAGGTATTCTAGTCAAACCTTGTGATCATCCTCGGGAAATATTTTTCCTAAATTCTTGATCATCTGGGTAACCTCCCTGAGAAATTTCATAATTTTTAGAAATTATTTGCTATTTCTTAAGTGCTGGTCAAACCTGTTGTCTCCCTGGTCAAACCCCCTGTCCAGCATCTTGTGAATTTTCTAGCGGGCAATGCACTGTATGATAAATTCTGGAAAATTCATACACGGTTGATCTTGAAGTAAGGATCACTCAGTAAAAATTTCAGAATTTTTTGAACCCGAGTCTCGCGGTTCAGCTCAACCGCCTAACCGCGTCGTGTGTGAGCCGTCCGATGGAGATCCTCCCGCCCGCATCTCGCACTGCTCGACCACTCGCCTTCCCGCCTCGGATCTCGAGCCGTCCGATTTGGAGATCATGGCTCGATTGAGTGGCCGATCGGACCGCCGACGCCTTTCACTTGAACTGCCCGATTTGGAAATCAACGGCCGATTGAGTGGCCGATCGGACCGCCGACGCCTCGCTCACTTGAACTGCTCGATCTCGATTACTCACAAAGACAGATTCAGATAAAGATAGACGGTTCTTTAATGGAACTGCTCAGGATTACTCACATCACGCATTTACTCTATTAAAGAACCGCTCGTGATGTTTAGAGTTATCACAACCGGTTCTTTAATAGAACCGCTCGTGATAAATCATCAAAGAACCGTCGTGATGTTAGTCTATATAAGTGCTCGCCAATGGTTGTGCAGCTTCCTAGTTCTTAACACTTCCTGAATCGCCTAACGACGCCCCCGATCCGCGCCACCTAAGCCGCCTCCCCGCTCCGCCACCGGTGTTCTCTCGTCGATTCGGTGTCGCCGAAGCTTCGCCCCACCGCCTCGCCATCCCGCAAGCCGACCGACGCCCCACCGCCAGGCCTCCACCACCGCGGCTCCCCTCCGACAAGGAGCTCAAGGCCTCACCGATCGGGAGACCAAGTTCAGCAAAGTACCCGTCGTTGTTCGCCTCGCCGACCAAGATGAACTCAACCCCAACCCCAACTCCCCACCACCACCCACCATCATCGCCCTCTTCGCAGCTAAGTTTTGTCAGATCCTCTTGTGTGCTCTACCATATCTCCGTATGTATCCCGAGACTCACGCATAGATCGGTGTCGTGGTGTGTGCTTAATTTTTACCGGTCGCTTAACTATAACTACTCAAGAATCTGAATGGAAAGACTCTCGTTGTTTTAAGTATTGATCCGGTGGTTTTATCATTGCCACTTTGTTTCGTATGCGTGAGGTTGTTCTAAGGTTTGATTTAAGTTTTTCTGTCTAGAAGCAATGTGCTGAATGTCCAACCATAGGTTCAGTTTATTGTGTTTTTCTTAACATGTTAAGACATTAGTTGTCAGCGTCACATAGGCACATCAAAATAGTTTCCAGGCTGGTGATTTAGGGGAAAGCAGTTTCTTTTCTTGAGGTTTTCTGTGGTAGTCAATGGATGGATGGCAATAGTGGGATTGTTTATGGTGGATGGTTGGAGTGTTCTAACTTTAACAAGTTCTTGTTGTGTCGGTCTTTGATAATTCATTGTAACCATGAACATGGACATCCATTCGCTTGTTACACTTTGCGCTTCAAGTTTTCTTGGGCAATTGATTCTTGGAACATAGATACATAGGTAGCCATAGATATGATATGCTATCGTTGATATGTTCGATGATTATTACTTGTGTGACTTATTTACTTTGAAAGATTGTGAGGATTCTTGTATGCATCTTAGCTGTGTAATATCCGACTGCGATACACAGATATGAACGGCATCATATTATTATATTTACAAAGCATATTATTATATTTACAAGGCATATTATTATATTTACAACGTCGAGAAGTAGATGAAGAAACGAGTTTAGTTGCTGAACGTTCTTTTGGATGTTCTGATTAGGGGTAAAATTTGTTAGTGTGGTTTGGGGTTGTGTTTCCTTTTGTTTTAGTGTGTAGGGTGATATCCCCGTGAGTTTTTCAGACGAGGGCAATTTCATATATTTTATTTACTACGTATCATATATTTAGGTTCAATGGGTAACTTATATTTGATTATGTAATCATTGCAAACGTAACTTATATAGATGGCAGAGGCACCGTCTTCGCCGCCGCCGATGTCGCCAATGCGCCCGATCTCCGATCAAGGTGGTTCGCAGCGAGAAGGCGAGGAATTCCAAATTGCCCTCGGCCGCATGACGATCACAGAGGTCAGTGATGTCGGGATCCCGCTGAGTCCCAAGAAAGAAGTTGCGAGATTATGGACCGCTCATGCGAGGTACTTTCCTCTCGGCGCACTGCACGCAGGTGATGGCACGCTACCGCCGGTGATGTCCCACGCGCGGAGGACCTTCAAGAGCTCGCTTGTCGTAGTACGTGAACACGGGTGGACGCCTTCACGACGTATCAATTTTTGTCGCGGATACATGGGACGCCTTCGCGCATGAAGACGACTACGAATTTTAGGAGCGGCGCGCGCACGAGCTATCCAGGCACAAAACACTCTGAGAGACCATGTGAGAGGTCCTCCATTGTGAGTGATGAGTATTTGACAACTTGTTGAATAGGTTGAGAGTTGAGTCTCTCTGTTTGTACTGTTTCTGTGATGAAACAGGTTAATCGGAACTACCGCCATGTATGTAGCGGAAGTTCCGATAATCGGAACTTCCGGCTTTGTAAAGCGGAACGTCTGATTAATCTGGGAAATGTGTTCGGTTGAAGTAATCGGAACTTCCGCACCTGGGGACGCGGTTTGTCCGATAATACTGACGTGAGTATTCCTCTGTGACGAAAATCAGAATTGAAAATCTGGGAGTAATGGTAAGCGCGGAACTTTCGATAATCCTGACAAGAGTGGACGTTCCGGAAATCGGAACTTCCGAAATGGTAAGTGCGGAACTTCCAATTGTGCACAGAACTGTGCAGAGAAGGATAGTTTGTGATTTTGAGTTTTATGAGTTTGAGTCTTGTACAAATATTGATGCTATGATATTGGGCAATGCTATGTGATATGTTTTTGTCTGTGTTGACTGCAGGACATCGAGACGAAGTCGTGGCGAGACACGAGGTGATCGGACTAGCGCAGTGGCGCTGAGGTCGAACGGTCGGGATGTGTCAAGACGGCGTGAATCTTGAGGTGGTTGCAGTCAAGGACAGCAAGGTGTACGGAGGCTTCCGGAATAAGCGCAAGGGGCTAAACGGTCTTTTCGCAAAGCGCACAAGTGGAGGCGGTTCCGTTCGGGTGTAGCGGGCTTAATGGGTTGGAGACCCATTAGCCAAGGGCTATAAATAGAGGTGAACCCCTGGTGTTAGGGTTAGACTTTTTGAGAGAGAAAATTAGGGTTAGCTTTAGCTAAAGAGCCTTTGGAGAGGTTGTTATGCTTTTTGAGAGTTTGTTGAGTTGGAGAGGATGAACCAAAACTTGTGTAATCATTCCTCGTGTTTTCCTCTGAATCTTGTGATTCCTATCAATGAAATCCCGAGGTTTTGGTTCTTGTTTATGCCTCCCTTCTTCTCTCTGTTCTTCTCTTGAATAGCTAGGGTTTGGATGAAACTTTTGATTCGTCTTATGAGATGGCATGAAACTTGATATCTAGAGTCGTATTGATATTGCTAATATATCCTCAAAGTTTCATGAGCTAAGAATCTGAGAATCTTGTCTATCGTGGTTTTTGGTCTTTCTTGTCTAATTACCAAGAAATCCGTTTTTGCTTTGATTATTGGATCTTGGTCTGCGATTCTTCTCCATGAGGTCAAGAAGTTGTTTAGGATGATGTCCTATGAAACTTGACTCGAGAAGAGCATTCAAGATTTAGTATTTTGATTTTGGGCAAAACCCGAAAGACTGTTCTTGGTCAGACAATCGGAACTTTCGATTGTCCACTACGGAACTATCACGGGCGGAACTTCCGCGATCGAACCCGAAACTACTGCAGAAAGCGGAACTACCGCTAGGTAGAATCGAGCTCCGATTTTCCTCGACGTAATGTACCAAGCTTGTTTTCGCTTCTCCGATTTTGCTTCACTCTTCTTGAGATTTCAGGGCTTTGTAGGTTTGTTTAAATACAAGAAGGGGAGTTCTTAATTTTAAGGCACCATTCACCCCCTCTGTTGCTATTTCGTCCTTCACACTCACCCCCACAGACTGCAGACCACTGGTACGCTGGGTAAAGCCACGCAATGGGTGGCGGAGGACGAGACCGCCGTGATGACCGCTTGTCGAGATATCGACGAGCACGCCGAGCCTCGTTAAGAGCGAGGGCATCACCACGCCTTCGGCAAAGATCTCTTTCACAAACCCGCAGACGAGGCGCTTCTCAACGCTCGTAAATTTCTCGAACCACTTAATTGTTAATAAGTCCATAACTTCATGGTGTCTACAATAACATGATGTCCTCTTCAGAAGCATTGACTTCCGATCTTCCCAAGGTTCCTTCAAGTAGACAGGAGAAGGATGTACCGCCTCACGGTCCCGGGAAACAAGGAGCACCTGGTCGCACGCGAGGCGTTAGGGTTTACGCACCTTGGAGGATGGATTCCCACACAACTCCGACACGATAGGAGTAGGAAGAGATCCAAGGACCAAGACGATGCTCGGTTGGAACATATGATTGTTGGAAAATTTCAAGAACAAATAACAAACTTGCAGAACCAAGTAAATCAACTCATGCAGCGCAAGCCGCCTCGTTAATTTGGGAGCAAGTCCTCCTCGACATCGAGTAGCGCGCGCCCACACATAATCTCGACATGACGACGCAATTACCGATCGACAACATCGAGGTAATGTACATCTCTGGAGTGCTCCAAAGATAGACCTATAGGACGCCTTAGCTAATTTGTACCGTTTTGTAGGAGCCGACGCCCTGCAAGCTCCAAGTGAGGATGGTTGGGTCGATTCCTATTGAGGCTGGGCGGGGTATGGTGTATCCATACCAGAAGGGCAAGGCAAAGACGGTGCCTAGCCGGGCGCAGGTTATGCCAGGTGCAGGTGGACATGGTACATGACAATTTCATGGCCATCCCGCTGGAGATTCCCCCGAACGAAGAAATCAGAACACTATGGGATGCCACGCACACTTTTATCCAGTGGCCCAAGAAGGACATCGCACTGGACTCTTTAGTGACGCGATATCGACAGACCTCGCCTCTCAATAGGACCTCGATGAGTCCGCCAACCAAAGCTTCGAAGGCCGCCACATCGCTTCCGCCGAGAAGACGGCGAAGGACAAGACAAGCGTGTCACCATATCGGTCCCCGAGGTGTCTCACGGAAGACGCCCTCACCACCTCGTTAAGGAGAAATCAAATCAAAGAACATTAAGGCACCTCCCAAACCCGTGAAATACTCCTAAGTCCGCTGGTCTTCTGCCAGTAAATAAAGAGCTCAGAGTAGCTTGTCAAGCTTTGCATGATTGGTACTTGCGCAAGACCCGAGAGAAGGGGTCATATCGAATCACCGCCGATACGGAGGGAGCATTTTCTCCACGAGCCCGCCACGCTGCTGTGGGCTTCAAGACTTATTTGACCTATACAACCTAATCGCCTCGACGCCTCACTTCTACGATGCCGACATCGTAAGTGTGTACAATCAATTTTTACACTCACGTGATACCGATAAATATCATAACTCATTGCTTATGTACAGATACATTATGAAATGTGCCCGTCGAATCAAAGAACCGGTGGGTTTCCTCGACCCACACGTGGTCTCTGAGCAAACAATCAACCAAGACGCATACTACGTCGAGATATTACATAAAAATGGGATTGCTTGCTCTGGACGACAAGGACTACATAATGGTGCCCTACAACCAGAAGTAAGTGCTTCAATAGTTGCTATACAAATTACGTTTCAACATAGGTTTATGACTATAGCGACATACACGAGTAGGTTCCTCAGGATTCTTTTGATTCTTATGCCAAAGAGGAACATGGTATTGTACCTTGATTCTCTACTCAACAAAAATCACGACTTCACCCTTCTTAAAGGAATACTCGACAGGTATGTTCATTTCCTTCGCACATAACTCTATTGTAGTCTTCCTTCGTTTGAAATGGATGAGGATAACTTTTTTGAATCATGTAGGGCGTTCATCGGCTATGTTGCCGAGGAAGGTTTATACAAGGGAACGAGCGCCACACTGACTCACAGGATGCGATTTCCGGTACGCGCTACAACACAATAATCATATATCATACTTCGTAATATTGCGTCTCGAACTGACTGTACATATATATGTAATTCTATTTTTGTTGTGCCGCCAGCAAAAATGAGATCACCTATGCGCATTCTACGCATGCCATCATATGCAGCTATTGATTGCTTCTAGGACGCACGATCCCCAGGTTTGTCAATCTCGTAATAATTATTTTTTAATTATAAATTTAAATATATATGTTTACTACTTTACTCTCGCTAGCTTATTGTGGCTTGAACATAGAGTTAAATGCACTCGAGATGGACCAGTCACGACGCTCGAGGAGCTCTGGCTTCATCAAGGCGTATATAGTTAACACCACGGAGAGTTTCACGCCGTCGACACCGATGAACGACCTCTAAATAATTGATTCAATATTGTAATTCACTTTGGTCGGTTGTAATTCAATTTGTAACTCTAGTGACAATATATACTTGAAACATTCTTTTGTAATTGATTTTGAGTTAAATGGTCACTTTGAGTTGTCAACAATTATATGTGATATGTTTCTGCTTGCTAGTTTTCAGAGGACATGGCTAGCAATTCCTAAGGCTAGCTGAAAATATGATAAAAATTAATTAGGTTTAAAGACTTATCACAGACGGTTCCAACCACGAACCGTCTATGATATTATGAGAATCGCTGCATTTGCCCAACCACGAACCGTCGTGATACTACTGTAATCACATACGGTTCCAACCACGAACCGTCTGTGATACTACAGAATCACAGACGGTTCGTGGTTGGAACCGTCTGTGATAACCGTCTGTTATCACAGATATAAAATTTCAGATAGTTCAAAAACCGTCTGTGATGACTGTTACGAACCGTCTGTGATGAGCTTTTCTGCAGTAGTGTTCGGGCGCGCAGGGTGTGGGCGCAGCCAGGCGCACGCGGGCAAGGGGCGGAAAACAGAGCAGAGCGAGTGAAGGAGCCGACTCAGGTGGAAGAAAGAATGAATGAATGAAATAAGTGGGTCGGACTGCGGGGAAAAAGAGTTGGGCTCGGCGCAAAGATAATTCACCAAAAAAATCAAATTGCGAAATTTGAATTTGGATTTGGAAACAGGATGTGAATTGAGAATTGGAATTTGGATTTGAATTGAGGACTAGGATTAAATAATTGCAGAAACTCCAAAAGAAATCCACACTTTTAAAATAATTAATTTTAAATTAAATTTTATAACAACGAAAAGAAATTTTGGGAAAACAGAAAAAGAAATAAAATAAATTGAACTCCAAGAAATAACAAAAGAACTTAGAAAAAACCAAGAAAATCAAATAAACCAGTTTTGAATTTAATTAAGTTTAATTTTTTCATATTAGATTGTTTTAATTTTTTAAAATTTCAAATTAAGATTTAAACAACTCAATAAAATTGAACTGACTCCTTTTATTTTAAAATTTTCTAAAATATCTGGAAATTAATTGGGATGTTACAAAATTAATCCGTAGCTTACGTTTACCTCATACATCAGCAAGAAGTTGATGGTAGATGTATAAAATCACTCTAATATTCCACTTGCTCTCAAATAATTAGAGGTTCCTTCCTTGTGTATACTACCTTCTGACAAAATAGAAACAGAAAAATGCCCAATAACAGCCATTCCTCATCCAACTTTCTTCTTCCTTGAGTAACACATGCCATGAGTCATGACTACACTTGTCTCTTTCCTCTTTTGCTTCTCCCATTTTCCTTCTTATTTCCACTTGTACACTTGTTGGTGTCTTGGGACTCCTAGTGTGTTGTGATTGCCAGAGGGCCACCACACACCTGTAGGACAGCATTTGTCAACAAGAACAAAAAGTTGGAAGATTTCATTTGAAGCAAAAAAAAAAAGGCTGAAGATTTGATCAGCTAGAGAGCCAGAGACTTTGACTTCCATGCATGATGCATCATAAGCTAGTAACTGATGCGGCAAGGCCCATAACTGAATTTGGACCGTCGGCCGCAGGACCGGCAGCGCGGCGCTGTTTTCCGCGCACGGCATATAGTACTTGCGATTTAGCCCAGCCCAATCCAACGGCCGTGCTGCTTGCTCGATATTGCCCTCTGATCCCTGATCATCCTCACTGCTACCTCCGTGCTTTTTCATTTGTTGTTTTGAATATTTACACGGTCTATAATAAACATATTTGATGATTATTTTTTCTAAACTATATATTAGTAAAAAAATATTAATTTTTTTAATGATATGAAAGTTTTTTTTATGAAAAATCTAGTAATATCTTTTCTACATGATAAATCAAAATAATTTTGTGTATATTAGTGGTCAAAGTTTTAACTGCACGTGTTCTAAAACAATATCTAAAAAAGAACGGAGACAGTACTAGCTAGCACATTTGTTCAGCTTTCATGCATGCAATGCTGGTAGAATGTTCTCCGCATTTCTTAAAATGATTATGTATAGTACATACTCTTATTGTATATGGTTGACCAAATCTATTTACGGATTTGCTATTTCTAAGTTCTCTGAATTTTTCTAAAGTTTAAGTCTGTTGTGACCATTGAATTTGTGTAAAGATTGACATGTCATATGATTATATGTTGATCCAATTGATACAAAATGTGACTTATGCTTAAGAAAATTTTAGTCACCTTACAAATACACATTCCCATCTATTTATTGTCTCTTCCCTAATTTTATGGGATTCTTTCTGAGAGTTCAAAGCATCAAATTTGTCTTTCTGGACTTCTGTTCCATTCTATTTTTAGCCATGCTCATTTCTCCTTTCCTTGCATCCCAACAACAATCACAATGTGCTATAGCTCCCGCTATGGATAGCACAATGTCTCCTCCTATGGATAGCACATTGCCCTTCTTCCATCTCCTCCCACCTCAACCCAATTCTGGCCGTTCTGCAAGGGGGGCCCATGCGGCTGAGGTGACGACGCGGCGCGGCGATCACCGGCGCACCGGAGATGAAGGGGAGGACGCTTTTCAAGAGCCCTCTCCCCCGCAGCCACGTCTCTGACGTTTCCAGCTCAGCCGCCGTCGCTACCCACCGCCTCTACCAAGTCTGGAGAGGAAGGAATGTACGTTGATTAATTAAGCTCTCTGATCCTTGCATGTGTATTGAAAATCCTCGCGTTACAAACGGAGTATCGATTATAATTAAATTAAGAGTGACCGCGGAGCGGCCGCCGGCTACCGAAACGGGTATAATCGTTGTCCGGTTGGTTTGATCCTGCGGCAGAAATTCCTCCTCGGCGGGCGGCTCATCTTCGGCCCGGACGCCAACTCCATCGCGCTCACCGTGTCCTCATCATAACGCCGCTCGCGCTCTTCGTCGCCTTCGTCTCGTTCCGCCTCGTCGACCTCATCGGGAAGCCGCTCGGTCCCCTCGTCCCGGCGACTGCTATGGCCGTCGGCGCATTCGTGAGTCCGTGACACCACCGTCAACGATCGATCGATACCTCCATTGATTTGTAGAGGAAAATTAAGCAAGAAATTAACACAACCTCATGACGGATCGACACGCATGCATGCAGGATGTGATCGTGCTGGTGCTCACGTCGGGGCGGGACCCCGGGATCATCCCCCGGAACGCGCGGCCGCCGGAGCCCGACGACGCCCAGCTGGACAGCGCCGCGTCCCACGCGGCCGGCTACGGCGGTGGCGGATCGTCGGGGTCGCTCCCGCCGACGCGCGACGTGTACCTGAACGGCGTGGTGGTGAAGGTAAAGTACTGCCACACGTGCCTGCTCTACCGGCCGCCGCGCTGCTCGCACTGCTCCGTCTGCAACAACTGCGTCGAGCGCTTCGACCACCACTGCCCCTGGGTCGGCCAGTGCATCGGCAAGGTACACGACTTCCGAGGCTCACAAATTGAACTGTCGCGATCGACAAGCTCGCGTCCGATCATTTCTTTGTCATGTGCAGAGGAATTACAGGTTCTTCTTCATGTTCATCTCGTCGACGACGTTCCTGTGCCTGTACGTGTTCGGCTTCTGCTGGGTGAACCTACCTCATCGCGCGGCGGTACAACTGCAGCCTCGGACGCGCCGTCGTCGAGTCGCCGGTGTCGGGGTTCCTCATCGTCTACACCTTCGTCACCTCCTGGTTCGTCGGCGGCCTCACTGCCTTCCACTCCTACCTCATCTGCACAAACCAGACGACGTACGAGAATTTCCGGTACCGCTACGAGGGGAAGTCCAACCCGCACAACCGCGGCGTCGCGGCCAACTTCGCGGAGATCTTCCTGTCGCCGATCCCGGCGAGCAGGAACGACTTCCGGGCCAGGGTCACCGTCGACCCCGCCTCGCTCTACTTCGGCCCGCCGTCGGGACAGTACTCGCTGGGCCCGCTCTCGTCGGAGTCCAAGCTCAGCTTCAACACCAGGGACAGCCTCAGCTTCGACATGGCCAAGGCCAGCTTCGACCTCGACTACTCCGCCAAGCGCACCAGCGTCGCCTCCTCCGACTTCGGCGACATATACGGCGGCGGTCTGGAGGGCGCGCTGGAGCGGTGCGCCACGCAGCAGCCGCGGCACTCCATCTTTGGCGGCGGAGGAGGAAGGGCGAGCAGGAAGGCGGATGACATGGAGGCGATCGCGTCGGAGTTCAGGATGGAGTACGGCGGCGCCGCCGGCCGGTCTCACGGGAGGGAGTTCGAGGCTGTGTGACCTATGCGTGCATGCATGGTCTCCATGTGCGTACGTGATGCCCATTCTTGGGAGCTTAATTTGCATGTGTTTTTGGTCGCCTTCATTGTGTGCTGTGTTGCATAGTAGTAGCTTGATCAGCTTAATTTTCCTCCTCCTGTTTGCAAACGGGACGGTGGTTTTCATAGCATTCTACTACTTGTTACTGTAGTCAAGCTCATGTATACATACATATACACGCATGAGCTGGTGTCTGGAATTGCCTGATGGCTAGGATCGGTGCCGGACGTCAGACTTAAATGTAGCCGGTGATCGCTAAGGGAGATATAATAGGCAGAATAATTGTTGGATGTGCTGGTTCAACCTCAGGGCCGGGTTTATATAGTATAATATGATTTGAAGATCAAGTCAATCATCTATAGATATGAAAGGGAAACCATATTGGATATGAAAGGCGTAGGATGCTCAAGCAGGGGTAGAAGCTAACGAGGAGTGTCATGTGAAGAGCCGGTGGTGGACTCGCCTACCGTCGAGGTAGTCATCGAAGTAGGATTGCAGATAATGAAGAGTGACGACTTGGATTAAACAGTCGCGAGGCGAAGATAGCATTAATGTAGCGAGAAGTTGATGTCGAGGTTGTTGCAGTCGAGTAAAGTCTTCGTAGTCAAGGTAACACAGGTCGGCCACCAGTGTTGAGGGCGATAAGCAGCAGTAGTTGGAGGACTACATGACGATGGCGGTGCACAGATCGGCGCAAGAGAGAGGGCCATACAGCACGGCGGTTGCTAGAGTAGACGGGTGGTGCACGCATGCTACTAAAAGAGAGAAGAAGAGGGACACCGGAGGCAAATATATGTTGGCCATTGAGAATGGCAGGAGATGTCGACAAAGAGGATTGCCGCGGAGAACAAAGGGAAGAAGCCGACGGTGAAGCGATCAGAGAGGCGACGGTAGGGAGTCGAGTGATATCGGCGAAATAGTAGAGGAAATACTGTACGGAAGAAGTTCAGAGAAAACACTAACATCATCATCGTCGACTGAGAAAGGATTAGCACGTCAATGCATGCGGCCCTGAAAGCAGAAGTAAAGACGTACGGTTCGTGAGAGGAAAGCTAGGTGTTTGGTGGACGCAAGCGGAGTGCGCGGTGACCAAGAGTTATGGGAAACAGAAGACGCGAAAGCGGACACATGTGGAGAGGCGGGAAGACGTGATAAGCCAACTTCGCGCTCATGAGATTGGCTACATGCAAGAGAGCCGACGTGGAGATCCATGAACACACGTTGAAGGCAACCAAGAAGATGTGGAAATATTTTTGAAGAAGAAGAAACACGCATGCAGAACGAAGAACGGAGGCATGCATGTTATGCAGCCATGCAAACAGAAAGGACGCTAGCTAGATGGCTCGGAGCAAGAAACAGAGAGGGTAAAAATTGTCGGCGGCGTCGGCGGCAGTGTCAACAAAAAAAGAAGAATAGGGGTTGCTGGTAAGGCTTACGCCCGTGGTCAGACCAACTATTAGGTGGCGGTGGGTCAATTTAAAAAGTGAAATCTTGGCAATCGGCCAAAAAAATCACATATGGCAATAGTTGGGGATGCATTTGCACTTGATCTTTTTTTTTTGAAGTTTCAAGACGAAAATAGATAGAGTTTGAAAATTCCAGAGAGGATGCAGATTTTTAGGTCTGAAAATCTAGTCGTCCCCGAGCGGTTTGACCGCCACTAGTTGGCGATCGACCGGCCGGTCGTTGTTCGCACCACCATGGGCATGCAACGGTGTGACTGTCTAGGCCTTGTTCATGCACCGAGGCGGCGGTGAACTTCGTGGGTTAGATCAAAGGCATGTGTTTTAGTGCATATGTGTTGCGTGATGCATGTTTTGGTTAACGTGGATCAAGTTACGAAAAACTTGTGTTGGAGAGCTGAGGTCCAGACCAATCAAGGGTGTCGGGGTGAAGTTATTGGACTCAAGCATGGTGGAAGATGGACAAGTGCTACTATAAAAAGGCTAATACTGGACGTCTTATCACAGACGGTTGACCAAAACCGTCTGTATTAAATACAATCACAGACGGTTTTGGTTTAATAACCGTCTGTGTTATTGGTTGCGCTAAAAACCGTCTGTAAAGAAGTAATATCACAGACGGTTCGTATTGAAAACCGTCTGTGAAGTATCATGGTAAACCCACCCCCACCTTGTCTTCCATCAATCTCTCCCTCTCCTCTCCCCACGCTGAACTCCGACGACCACCCTCGATTCACCGGCGCGGTTCGGCGAGGAGACGCAGCCGACGAGGAGGAGGAGGCTGGATCGCAGGAGCTCTATATCTACCGCAGGAGGTAGACTACTGGAAAGTACGTGTATATCCCTAAAATATACATAATTTATTGGTTGTTTTGATGGTTCTTATTTTATTTATACCTAATATCGGAGCGCCGCAGGAGATTTTCGATTGTCTCTCCTTTTCCTTGCCAACGAGCTTGAGTCAAATTCGGACGACAAGTAAGAACAGTTTGTGATATGCTGGTGAGGTGCATAGAGGAGCTCACAAGACCAATTCAAGAAGTCGATGAGTTCTTCAGGAGCTTGGAGACACAGATGGTTACTAGCTAGTTTAACTTTGTAATTTTATTCTTTTTCCCCCATTCGGAGGTGATATTGTGAAACCTTTTGGTTTCCCTTTTGCTAGATAGGTCTCTCCTGCAATGTGCTTGCCATCAGAATTTTAATTGGATTTTAGTTGTCATGCTAGAGGTCCCATATGGAAACTACTGTCCAGCAATTGATTGGTTTGACTCAAAATTCAATTTTTTGTAATAGAAAAAACTTTCACAGACGGTTCTTGTTCAGAACCATTTGTGAAAATAGACTATCATAGACGGACATGAACCGTCTGTGATAAGTAATTATCACAGACGGTTCCTGTTCAAAACCATATGTGATAGATTTTTTTACAGATGGTTAAAAAACCGTCTGTGATGACCTCATATCATTACTGACCCATAAACTCAGACAACTCATGAAACCGTCTGTGATGACGTTTTTGAACCGTCTGTAAAGACCTTTTTTGTAGTAGTGAAGGATGACCGAACGAAAAGTTCAGTGCGACAGGTTGCATCAAGGATGATCGAACCGATTAAGTTTTCTCTCTAAACCTAACTGCCACTGTAATAGGGAGGTGTGCATGATTTGCACCCTCATCCATCAAACCTTAAGTCTAGAAAACCCTAATTTGTGATTTAAGGCTAGGAGAGGAAAGTTGAGGCTAGGGTTTGTGAGAGATGGATTGATTAAGTGCTCAAGTGTTGAGGTTATGTCCTTCATGGTGGAGTGACCGTAAAGCAACAATCTCTTAAATCAATCTAAGCAAAATTTCCTCCAAGATGAGTTATCTATTGTTCTTGTTCTCCCTTTGATGCCTTTTTTAGAATTTGTGTGTTCCTTTGGTTTCCTTGGATCTATTGATGTGATTTAGCTTGTGTATTCATTTGGTTTCCTTGGATCCATTTAGGGTCATCTTGACTATCATCCACCTATGAGCAAGTTTTTGGATCAAAGTTTGATTTTTCTCGGTTCTTGTGCCCTTTTGATATCATCAAAGAAATCTGTGGAAACTTGTCCTCGATCTTACTAATCGTTGATTGTAATATGTTTATGACCTTCTTGATGAGCTAAGATTGAAATTCCATGGGATTTTGATCACCGGATTGAAAGTTATGTTGATTTGTGATCTTCGTAGGCTGCTCCCAGGCAACAAGCGGTTAGACCGGCCCTATACCGTGTTGATGTGTTTTCCCTCAGGGTTCGTCGGTTTCAACGCAAGGCTTCTGTTATGCTTGTGTTTCTAACATTCATAGCTTCTATAACTACTGAAGAGAAGAAGGTTGAAATTGGTTGGGATCAAAAAAAAGTAGTGCTCCTATTCATCCCCCTCTAGTCGTCGTTCCAGTCCAACAGTTGCACCAAGCATCGGTGTGGTAGAGGAAGGCTGGGAGAGCTCCCAAGTGCAGAATGATTTGGTGGTTGCTATGAATGGCCTAGATGCAAACCCGCTATGATACCAAGAAGGACGATATAGTAGACGGAATAATTGTTCGATGTATTGCTTGAGCCTCAGGGGCATATATAGAATACATGGTAACTTGGAGATCAAGCGGAAGGAAACCATACTGGATATAAATCCTAGCCGATTCTTGTTCTATCTCTATTCTCTAATAATCTTGTTGTATAACACATGTACACAGAATTGCTATATATCATTTTCAAATGATAATTTTTATGCGATAGTGTGTCCCAAAGTGCAATCCGTCCAGTGCGGCAGCTACTGGAGGGTCATGGAGGTGTGTTGGCCGGAGCCGGAGAGAACACATGTGTACTTGTAGTCCGGATCGGACTTGTAACCGGGTATAAAATGTACCGTTGAGCTCTTTATAACTTTAATCATGAAAAAGAAAGAATCTTTTTTATACAGACGAAACCACTGCGATTTAGTTCCGAAAGACATGAGTATCGTCAAACCTCGTAAACAAATCGTTGTGTCTGTTACGTGCCTTTGTTCTTTGTGTGATCCTCCTCGTGGTGCGTTCGAGAAACATCAGTAACCTGAATCAAGAAAGTGCTTTGTTGGATCATGGAGTAGAAAACGATTAATGTTGGCTCAGCTATCACTCCACATATAAGTAGTACGAGAGAGCTCCCTTTTTACAATTTGGTATCTGATCTGACGCTCCAATCAATTAAGCTGTTGTCTGGAACTCTGAATAGGGTTGCAGACTTGCGGTTGCGGGTGGGGATGCTTCTTGTGCCTAATTGTGTTGCACCTGGCCACGGGTTCTAGTTGGGCTGGCTGGACTTGAGCTGGCCTGAACCATGATCGAAGCACAGCCGAGCTAAACGAGCTGCTTGCGAGTTGGCTCGAACTTAGCTGGTTAACTTAACGAGCAGAAATACCAGCTCGGCTCGGCTCCTTTATGGCACAAGTTCAAACCGAGTTATTAACGAGTCGAGCTGGCTGAACTTGAGCCTTTTTTTTCTACCCCTACTTGGGATGAGTTGCTAAATTCTAATGCATCTAGTAGGAAAGTTAAGCACCAGCAGTGATACATACAATGTTGTAGTGCACCTACAACATAATTAACAATGAGTAGCTTTGTAACAGAAGAAAGTTAGGCACTATCTGAGTAATCTGACTGCACCTTTCCTCTTTGGCGGGCATGCCAATATGCAATGCATGCAGTTATGCAGAGCTCCAGGAGCGGCAGGCAAAGCTTGGCTACCTGTTTGCCTTCTTATCCTCCGTTACTTTTCCTTGCTACAACTAAATGAGATTGTTAGTAGCACATGTCTATCACAATAGCCAAGACAATATACCATATATTTACACATATATCCATCCATTTCTTGCTTGTTTTGATGCAGTAGTTCTGCAACGTTACCCAGGATTAGAGTTATCCATTTTTAAGAAATAGCTTGGCGTTGCTGCGGAAAACTTCGATGTAAATTATGTGGTACAAACAAATAATCTAATTTACAGAGCAATGAATGAAAACGCAATTAGTCCATCTTCTTATTTGTAAGCCATCTCACAACCCAATTAACAAAGCATGGACAACTCCAATAGCCATCTTGGTTGGTTCATGAGCTGGTGCCAGGGTTTCAAAAACCGATTGCTTTCAAGCAAAATCGATTTTTTCCGGCCGGTTTGATGTCTTGGGGGAAAAAACCCTGCTGGTGCATGCATGCAAATTATAACACTGTGGCTTGATTGGCTTCCCTCCTCCCCTGAAGGCTTTCTTAGGCAAGAATGGCATCTTAGGCCTCCCAACTCCCAGAGATAGCCTTCAAGGGAGGAGGGATCCAAGAAAGCCGTGCCGCTTATGGTCACTTGGATTTTGAGTAGTGAACACTACTGCATATGTGCAAGACACATGGAAATGGAACCCAAGTTTGTAGCAATATATAGTGCTCAAAAAGCAACTATCAGGGTTAAAAAAAACCGGAATCGGGTACTTTCCCGGTCGCTGGCTTGAAATGGTAAACGACTAGTTACTGGATTTACCGGGAAAAAATTCGTTTGAATTTACTTAAAAACAGCCAAAATTCAAAAACTAAAATTTAAATTTACTAAACCAGGAAAAACTGACGATTTTTCTGTTCCCGGTCCCTACCGATAAGGCTGTTACCGGCGGTAACCGGCCGATTTTTTTTATATCTCTGGCTACTATACATTCATTAAACTAGTGTGACCGAAACAAAAGGAACAACAAAATCCTAAATAAAAATCAAGAGAGAGAGATAATTGAAATGTGGAGCGATAAACTAATTAATGTAGACTCAACTGCCTAGAAAGTTGAAAGAGACATAAGGCCATGAGAGGAGAGCTTTCCCTCCATTAGTAGTACAAAAATTGCATATAGTACAATGGTATCTTCTTTTGTTGGCATTTTTAGTCAATGGTATCTGACTGCCGATCAACTGGTCCAGTTCACAATTTTAACCATCAACAGTTATGCCAATTTCGAGCTGTCACCTATTAACAGAGCTACACACTAGCGATCAGCTTTGTAATAATAGATGTAGCAAAGTACCCAATTTTATGTGCGCTCACCTGTTTTTAATCAAAGAAGGGACACCTATATATAATACAATTTGCATGCCAGCGCAAGTTCTTACCTATTGAGTATAAAAGCACCACTATAAGTTGGACAGAATTGCTAAGGATGGGATGTTAAACAAAGGATGTTAGTGGTGGTCAAATTGAAATGTTGCCGAAGTTGTATAAAATTTTGGAGTACAAGGAACTATATACATGCAGTTCTCAGTTTGGATCAAATATACAGAGAAAATCAGCACACGGAAAATTATAGAGCAAGAGACAGATTTGGATCATACACAGCTGACAATGTCGTTCTGATCCTAGCAATTCCATAATCACATCTGCAGAAGTATGACGAAGTACATTTGCACCCACAGATAAATGCATCAATTATCTTTTGCTGGTATAGATAGGGTTACAGAAGTGTAGCAAATAAAGATGAACGAAAGATGCATCATGACAAGTCTAGGACTAGCAGAGGTATTCCTTTGCACAAGTAAAAAGTGAAGAGACTCACAAAAAAAGGTAAAAGGTGAAGAGCTATACAGAATGCAGTGAATCATGATAAAACTGAATATGGTTCTTGTCAACGCTCTTATAAATTATCTTCACTATGTTGGATAATCCTTTCCTTCTAATCAAATAAATGAAAAATATTGATATCAATTTTATGGAATCATGCAGATGCGAATCTAGTATCATTACCCCTATGGCCTGGTATTCTGAATAAAACTCTGTTCAAAGCCATTCGAAGTTCATCCACTTCTAGTCTATTGTCTGTGCAGTTTCATAGTCTATAGTTTATAGCACCATTATTATTAAGATGTCGACTAGTCGGTGGAGAAGAACCGACTGGGCTAGCGACTCGACTTGCTAGGGCAAGTCGGGTTACCTGTCGACTAGTCGTCGACTTGCCCGTTGACTAGTCCACCAGGCGGCGGTAAGTCGGCCAACTTGGTAGGAGAAACGCGGTGTCCGCTTATCAAACTCACGGTGACAGAGAGAAAGAGGGAGGGTCGGGGCTCACGTAAGTCATCAATCCTCTCTTTAATTCATAGATATACTTTTCAATCACTGCAATATATATATATATTTATATATATATATATATATATATATAAGACCACCTAGGTGGTATTCACACCTTTTCAGGGGTTGTATGTAGAATTTTTTAGACATACTCCTTTTTAGTGCGAATATGAAGAAGAGACTCTTGCAACTTTTTTATGTGGTTCGCATTGGAGTATCTTATAATTAGTATATGAGTATATCCAAAGTGATAAAGGGGTATATCAAAATTCTTTTAGGTGGTGTATCAGAGGTGGGAGTACTACACCCACGAGTAGTAAGTATTAATCCTATATATATATATATATATATATATATATATATATATATATATAGGATTAATACTTTCTACTCCCGGGTGTAGTTACTCCCACTTTGATATACCACCTAAAAGAACTTGACATACTCCTTTATCACTTTGGGTATACTCATATACTAATTATAAGATAATCCAATGCTAACCACACGAAAAAATTGTAAAAGAGTCTATAGTTTTTAGCATATTTTGTAAATACATTCATATTCGCACTAAAAGGAGTATGTCTAAAAATTATACATACCACCCCTAAAAAGGTGTGAATACCACTTAGGTGGTCTTATATACTCGTATACTACACATACATACTCTCGGTTGCGCAAAATACTCCCTACGTTGTGAGATACGAAATAGGGAGTAACTACTCCCGGGAGTAGGAAAAAGGCTTCCTATATATATATATATATATATATGTGTGTGTGTGTGTGTGTAAGTCATCAATCCTCTCTTTAATTCAAGCAATAGACGTACTTTTCAATCTCTACAATACAAGGTATATAATATATACATATGTACCTACATATCATGGCCATATGAACCGTACCTTTCGACTCACCAGCAAGTTAGTCACCAGGAGGGTAGATATGTACGTACATATCATGGCCATATGAACCGTACCTTGACTCATCAGCAAGTTAGTTACTAGGAGGACAGCGTCGACTTTCCGATTTCATAACCTTCTTTACGGAACTTATGAATATGTAATATGTGATGCAGGCACCTAACATCATGATGAGGTCACCAGGATAGTTCCCTCCAACATTTATCAAATTTTCACTTCGTTTAAAATCTGAGCGATCAATCTTGGTGTTTTATAAGATGAAGAATATGCAAGGCTGAATCATCCAAGGAGAGCTGCAGTTACAGGCAAAAGGTATGTAAATAGAAGAGGAAGTATCACAGCACCTGAGTTCAACAGCTGGAGTCACATGTTTCAGAAGAATATATAATCACCATTAGTTGGAAATTGACATGGAAATTTTGCAACGAACTGAAGGTTTCTTTAGAGGACAGAATTGAAGCCAATTCATGATAAAGGTTGAGCACTGTAGCCAAAGAGAACACTCGTGAATGAATTAAAGAAAAATAAAATGTGTACCAACTTAAGTAAAAAAAATTCAGCACTTCAATAAAATTCTATCAAATAAACTCCAAATCAGTATCGGAGAGTGAGCACGAAGGTGCAGCTCATCATTTGACTTAGCACACCAAACAGTATGCATCATGGTGAATTTTTAAAGTTATAATGAAGGTTACTCACAAATAGTAGTTGTGCATAAGCAGTTGGCATATGTATGTAGCTTTCATAAGGAAATCACATAAAATCCCAGAAGCCTTCAAACAAAGCACGGTTTCCTCACAAAACAGGCAACCAGTGTATAGGCAAAAGGTATGTAAATAGAAGAGGGAGTATCAGATAGAATCCCAGAAGCCTTGGCCGTTGCAGGCTTGCAGCTATTGGAGCCAGGAATAAACAAGAAATACTGCAAAGTAAAGTAAATATTTCATAATTGAAGCAGACAAAGCGATGTGGCCGATGGAATGACCGACAACAAAGGTCCTGCTCTAGATTGGGTTCCATTGGCCAATTCAACAAGACAAGGGCTACCACATCTTTCAGTAGATCTCTCTCCTAGCAACTAAAGATCACCCATTCCTCGGAAAATTTTCGCCACCATTTCAACCCAAATCCCCTGTACAACTAAATATTTTAGGGGTCAACATCTGAGCAAGATCACCTTACATGGGACGATCAAAATGTACCAAGCTAATTAATGAAACACAACTCATCCTCATTCCTGTGCCACGCTCTTGCCGACGACGCCCTTCAACGGTAAATGCTCCATCTCTGCGATCACCCCGGCTGACGCCACCGTAGGCAGTGCATCATACGATCCCCCGACGCCATTATGCCTCCTCCCCATCCCCACGCCGGCGCCACCGCCCCCACCGTCAACACCGCACCACCTCGCCACCGCGAGGTACACCCCGGCGGCAACAGCCGCCACGATCACGCAATGCACGGACAGCGCGAGGTCCATGACTGCGACGGCCCGGACCCTGGCCTCCTCGACGTCGCAGCGCGTGGCCGGCGCGGTGGCGGCGTCCATCAGCCGGTGGCAACCGGCGGGGATGAAGGCGTCGACGTAGAGGCTGACGCCGCTCTGGAGTGCCCAGAGGCCCCCGACGGCGCCGGCGCAGGCGAGCGCCATCTCGGCCAAGAAGTGGTGGGCGGTTCTTGGCGGGGACAGCGCGGAGGCGAGGGAGGCAGCGGCGGCGGCGAGGAGGAGGAGGGCGGCGACGGAGAGCGCGTGCGGCTGGAGATCGGAGGCTGGGAAGGCGGCGGCGAGGAGGCCGGCTGCGCGGGCGAGGAGGAGGAGCGGGAGCGAGAGGAGGAAAGGGCGGAGAAGCGGGAGGTGGCTGGGCGGGAGGAAGGGAAGCGGGAGCGGGAGGAGGAGGGGAGGGAGGAAGAGGAGCGGGAGGACGCGGGAGGACGGGGCGACGGGGAGGAAGGCGAAGGGGAGGGCGAGCAGAAGCGGGAGGAGGCGGAGGAGCGGGTGCCGGAGGAGGAGGAGGTGGTGGGTGGGGGAGAGGTGGGAAACGGCGGCGAGGAGGAGGTGGGAGAGGGAGGCGGCGAGGAGGGCGAGAGAGAGGAGGAGGTGGCACGCTAGCAGCAGCGACTCCGCCATTGGAGTGGAGAACGGATTCCGAGGACGGGGAGGGAGGAGGGATCGGTGGTTGTGGACAGGGTGAGTGGGCTCGGCGAGGAATGCGGCGCAGCGGAATGGGGAGGCTGTCAACTCTCTGCGAGCGCAGCGGAGCGGCGCGGCCCGGCCCGGCTTGGTACAGGCGCGATTGAGCATGGCCTATCTTGGTACGGCTTATTCTGTCATGTTATTATTAGATAGATCGTGCTGTGTCGGTTTATATGTTAAGATGGTGCTCCAAGTATAACCCGTTGGTACGAATCTATTTAGCCCGTCGAGTCAAGTGTGATCTATTTAGCCTATTTAGTTTGATAGAATAAAAAAACTAAAAAATTAGAAAAATGTATAGAATTCAGAAGTAGATATAGAAATTAAGAAAAATGAGACAATCATTTTGAAAAATAATAAATATCTTTAATGGCTGCCTCGTTAAAACATTCGTTAAGTAAAACTCAAAATGAGAAAACATTGGCAAAGTAAAAGGAGTACAACCTTTAGCTCTACATACATACATACTACATCATTGCTCTACGTGTCGGTGTTACTGTTATTGTCTAAGTACAGATTTTCGAACGCCTCCGATAACTCTGGATTTTCCACAGAGTGTTATATTCGTGAATCAGCTTGTTCCCAGTCATTTACGGTTAGAAGGATCTGCACCACCTCACTAGTGAGATTTGTTCTTCTTCTCCAATATTCTTCTAAAAGATCAAAGCGCCTCAAGGAGATCAGAGACAGAGAACGATTAACACATCACGTGTAAGTATGGATAGCACGTGATATGTTAACTTATGGGCTTGCCACCATTACAATATGTCGAAGCCTTTTGAGTTGAAATCCACCGTATCGCTGTCCAGATATGTGGATAGTTCCCCACTCCTTGTGGGTCTTGGCTGAGCAGGCGACGGTTTAGAAGAAGAAGACCTGGACCTAGACTTGGAGGAAGAGCCACCGAAGATCGTGCCCCATATATTTGTCTTCCCACTCGAGGCGGGGGCTACTAGAGGTCGTTGCGAGTGGACTTCCTCGAACTTATTTTCATACATTTGGTAAATCTCGTATAACCGAGAACGAACTTCTGCAAAATAGTCAGTACAGTTTAGCTCTGTAACATCACTAAGAAGATCAAGTACACTACCAAATGCATCAATTTTACCCCTAGAATCTAAAAGAAATACAAATGCATATAGGTAAATGATTTCTCTCTAATATTTAATGTATTTAGATTTCTTGGAAATAATAGCATCACGTAAAACTAAGTCATTTTCTTATATTTTCAATTGAGTAGTAATCTGTAAAATACTACACACAATGATAGGAGAAGTTGGATAGTAGATAGTGTGGATATCGTGAGGATATGTGCACGATCTCAGGATGATGAGTCAATTGGCAATGGCTTTGTTGGTTTACAAAATCTCGCGTTTTCGGGGTTTGCTTCAGTCTGTCAGACCACAGGTGGTTTGATCGGTTGTGTGGGGCGGTCAGACCGCCCGTGGAGAGGTCGGACCGACCGTGGTTGCCGGTCGGACCGGCCTGACCAAAAAGTGGTTTTTGGGGCAGATCCAAAAATAGGTTGTGTAGGCAGGTGAGGGGAGTCTCCTGGATGTGGTCGCATCATTTTTTGAGCTCCCAGTCAAAAGTTCTATTGAGTTGAAAATTCCAGAAGGTTTCGGATTTTCACGATGGAATTTTGGCTAAGTCTTTTTGGGCGGTCCGACCGCCGTTGTGGGATCGGTCCGACCGGCCTGAAATCGGTCGGGCTGTTGATGTGGGGCTGATCCGATCACCGATGACTTGAAGGTGAGCCTTCTTTGCATTGATTTGTTTTGAGAGTGGTTAATGTATGGATGTCAATGCTTTATTGTTGCATATTGCATTGTGGAACTAACGTGGGTCAAGTTGTGAAGAACTTGTTCCCGTAAACGGTTTGTTTGTCTATTGCTGTGCAGGTGGCTTGCAGGTCAACGACGTCAACGGTGAGGTGGATCGGGACTACGCTTGGAGAGCCGGGGTCCAGAACGATCATGGATGCAGGGTGAGGTCGTGTGACTCAAGCATGGTGCAGGATGGGCAAGATGGATCGAACGGGTAGTTCGGTGCAGCTGGTTGGATCAGGTGGTGCGGAAGTCAGTGCAAGTCTCTAGGAGGTTCCGATGGGATTCGGACAGGGGAGACTTGGCGACGTGATGAGAGCCGCTGATCAACCTACACGTGGTGAAGCAGGCGATTGCTTCAATGGTTGTATGTGTGTGGGTCCCATGTGTGTGTGGGTCCCAAAAGTGAAACCCTAGGCCTCTCCTATAAATAGAAAGGGGGGAGATGTAAAACCCCTTGAAGCATTCATTTGGCCCCCTTCTTCATTTTCTAGGGTTTGGAGGAGAGGAGAGGAGAAGCTAGGGTTTAGAGAGATTGTGAGTGTGCTCTTGTGTGAGCTCTTATCCTCCTTGTTGGAGTGGCTTTGTAAACATCTTGTGAGATCAATCAATCTTGTGATGCTTGCTTGAGAGATCATTTGTCTCCCTTTGTATTCTTCTCTCTTTTGGATGAATTTGGTGCTTCCTTGATTCAAGTGGTTAAGCTTGGTCTCTTGACTCATTTTCTCTTGCTTTGATGTGTGGGGATACTCCTAGAATCATCTAGACCATCAACCCCCACAAGCAAGTCTTGAATAAAAGATTTTCATATTTCTAGGGTTTGTGCACTTCTTTGGTAAAACCTTGAGAGATCGATTCTACGCAGTGGATCTGAAGGATCGTCGCTAGAAATAGGTCTCTAATATCCTTAGGGAGGTGTGCTCGAAATTTGGTCAAGTTTCATTGGTTGAATCAAAAGTTGGATCAAATTTCATTTTGGAGTTGGGCTTGGTTTTTCGGTTCTGGACCAAATCGGTCAGACCGGTTTTGTAACGGTGGTCCGACCGCCCGCGTTTCAGACCGCTCAGTACTGCCGGGTCGAACCGATATCCAACGGTCCGACCGCCAGTTAGTAGCCGGTCCGATCGCTTGTTGCACGTCGGTCCGACCGCCTGTCTCGGCCTGGGATCGACCGCGCATGCCTGAATCGACAAATGAGTTCTTTTCTCCATTTTTGTGTCTTGTGGTTGAGGGGTTATCGACCAAAGACAAGGCTTCCCCGTGGCGCCATCGATCTTCTTAGTTTTTATAGCTAAAGTAGTTAGGTTCGTGTTGAATTTGATTTAGGCGAGAAAGTCGAGAAAGCGCCTATTCACCCCCTAGTCGCCTTTACGGTCCTACAAGTGGTATCAGAGCTGGTTAGCTCTTCTCATAGATCTTAACCAGTCTTTGGAGCCATGGCGACTGACAGATATTCAATCATGCCACATGTTTTTGATGGAGTTGATTTTGCTTATTGGAAGGCCCGAATGGAGGCCTACATCGAGGCTCAAGGGCACACAATTTGGCTTAAGGTGAAAAACCCTTATGTCGTGCCAGCCGATGACAATTTGATCACTCAGGATGTGGAGAATAACAGCAGGGCTCGAAATTTCTTGATTCAAGGTCTTAGTCGATCTGAGTTTGAGCGTGTTGCTCATTTTCTGTCTGCTCATGAGATCTGGCGGACTCTTTGTGATTATCACGAGGGGTCCACTGCGATCAAGGAAGTGAGACAGAATCAGCTGAAGAAAGCATACTCTAAGATCGAGCAAAGGCCTAGTGAATCTTTAGATGAGCTGTGGGGGAGATTTTCTAAAATTCTGCATGATCTCCGCGCTGTTGATCTTGTATTCACTGAGTCTGAAAATGCACGCCAACTATTGGGTGCTCTGGATGTGAAGGTCTGGGGGATGAAGATCACTGCCATCAATGACAACACTGTCATGAGTGAGCTTACCATGGATAAGCTTTACTCGCGGTTGAAGACGCATGAGATTGATTTTATCTCGCGTCTCCCCACGACAGAGCCGATGGCTTTAGTGGTCGACAAATCTAAGGGTAGATATTCTGATTCTTTTGATGTTAGCTCATCTGGTTTTTCGTTGTCTGTTTTACATTCTTTGAGCGATGAGCAACTTGAGAAACTACCTGAAGATGATTTAGCCCTCCTATCCACAAAATTCACAAGAGCCTATAACAATGTGAGGAGTAGGAGGAGAGGTGGACCTATCACATGCTTTGAATGTGGTGAGACGAACCACATTCGCTCTAGATGCCCCAAGCTGAAGGGCAAGAAGGAGAATGAGTCACAAAGGCATCCTCAAGCGAGGGATGCTAAGTCCAAGAAGACAAACTATCGCAAGTTTGTCAGCCGGGTCCTTGAAGCTCTAGAGGATGTAAGCATGAGTGATGTGGACTCAGAGGTGGAGGACGACAAGAGTGACTCCCATGGCAAGAAGAATGCTCGTGATTTCACGGGCATGTGCTTCATGGCTAAGAACAGCCACGATAGCGACTCCTCCAACAGCGAGGATCCTTTTAGTGATCCCGATGGGGTATGCCCTTCACTTCCTAACATGAAAAGGGATTTAGTGCTTGCTGAACAAAAACTGCATAAGCAAGCTAAATTGATTAAGAAACAGGATACTATGATTGATAATTTGAACCTAGAAGTTGTTAGGCTCAAATCCATTAATCCTGATGATTTCTGTAATTCATGCTCTAGCTTGCTTAATGAATTGTCAAGCTTAAATTCTGCTCATTCCTCTGTTATGAATCAACTGAAAAATGCTCTTGTTGAACTAGAATCTCTCAAGTTTAGTTCTGTTTGCATGGATGCCATTCCGCTTGGTGTGACTACCTTGATGCTATTCCTTTAACTTGCTCAAATTGTGCTTTGCTTGAATTAAAATTGGATAGCTCCTTGAAAGAATTACAAAAATTTGATGCTAGTCACACTTGCTCTCATTGTAAGAACAATAGGATTAAAATGCAAGAGATGACCGAAATGGTTGTTTACTCTAGAGCTGCATCTTGTGAAAATTGTCCTAAGCTTACAATTGACATTGAAGCTTTAAACAAGACTCTTGAAGAGAAAGCTAAAATTGAAAAATCCATGTCTCTTACTGCTTCCAAGAAAGTCATTGATTCTTCCTCTTGTATGTTGCATGCTGAAGTTGAAACTATTGTTGGTAAGATACAAGAGGCTTTTAAAGTCAAATTTAAGGAGCAGTTGAATAGGATTGGAGAGTCCTATTGTGTGTCTTGTGAGGCTCTAAAAGTGGAAGTGGACCTTCTTAAGAGCAAACATGTTGAGGCAATCAATTCTAAAAAGTGCTCTAATTGTGGAGTTTTGGCAAAAGAGAATGATTACCTCAAAATGACTCTTGAGAAGTTTTCTAGTGGGAAAAAGAAACTCAACTTGATTCTAGACCAATCCAAGGTGAGTGTGAAAAACAGTGGCCTAGGTTTTAAGTCCCTAGAGCTTTCCAAGAATCACCCACCTAAGGTTGCTAAAATTGTGAAAAGTGGTTTGGTTGAGCAAGAACCTTTTAAGACTTTCAAGGTTGTATCCAAAGCTGCAGGTTTTGCTCAAACTCTTTCTGGTAAGAAAGGTGCTTCTGTTTCACCAGTACGGATCCCTCAAAAGGTCAAGTACCATTGCACCTTCTGCAAGAAAGAGGACCACACGGTTGAGTTTTGCTTCCGGAGAGCAAAGATTGAGAGGAAAGAGAGAGTGAGCACTTTGAGATCCATCAGAGGAGTCTTTTCACCAGCTGTAGTCTCTAGAGCCAGGCAATCTATTCATCGTACCACATATAGGCCTAGGTTTGTAGAGAACCTTGTTGACTCGTTTGGTGGGTCCAGGCAGCATCTTGATTTAGGATATCGTGAGGAGAAACCACGGGTAGCACCTAGACAGGGGGAGTATCGGTCTTTTGGTAGATCGTTTTGGAGAGGTCCAGATGGTGCTCGTGTGCATTCTTATGATTTTGTTCCTGATCATTTTTCTGCTGCTTCTTTTGCTATTCCCAGGCATCGTGCATCTCAGTACTGGACACCTAGATCTTTTATCTCAAATCCCAGTACTGAGGCATGGATGTTTTGAGGGAATTTGCTCTTTTTGCATTCATTGTATCATAATGCATTTTTCATTTCAAATATCTCGCATTGCAAAATAAAATTTGTGGAGCTTTGATTATTATCCTTGTATGGCTTGATTTCATACTCTATACCTTGTCATGTCAAGTGATAGTCTGCTAGACTTCTTTTATGGCTCTTCGTGTTTTAGCTTAGCTTTCACCTTGCTAGCTTTTTATCTGTGAGCAAACTGAATCAAATCATGTCTTGTTGGATCTTGTGACTAGTTTTGCTCTAGTGATCCTCTTATGATTCTTGCCATGTCTTATAGGTTAATTTGAGTCTTGAACTTATTTTGAGATGAAAATAAGATTTTTATCTTCTTAAGTCAAGCAAATGAAAAATGAGATTTTCTGTGCGAAAAAACTGATCTCACCAATCCTTTCTCATGAGACGGCTTGCCATTGCACTAGGCATGAACTCAGGGGGAGTTTTGGATGACCTAGACCACTCTTTTAAGCTTATCGCTTGAGATGGTCGCGACAAGGCTTGAGATCTAGCACAATGAAAAAAATCCTTTTAGGAAAATGCTCAAAATGCTAATGTAGGATCAAGGATAACCGACTAGAGGGGGGTGAATAGGAGGTTTTTAAAGTTTTTAACAAATTAACAATTTATCCAATTCAATTAATGACTTAGTCTAAACAAGTTATGCTCCTAGCTAGGCAATTTAATCACAATAAGCAAGCTAGAAATATAAGTGCGGAATTGTAAAAACAAGAAATAACCACAAGACACAATGATGTTTTTCCCGTGGTATCGAAGACTTGCCGGTCTTCACTAGTCCACGTTGAGGAAGCTTGACCACCCAAGCCGGCTCCACGAATTAAGCCTTCCCTCGATCACTTGGGTTGTTCTTCCTCCGCTCCGAGATGGTGAACACCAACCACTCACAATCTTGCTCGGGTCTTCTCACAAGCTTCACTTGAGAAGATCACCGTGCTTCACCGCCAAGCCGCCTAGGAGTGCGGCAACACCCCAAGAGAATAGATCAACGATCCTCGCTGACTTTACTCAAGTGCCAATGAATCAACTAAAGATGAATGCACTTGATCTCCTCTCAATGAATGCAAGAGTAAATTGGGAGTAGAATTGAATGCACAATGCTCACAAGGGTTGAGATATCTTCAATGCATCGTAACATCTCCTTGTGCGCTTGGGGAGGTATTTATAGCCTCCACCAAACAATTCTAGCCGTTGGGAAGAAGTTCGAAAGTTCAAAGACATATCGGAACAACCGGCGTGTTAGCATCGGTACAACCGCGCTATGCTCAATGCACAAGAACGGCTATGTTACACGATTAAATGCACCGATATAGCCGTTGGATTTAGTTGCGGTTCATCCGCAGCAAACACCGGATCGTCCGATTTGTGGTTTCTAAACCGAGTTTTGCATCCGTTTCGAATTTTACAACCGCCAAATACATTTCGAACATCCGTATTGCGGTTCATCCGATTATACGCAATGTACACCGATTCTCAAAAGAGGTTTTCAAAGGAGATTACACTCGATCGTTATTTTGCAACCGCCGTAATATCATCGGAACAACGGGATGCGGTCGCATCTGCTTCAAGCCATCGGACAACCGCGTTTCACTAAATCGATCACCACGAGATCATGACACGGAAGGCCACGATGGACTCATCGTCTAGTGGTCCGGTCAAGACACAAGATCTCGAGCCGCTTGATTTTAATCCAACGATCCACATGCGTTGCCACTTCGGACGGTCCGAACGGCCCACTTAATCCTAGCCGTTAGATTGAGATCTGACGATCGGCTTGATTTTCAATTTAAAAGGCTAACGGTTGAACCGCCACATGCCGCCGAACAACCGCGCTTTGTACAACCGCTAAGCCTTTGGTTCATCCGATTCGAATTAAAGCATCAATTCATTCTAACTTAAATTCAAGTCCAATTTTAAATGCATGCATGATCCTAAGTTGATCCATATGGCACAAGAATAAGCTATCAAGCTACTAGTCGTGATCCCCCTTAATAGTACGGCATTTATCCTATAATCCGGTCTACCAACCAATTCTCCTTAGACCGGTAAAATAGAAAAGGATCCTAGACTATTTGTACCTTGACTTTAAGCCTTGTTGATCTTCACATTTTCCTTTAGCATGCATCCTTGCTTCATCATGTTCATCAAATGGAATTAACCTTGCACATTCTTAGTAAACTTGTTAATCCCATATTCACATATTATCATTAATTACCAAAACCATTTTTAGGGCCTAGATGCTTTCAATCTCCCTTTTGGTAATTGATGACAACACACTTAATATGTGAGAAAAGTTGTTTTGAATATACTAAGAGTGTATATTCTTTTGAAGTCTTTTGACAGGTAAAATAATCTTTGCAATGAGCATAAGTAAATTTTGAGAATTATTTTTCTTGTCAAATCCAATTAAAAGAAGACTCCCCCTAAACAAATGCATATGGATAGTAAATAATTTGCAAGCATATGTAAAGAATTGAAAATTTTATGAGTTTCTTTTGCATTTATGAACTTGAGGAAGCAATACAGTATAAGATATGTCAAATAATTCAGATTGCATTGCATAAAAAGATAATAAGACATAACCACATTCCACAAGTTCAACAAAAGTTACCAACTATTACAGGCACAAAATAGATCAACAATCAACCAGTTTTACAAAACACATATAAATCACATAAGCCCATAGCTCCCCCTAAAACTAAGTCTTCACATCTTCACAATTTCTCCCCCTTTGGCATCAAAGTACCAAAAAGCATCAAACAGGGGGGTCCTGAGAGGAAGAAACTGGTCCTGAGCTGGAGCAGAGCAGAGAAGCAAGCAAAAGAGCTGAATCGTGCAGGATCCGAGAAGGCGACACAGAGGGCGGGATCCCGAGATACCGAGAGGGTGGTAGGAGCCGGAGGAGCTGAGAGGTAGCCGAGAGCTCAAACTCGTGAGGTGCACTGAGGAGCCGAGGTAGGTGCACTGCCCAAGAAGAAGGACCCTTGGGCGACTGAGGAGGTCGGCGAACATAACGCTGAGGGGTCTTGAGAAAATGTTCTAAGTCATTTAGGCCCTCAGACAAAGCTGATAATCTGTTATGAGTCTCATCAAAGAAGTCATTTTGGATAGCTGCCATCTCAGTAAGCCTATGACGAGTCTCATCCTGAAAGGCAACTTGTTCAGCCTTCATTTCCTGCAAAGTGCTGATAATAGAACTGCTGATTTTGAAGTACTTGCGCTAGAGCACTTGCATCAGGCATAGCAGCAGCAGGAGGAGCATCAACCTCAGCAGGGGCATCCTCAGAGACTTGTTGAGGAGGAATGGCATCTCGTGGTTTATATGGCTTGTGAGGAGATCCCAAGCCACCACGGTACTCGATCTTTCTAACAATCAATGCCATGATGTAAGGAGCATAATAAATCCTTTTAACTCATTATTCTTGGAGGAGGCTATGCCTTGAAGAATAACATCCACTACATCAAATTTAACTCCCTCCACAATATGATCTATCATGTTCCAAACATGCCCCGCATCGCATCGAAATTCCCACTCTTAGGGTAGAAAGTATGATTAATTATCCCGTTAATCATGCTCACTGCTTCAATCCAAGAATTGTCCCTAACTTGCATTTGGTCAAGAGTCATAATGCCCGCCCAAGCAGAACAAGTAGGGTGGACTCTCAAAGATTTTGTCCCAAGAGTCGGATCAATTCTCAACACTCTCGCAAATTCCTCTTTGGTGCTTTCCACATTTTCGCACCCACCACCATCTAAAAGTCTTCAAGTCATGGGACATATGCGGTGTGGCATAAAGCGTCGAATGATCTTGTCATCATAATTCGCTTTATGCCCACAAGATCATGAAGACCCACATTGTAGAAAAGTCGATAGACTCCATCGTATTTGTCCAAGGTATTAATATTAGACCACTTAATCCATTTATGATCGGCAAATTTCTTGTGCCTACCATATATTTGCTCATACACTTGCTCTTGAAAGATTGTGTGGAATCTTGGATTTAATGTGTCATTCTTCGTAAGATATTGATTGACATGGCGCTTGATGGCATAGTCATCTCACGACGTAAGATGTAGGTCAATAGGAGTCCCTGAGGATCAATCAAATCATCATCTTCTCGCTGTCCTTGGAGGAACTTCCTCTTCTTCTTCTTCTTCTTGGATTTGATTCCTCAATTGATTTACTTCCGAGCTATTTTTCGATTCAGTTTCGAGTCGGTCTCTTTCCCTTTCCTTTTCCTCGCAGGTCTTCGTCGAATGAACACCGAGTTTTGTGAACAGAATGTCGGGTTGAACTCTTTCAATTTGCAAAGTGGAGGTTGAGGTGCCGAAGACCCTTGTCTTGACGATCCTGGAGACTTCTTGGATGTTCCTCGCATTCTAGGCATCTTGAGATTTGAGGAAGGAGAGCATTGGAAATGCAAGGATCAGCGAGGACTTGGAGATCCACCGAGAGAACCACTCGATTTGAGAGAGGGTTTTGAGAGACGCCGACCGAGAGAGAGGAACCCGAGCTGACCGAGATGAAAAGGAAAAGCGGACGAGCTACTGGAGTGATAAGGTCAAAAGGAAAACGGACGCCCGCTATTATAACGCCGGATGATCCGTGATCATGACGCACTGCTCGCATAACTCCGGATATACCGATTTTCCTGGGATTTTGATAAAGCTCTGGATTTCTTTGGAATTTTGAATAATTGCAAATGATCCTTAGATTTACACTCAATAAAACATCATTTAGGATCATTATGCATATAATATATCAAGATTATATATAAACATAGTTTTTATAATTATAGTGAATTTAATATGAGATTTGAGAAATTCTTTTACAAAATATTTAAATAACACCAAATAAAAGCAATCGTTATAACAAAAATTTAAACAATGTTTGAATAATCTATGACATTTAATTCATTCCTCAATTTGCAAAAGCGCCTTCATCTAATGGCTTGGTGAAAATATCCGCTAATTGGTCTTGGTTCTTATGTGGCTAATTTCAATGTCTCCCTTGATCACATGATCTCTCAAGAAATGGTGGCTAATATCTATATGCTTGGTTCTTGAGTGTTGAACAGATTATTAGCAATTTTCACAAAGACTATCATTGTCACACAAAAGAGGCATTTTATCGCTTTAATTCCATAATCCATCAATGTTTGCCTCATCCATAGCAATTGAGCACAACAACTTCCCGCTGAAACATATTCGCTTCGGCGGTGGATAGGGCTACGGAATTTTGTTTCTTGGATGACCATGATACTAAAGATCTTCCTAAAAATTGACAACTACCCGAGGTGCTTTTTCTATCCACTTTGCATCCCGCATAATCGGAGTCCGAATATCCAATTAAGTCAAATTTAGCACCTTTCGGAACCAAAGGCCAATGCTAGAGGAATGCTTTAAATATCTTAGAATTCTTTTAATGACCATTAAATGACATTCTTTTGGATTTGCTTGAAAGCGAGCACACATACAAACACTAAACATGATATCGGGCCTAGATGCGGTAAGATAAAGCAAACTACCAATCATAGATCTATAAAGCTTTAAATCTACCGATTTACCTCCTCATTTAAGTCAAGATGACCATTTGTTGCCATGGGAGTCTTGATGGGTTTTGCATCCTCCATACCAAACTTCTTGATCAATTCTTTTGCATACTTGGTTTGGCTCACGAAGGTCCCATCTTTGAGTTGCTTGATTTGGAATCCAAGGAAGTAGCTTAATTCTCCAATCATCGACATTTCAAATTCCCTAGACATCATATCACCAAACTCTTTGCAAAAATCTTGATTAGTAGACCCAAAATAATATCATCAACATAAATTTGACATACAAAGAAATCATCATCTATAACTTTAGTAAATAAGGTTGAATCAATCTTCCCAATTTTGAATCCTTTTGAGACTAGAAAATCTCTAAGTCGTTCATACCATGCTCTAGGAGCTTGTTTAAGGCCATAGAGCGCTTTAGAGAGTTTATAGACATTATTTGGATTTTAGGATCTTCAAAACCGGAGGTTGTTCAACAAATACAAGTTCGAAATTTTACCATTTAAGAAAGCACTTTTAACATCCATTTGAAATAATTTAATATCAAAGCATGATGCAAAAGCAAGTAATATCCGAATTGATTCTAATCTAGCTACGGAGCAAAAGTTTCACCAAAATCCAAACCTTCAACTTGTGAATACCCTTGAGCTACCAATCTTGCTTTGTTTCAACAACCAAACCATTTTCATCTTGCTTGTTCCTAAAGACCCATTTTGTACCAATGACGTTGTGTTCCTTGGGTCGATCCACCAATGTCCAAACTTCATTCCGTGAAGTTGTTGAGTTCTTCATGCATAGCATTTACCCAATCCGATCTTCAAGTGCTTCTTCTACATGCTTTGGCTCAATACAAGAGACAAAAGAGTAATATTCACAAAAAGAAGCAACACGAGATCGAGTTTGAACACTTACTTACATCACCCAATATTTGGTCTATTGATGATCCTTAGCAATTGCATTGTGGATTCTTGGTGGTAAGTTAGATGGTTGATCATCTTCCTTATTGTCAAATTGAACTTGGTTTGTAGAAGATGTTGGTGGTTCAACTTGTGTGGAGGATGATGAATCATCTTCGGCTTTATGTCACCAATTTGCATATGCTCCATTGCCCTTCTCAAAGCTTCATTGCCTACATCATCCAAATTCTCATGCTCTTCTTGAGAGCCGTTAGTTTCATCAAATTGAACATCATGTTTTTCTTCAACTAAACCGAGTTTTTGTTGAAGACACGATAAGCTTTACTATTTGATGAATAACCTAGCAAGAAACCAACATCACATCTACTTTCAAATTTTGATAGCCAACACCCTTCTTTAAAATATAGCATTTACAACCAAAGACACGAAAATAGGAGATGTTCGGTTTTCTTCCTACAAGAAGCTCATAGGAAGTCTTTTTCAAAAGACGATGTAAATAAAGACGATTTATGGCATGACAAGCGGTGTTAATTGCTTCCGCCAAAAACTATCTAAGTATTATATTCATCAAGCATTGTCCTAGCCATTTCAATTAATGTACGATTTTTCCTTTCTACAACTCCATTTTGTTCCGGGTGTAGGTTGTGGAAAGTTCAGTGCTTTATTCCAAGTTCATCACAAAAGTCTTCAACTTTAGTATTTTTGAACTCGAACCATTATCACTACGGATTTTCTTTATTTTGAAATCAAATTCATTTTGGGCCCTTTTGTAAAGTTTTGAAAATTCTGAGGTTTCACTTTTATCATCTAGGAAGAATACCCATGTATATCTAGAGTAATCATCCACAATAACCAAACAATAGCTATTTCCGATACTCTTATAGGTTGTTGGCCCAAACAAATCCATATGTAAGAGTTCCAATGGTCTAGAAGTTGACATGATACTTTTGGAAGGGTGAGAATTAGCGACTTGTTTACGGCTTGACATGCACTACAAAGTCGGTTTTTCTCAAACTTCACATCTTTCAAGCCAACAACTAAATCATGTTTGAAAAGCTTTTGAGTTGAATCATTCCTACATGAGCTAGCCTTCTATGCCAAAGCCAACCCAAGGAGGTTTTTGCCATCAAACAAGTTTTTAAGCATGAATCATTTGAAGTGAAATCTACCAAATAAAGGTTTCCAAATCTAAATCCTTTAAAAATTAAAGAGTTATCATTTTCATTTGAAATTGTAACACCTTCTTTAGAGAAGGAACAAATTAGTCCTAGATCACATATTTGAGCTACTGATAACAAGTTAAAGTTTAGTGATTCTACTAGAGATACATTTGAAATGGAAAGGTCATTTGAGATAGCAATTTTACCCAATCCAATTACCTTTCCTTTGCTATTGTCACCAAATGTGATTTTGTCCATTCCTTTCCCATTCTCGAATGTGGTGAACATTTTTCTATCACCGGTCATGTGTTGAGTGCAACCACTATCAAGCACCCAATGTTTTCCACCGGTCTTGTAGTTCACCTACAAAACAAGAATCAAGTTCTTTTAGGTACCCAAATTTGTTTGGGTCCTTGGAGGTTAGTGACCAAGGTTTTAGGCACCCAAATAGCATTCTTTTTAGCGCCTAAAATTGAAGTGCCAATAAAATGAGCAAGTATTTTACCATCCTTAGTCTTTCTAAGCATATAGCATGAATCATATATACCAAAAGATGCAATTTTACCTTTAGGACAATTTTGTTGCACATGTCCTATTTCCTAAGACTTATAGCAATACTTACCATTTTCCTCACATACCTTGTGGGTTTATTTGTCGCTTCTTACCTTTCTTAGGCACATACCGAGACCTTCCTTGTTGAATGAGCACCTTTGCTCACTCAAAAGCTTGTCTAAGGTGGCCTTACCCTTAAAGCATCTTTCCAAATTTTTGCTTAGTTTATTGACTTGTTCTTTTAATTCATGGTTCTCAACAATAAGTAAAGGATCACAAGTATTTGCTAAACTAGCAATTGAATCATCACTAGAGCAACATGGCATGGCAAGTAAATCATCACATGAAGTAGAAATGCTAGACATGGATTTTTCATTTAAAGCAATATCTACTTTAGACATCTCATTCATTAAATCACAAGTAATTCCAATATGTGAATGAGATTTTTCAATATTCTTTAAGATGAGAGAATCATGAGCTTTCTTTAGCTCCTCAAAAGAGTCTTTTAGAGAGATATTCTTTCTTCAAGACTTTAAATTTTGATTTCTCTTTTCCATTAAATTCATTTAATTCATCAAGCATATCCAATAATTCTTCATAAGTTGGTTCATCACTATCAATGGATTTTACCTTATCTCCTTTTGCCATGAGGCATGTAGGAGTGGAGAATAGTGAAGGAGTTTCTTTGATAGCAATGCCAACTAGTCCCTTCTTCTTGGAAGACTCATCCTCATCGAGTCTGAGTCGCTTGATTCATCATTTGAATCCCACTCTCCAATGTGAGCTTCATTCTTGCCATCCTTGTGAAGCTTCTTGAAAAGCTTCTTCTTGCCATTATATTCTTTCTTCTTGAATGACTTGTCCTTGTCATCCTTCTTTGCGGGCAACGAGATGAGATGTGCCCTTTTCATCACAATTATAGCATCGAATGTTGCTATAACGCTTCTTGTCACTTGAATATTGTCCCTTCTTGTATTTGTCAAAGTTGTAGCTTCTATTGGGGCGTCTCTTCATGAACTTCTTCATTTTTCTTACAAGGAGTGCATACTCCTCATCGGAATCTTCTCCTTCATCCTCATCATCACTTGATTCCGCTTTGGCCTTGAAAGCGGTAATTTTCTTCTTTGAGGAGGATGTCTCCACGAGCTCTTCTTTGTCCTTCTTGAACAACTCATTTGTGATGAGATTGCCCAAAAGGCCCGTTGGTGTCATCCTTGGCAATTCGGGAGAGTTGATGAAGAGCGCCACCAAAGTTTCATATTTGTCGAAGAGCCCTAAGCATCTTGCGCACAATATCAACATCTAAAGGTTAGTCCCAAGGCCTTTGAGCTCATTCACAATGTTGTTGAGTCTTGAATACATCTCATTGATGTTTTCATGAGGCAACATTATGAATGTCTCATATTTAATCCAAGTTTATGCAATTTGGCTTCTTTGACCGTGGATGTACCTCATGGATTTCCGAGAGAGTTGTCCAAATAGCATGAGCGGTTTCCAAATTGCTCACTCTATTGAACTCATCCCGCTCAAAGCGCCAAAGAGAGCATTCATAGCTTGGGCATCTAAATGAGAGTTACGCGTGTCTTGATCCGTGGGTTCAAGTGGATTAAGAGGCATAGTGTAACCATCATTTACGATTTTCCAAATGCTTGGACTCATGGCCCTTAAAAGATTGACATTCTAATTTTCCAATAAGCATAATTTGTGCCATCAAAGAGTGGAGCCCTTCCTAAAGCCATTCCTCACTAGCCATCCTTGCTCTCCTAGACGGTTAAGTCCAACAACGGAGAGACCAAGCTCGATACCACTTGTAGGATCAAGGATAACCGACTAGAGGGGGTGAATAGGAGGTTTTTAAAGTTTTTAACAAATTAACAATTTATCCAATTCAATTAATGACTTAGTCTAAACAAGTTATGCTCCTAGCTAGGCAATTTAATCACAATAAGCAAGCTAGAAATATAAGTGCGGAATTGTAAAGACAAGAAATAACCACAAGACACAATGATGTTTTTCCCGTGGTATCAAGACTTGCCGGTCTTCACTAGTCCACGTTGAGGAAGCTTGACCACCCAAGCCGGCTCCACTAATTAAGCCTTCCTCGATCACTTGGGTTGTTCTTCCTCCGCTCCGAGATGGTGAACACCAACCACTCACAATCTTGCTCGGGTCTTCTCACAAGCTTCACTTGAGAAGATCACCGTGCTTCACCGCCAAGCCGTCTAGGAGTGCGGCAACACCCCAAGAGAATAGATCAACGATCCTCGCTTGACTTTACTCAAGTGCCAATGAATCAACTAAAGATGAATGCACTTGATCTCCCTCTCAATGAATGCAAGAGTAAATTGGGAGTAGAATTGAATGCACAATGCTCACAAGGGTCGAGATATCTTCAATGCACTCGTAACATCTCCTTGTGCGCTTGGGGAGGTATTTATAGCCTCCACCAAACAATTCTAGCCGTTGGGAAGAAGTTCCCAAAGTTCAAAGACATATCGGAACAACCGGCGTGTTAGCATCGGTACAACCGCGCTATGCTCAATGCACAGTAACGGCTATGTTACACGCATTAAATGCACTGATATAGCCGTTGGATTTAGTTGCGGTTCATCCGCAGGCAAACACCCGGATCGTCCGATTTCGTGGTTTCTAAACCGTAGATTTTGCATCCGCTCGAATTTTACAACCGCCAAATACATTTCAAACATCCGTATTGCGGTTCATCCGATTATACGCGGCGGATACACCGATTCTCAAAAGAGGTTTTCAAAGGAGATTACACTCGATCGTTATTTTGCAACCGCCGTAATATCATCGGAACAACCGGATGCGGTCGCACTGCTCAAGCCATCGGTACAACCGCGATTTCACGAAATCGATCACCACGAGATCATGACACGTGGAAGGCCACGATGGACTATCGTCTAGTGGTCCGGCCAAGACACAAGATCGAGCCGCTTGATTTTAATCCAACGATCCACATGCGCTGCCACTCGGACGGTCGAACGGCCCACTTAATCCTAGCCGTTAGATTGAGATCCGACGATCGGCTTGATTTTCAATTTAAAAGGCTAACGGTTGAACCGCTCACATGCCGCCGAACAACCGCGCTTTTACAACAATTGCTAAGCCTTGGCTCATCCGATTCGAATTAAAGCAATCAATTCATTCTAACTTAAATTCAAGTCCAATTTTAAATGCATGCATGATCCTAAGTTGATCCATATGGCACAAGAATAAGCTATCAAGCTACTAGTCGTGATCCCCCTTAATAGTACGGTATTTATCCTATAATCCGGTCTACCAACCAATTCTCCTTAGACCGGTAAAATAGAAAAGGATCCTAGACTATTTGTACCTTGACTTTAAGCCTTGTTGATCTTCACATTTTCCTTTAGCATGCATCCTTGCTTCATCATGTTCATCAAATGGAATTAACCTTGCACATTCTTAGTAAACTTGTTAATCCCATATTCACATATTATCATTAATTACCAAAACCATTTTTAGGGGCCTAGATGCTTTCAGCTAAGTGCTCGAATTTGCTTTTATTGAACTCTTAATGCTCAAAATGCCTCAATTCCTGTTTTGAGTCTTTTTTTACTTATAGACATGGCTTGACTCATTTTTGGTTGCTTTTAGTGAATCTATGACATTGAGCAACCTTTCATGATATTAATTCTGTTAATCTGAGATGACTGCTATTTTGGTTTTAGCTTTGCAGTACATGTTTTGCCATGATTGAATATAGCGTCTACTCTTTATATGGCTTGGTATAATTCTTGTACTGTCTTCATAGATAATGGTCATGGCTCCTTTTATTACATTTCAAAAATAAAGTCATTTCTTCATGCTCTTTCTTTTCCCTTGTATCTTGATGAATTCATTGTCAAAGGGGGAGAAGGATTGAAGAAAATGCTGTTTTGGAGCTCTTGGGTTCATACATAAGGTTTCATATAAAAGAACTTTATTTTAAAAATTTGTGATCATAGTGAGCTGAGCCTCTGGGGTTTATTGCCTTTTTCTGATTTTAATTGCAATTGAAGAAGACTCACAATGATCAAAGGTCAAATAGAACATTTTGTCTTTCATATGGACCTAAGTGAGATTTTTGGCCACTTTCTGGAAATTGAATCTTTTGGTGCTTTCATTGCCTTATCTCACTTGCTTATACTATCCTGAAGCCAGCTTGGTCGTTTCCTAGGCTTTTTCTTGCTTATGGACCAAGTTGTGCCTTTGTGCGAAAACGGCGAAGTTTTTACTTTTCATTTCGAAAAACCATATTTTCTTGGAAATTGCCAATGTGTTCATCAAGGGGGAGATTGTGGATATCGTGAGGATATGTGAACGATCTCAGGATGATGAGTCAATTGGCAATGGCTTTGTTAGTTTGCAAAATCTCACGCTGGGGTTTGCTTGATCCGCCGGACCACTCAAAGCGGTCCGGCCGGTTGTGGGCGGTCGGACCGCCCTTGAGAGGTCGGACCGGTAGTTGTTGCGGTCGGATCGGCTGACCAAAAAGTGGTTTTGGGGCGGATCCAAAAATAGGTTGTGTAGGCGGTGAGGAAGTCTCCCGGATGTGGTCGCATCATTTTGGAGCTCGGTCAAAAGTTCTATTGAGTTGAAAATTCCAGAAGGTTTCGGATTTTCACGATGGAATTTTGGCTAAGTCTTTTCGGGCGGTCCGACCGCCGTTGTGGGATCGGTCCGACCGGCCTGAAATCGGTCAGACCGTTGATGTGGAAGTGATCGGGCCATGACTTGAAGGTGAGCCTTCTTTGCATTGATGTGTTTTGAGAGCGGTTAATGTATGGATGTCAATGCTTTATTGTTGCATATTGCATTATGGAACTAACGTGGGTCAAGTTGTGAAGAACTTGTTCCCGGAAACGGTTTGTTTGTCTATTGCTGTGCAGGTGGCTTGCAGGTCAACGAAGTCAACGGTGAGGTGGATCGGGACTACGCTTCGAGAGCTGGGGTCCAGAACGATCATGGATGCCGGGTGAGGTCGTGTGACTCAAGCATGGTGCAGGATGGGCAAGATGGATCGAACGGGTAGTTCGGTGCAGCTGGTTGGATCAGGTGGTGCGGAAGTCAGTGCAAGTCTCTAGGAGGTTCCGATGGGATTCGGACAGGGGAGACTTGGCGACGTGATGAGAGCCGCTGATCAACCTACACGTGGTGAAGCAGACGATTGCTTCAATGGTTGCATGTGTGTGGGTCTCATATGTGTGTGGGTCCCAAAAGTGAAACCCTAGGCCTCTCCTATAAATAGAAAGGGGGGAGATGTAAAACCCCTTGAAGCATTCATTTGGCCCCCTTCTTCATTTTCTAGGGTTTGGAGGAGAGGAGAGGAGAAGCTAGGGTTTGGAGAGATTGTGAGTGTGCTCTTGTGTGAGCTCTTGTCCTCCTTGTTGGAGTGGCTTTGTAAGCATCTTGTGAGATCAATCAATCTTGTGATGCTTGCTTGAGAGATCATTTGTCTCCCTTTGTGTTATTCTCTCTTTTGGATGAATTTGGTGCTTCCTTGATTCAAGTGGTTAAGCTTGGTCTCTTGACTCATTTTCTCTTGCTTTGATGTGTGGGAATACTCTTAGAATCATCTAGACCATCAACCCCCACAAGCTAGTCTTGAATCAAAGATTTTCATTTTTCTAGGGTTTGTGCACTTCTTTGGTAAAACCTTGAGAGATCGATTCTACGCAGTGGATCTGAAGGATTGTCACTAGAAATAGGTCTCTAATATCCTTAGGGAGGTGTGCTCGAAATTTGGTCAAGTTTCATTGGTTGAATCAAAAGTTGGATCAAATTTCGTTTTGGAGTTGGGCTTGGTTTTTCGGTTCTGGACCAAATCGGTCAGACCGGTTTTGTAACGGCGGTCCGACCGCCCGCTTCGCATCGCTTCAAGATCGCTGGTCGAACCGATATCCAACGGTCCGACCGCTAGTTAGTAGCCGGTCCGACCGCTAGTTAGTAGCCGGTCCGACCGCTTGTTGCACGTCGGTCCGATCACTGTCTCGGCCGGTCGACCGCCAAATGCCCCGAACCGATCGATGAGTTCTTTTCTCCTTTTTGTCTTTGGTTGAGGGGTTATCGATTCAAAGACAAGGCTTCCACCAGGCGCCATCGATCTTCTTAGCTTTTATAGCTAAAGGAGTTAGGTTCGTGTTGAATTTGATTTAGGCGAGAAAGTCGAGAAAGCGCCTATTCACCCCCCTAGTCGCCTTTACGGTCCTACAGACAGCGGACAAAGCAACAGTTACCTCATAAGCGATCGGTTTATTACGTAAGTGAAGTCTTACATGGATCAAAGGAACGATATCCACAGGTACAAAAGCTGCTCTATGGTCTGCTTATAGCTTCAAGGAAACTAAGGCATTACTTTCAGCCCCACAAAGTGGTCGTACCAACCGAATATCTCTTAGGTCAAGTCCTTGAAAACAAGGAATCATCAGGACGAATAGCAACATGGGTCGTCGAGCTTGGAGCGTTCGACCTCCATTTTATATCACAAACAACAATCAAGTCTCAGGCAATAACAGACTTCATTGCCAAATGGACAAACCCTGAACCCACCCAAGGGCCCGAGTACGAATACCACGACGAGTGGATAATGTACTTTGACGGTTCCTTGATGCTTAAAGGCTCAGGGCTGGAGTTGTCTTGATATCCCCTACTGGCGAACACACAAGTACGCCATCAAGTTAAACTTTCCTGCTACAAATAATGTGGCAGAATACAAAGTTTTACTGGCAGAACTCCGAGCAGCTCATTCGCTCGGGATTCACAGATTACTAGTGAAAGACGATTCTCAACTAGTAGCGAATCAAGTCGAGGAATGAGTATCAATGCTCAAGTACGAAGATGTCTTCTTATCTGGTGGAAGTACGGAAACTTGAAAAGCACTTATTCAGTTTCCAGATCCAACATATTCCTAGAAATGAAACTTTCTGGCAGACAGCAACTCAATTCACCCTCGGTAGTCGAGCTTTTTGAGGACATAGATGTTCCACTATAGGTTGTACAAATCGATCATAAGAACATGGATACTCCACAAATCATTGATGGTTGGCTCTATCATGATCACGATAGAGATTGGATGACGTCGATCTACAATTATCTTCAGCATGGCATTATTCCTAACGATGATGTAGAGGCTGATCGTATAGTATGAAAAGCCAAATCATACACACTGATCAAAAGTACCATGTACAAACAAGGATCTCACGGAGTGTTGATGAGATGCATATCTCAAACAGATGGCATTAAGTTGCTACCCGATATTCATGCAGGAGTCTATGGAGCACATCATTCCTACAGAACATTGGTCGGTAAAGCCTTCAGACATGGATACTACTGGCTAATTGCCCTTCATGATGTGAAAGAGCTCGTGACGAAGTGCGTACAATGTCAATTTCACATTCGATAAGTACATCAGCCGGCATAAGCTTTGCAAACTATACCTCTTTCTTGGCCTTTTGCAACATGGGGACTAAACATTCTTGGACCTTTTCCAAGAGCACCCGGGGGCTTCGAATTCCTATTCATCATGATTGACACGTTTACAAAATGGATAGAAGTCGAGCTCGTTGTTAAAACAACAACCAAGTCGCTAAGAGGTTCCTTACAAAAAAATATGATCACACGACGGCATACCTAGTCGTATAATCACATACAACTGCATCCAGCCTTCTAGCGTAAATTTTCGTGAATTCTACGAGGATCTAGGCATCAAGATACATTTTGTTTCTGTCACTCATCCGCAAAGCAATGGAGCAGTTGAGAGGGCCAATGGAATCATAATGCAAGGAATGAAACGCCGAGTATTCGACCAATTAACAACACGGTCAGGAGCTTGGGTTCAAGAACTTCCTTCTGTGTTATGGTTCGCTCAATCACGACACCGTGCGGCGACCGTGAAACTCCATTTTTTCTGATTTATGGTGATGAAGCCATACTTCCATACTTCCTCCAGAACTGCAAATAGGCTCTACTCGAACTGATTGTTTCAATGAGAACGATCAGATTAAACGAAGACTCGACGACATCAATTTCCTTGAAGAACGACGAAATCAAGCCCCCATACGATTGGTGGTTTACCAACAAGCCATGCGAAGGTACCACAGTTGTAAGGTGCAACCTCGCAGCTTAGCTGTAGGTGATCTGCTTCTACAATGAATTCAGAATCAGTCTAATCGCAATAAACTTTCTCCCAAATGGGAAGGTCCTTATACTGTGATCGAAGTCACCCGACCTGGTTCGGTACTAGCTATGTTCGACGGGCGTGTTTTGTCCAACTCTTGGAATATTGACCAATTGCATAAGTTCTTTATTTAATTGTATTTTCCATTATTTCAATTTATTAATAAATATGCATTTCCTTTTCGATGAATGATGTTGTGTATATGTCTATCTTTTCATCTGGTTTTATACTATCATTGCCTAATTGGTCGGAGAAGAACAAATTCTCTCCCATATCCTTTCTAAGGATATCTATTACTCTATGGCTACAACTTACCTGTCAAATTCCATAAGGGTCCTAGTCGTGACCATTTAAACAATGGTTCTCACGCGCGACCTACACTCTTTTCTTAAAGAAATATACGAGTAACCGGAGCATCGCACAGGCAACCTCATATAGTACTTTACATGCTATGGATTTCGGGGACTACGTTTCTTACCTTCAACAATCTGTTCCACTCCTATTTTGGCTACTGGTCGGGACACAGAAAGTCTCCTAGTTGAAGTCGCTCCTTCTCTGCACGTGGTTCTGCCCACTGTAAAGAGCTTCCTAGCGACGGTCCATTTCTTACTGTCCTCGCTGCCAGTTGGAACCTGAGCAAGAACACGTTTAGCGAGGTACTTTTCATGTCTTCAGTTTTTAGCGACCCTTACGACCAGTTTTGGATATGATATATAAACAAGTTCACTTGTTGTTTTTTGCATACATATTTGCATTCTTTTTTTATCAATCAATATAAGTCTTGTCCATCTTCCATCCACATAAGGTACTACATAATATTTCAATTATGGAAGTGACCTAAGACTAGTCGGAATCACACGCTGGTTCTGACCACATTGATTTCCTAGTGATACTTAGATCATTTTTATAACATAATCAGCAAATACTTTGTACCGTGGTCATAGCTATTGCTCATATTCTTAGTCTACTGCTTCTTTAGTAAAGTTCTACTAACACAAGCAGTCTGGGGCTAGAAAATATATGAGTATTTGGCAAATTTAGGATGATAAAATAAAGACTTCATTGATGATAAAAGGTAAATTTTATTTACAACTGTCAAAATATTACATTCTTTTACTTCTCGGATCCGCTAGACTGATCGCTGCGTGCAGCCCGACCTCCATTTCCTCTGCAACCTTTTGTCCAAGAGGTGTCATTTCCTCGAACACTCTGGTTGCTTCTACTTCCGAGCAGTTGAAGTCTTCCTCAACAGCTTAAATATTTATGGAAGAGTCGGAGACTTTTAGTTTTGCCAAAGTAAAACAAACTCCATTCTTGATAGCATTAAACAAGGTGTGCACATGATTCTACTGAGTTGTTTTGAGAACACCCCTGGGGTCTTCGAGCTATTGGCCAAGGTAGTTGATCTTCTCTGTGAGATCTCCTAAATTGGACAGTTGTGTTCCTGATCCCATGTTGAAGAGCATCTTGTTGAAGGCCTTGACCTTTTCTTCAAGATTTTGCCCGAAGGCTACCTCCTTACCATGCTCGAACTCAAGAGCCTTTTCTGCTTGCCTCAATGCTTGAGTTTGCTCTGCACGAGTAAACTAAAAGATAAGTACATACGACTAGAAAAAGAAAGCATACTGGTCGTGTTAACGATCGTTACCTTGGCAGTTCTTCTCAAAAGTCTTAAGAACCTCCTTGTGTCTGGTCGTTAAGTATTCGATTGACCGGTCCTTATTTCGGCAATCTTCTTGAAGCTTGGCAATTATGGCTTCTTTAGCTATATCTTCTTCCTTAAACTTCACCGAATCTATCAAACATGATAAAGAGGAGAATCAGTTAAAAGAAAAAAGGGAAATGGTAAAGAAGGAGAGAAGAAGATACTGAAAGGGTGCTTTCTTTCTAATTTTGAAGTGCGCCGGCGCAAAATCCGTCGCGCCTGCCTTCCTCTTCTTTTCAACCAACTTCAATAGTTCTGGTCCGGTGGGGTTGGATAGATCCGCTATGTCCTCCAACCGAAGGTCGAAATAAATGTTCTCGACCAATTGGTTGAACAAGATCCTTGATCATGGGGTCGGAGGGTGTAGTCTCGCGGTCTCCAGAACAGTTGCCACGGTAGCAACCGACAGGTCCTCAGCGACCACATTGGAGTCCACGACAACCGCCTAACTTAATAATCAAAGTTAGTTAAGTGATGAAAATCCTTCATCTAGAATAGATATTTCTATTCGGTTACCTATCTCTATAAGACCACCATCTTGAATGGTCGTAGGACTGCTCGGAGCGTCAATCGGCCACAACTTTCAAATGGCCTCATTGATCCTCAAACCGATCGACTACACATTAAAGAGGGTTTATGGTAAAACCGATCGAAAATTATATAAAAATGAAAAGTGGTTTATATTTTTACCCTAAATCTCTCAGCCCTCTCTTCTGCGGAAACAATTACTAAGATCTGAGAAAAATACGCCTTTTCGCCAGGCTCTCCGGCGCAGATCATTTTGATCCGGCCTCTAATCTCATCAAGAGACAAAGCTGTAAGGATAAACAAGAGACTTTAGGATCAGAAAAATGATTAACCAATGTAGCTAAATTTGTCAGAATTCTTCAGCACTTACCCTCCTTGGAGTCTTTGGTCGCATCATCACGACCAATATACCTGAGCATCGGATATGCTCGGGCCTTCATGGGGCTGATCCGGCGCATGAAAAAGATTTTTACTATATGCTAGGACGTTAAACCCTTAACATTAAGGAGTTGGATGGCTTCAACCCATCTCCCCACTTTTCCCTCCTTTGTAGAGGAGCACCATTCTGGATTCTTAACCGCCTTCTTGCCAGTATAGTAAAGGTTGTCTTTCTGAGTGACCGTCACGTAGAACCAGCTTTTCTTTCATGACGACCACGAAGATTTTGAGTACATAGGAATGTACTCATCAGCTTTTTCATCATGGAGGCGCAAGGTGCACTCTCCAGGCGTCCCGGTCATCTTCCCAGACTTCGTCATCCTGTAGTGGTGCTTGAAGAGATCTAGAGTTGTAAGAATCCCCAAGTACACTTCGCAGAGGTAGACGAAGACACTAAGGTTGGCGATGGCATTGGGAGCAAGATTCACCTGTTCAACTCCATAATGCTCCAAAACTTTCGGAAGAAAGAAGTGAACTGGGAGTCTGAATCCGCATTCGATATATGCGAGGAAAACATGAATTTATCCATCTTCACCACTCAGAGAATGCTCTCCAACTAATGATCTCCAAGAAATCAGGTTCTTGTTAGGAAGCAACCCGATCTTCTCCAAGCTCTCAAGCTTCTTCTCGTTCAGATCAGAAGCCGACCAGTTGGTGATACGATTTGACATGGTAGAGTTTTAGATGGGCAAAGAAAGGAGGTCGTAGAAGGTTGTAGACAAAGGGAGGCCGGAGACGACCTTTTCTCTCAACAGATGAAAAGGGAAAGTAAGAGGCGTAAAAACCTAAGCCCGCGCTATGGGATTTTATAACCGCTATTCTTGAACCGCAATCGGGAGTTACCCAAAAGTCTAACAGACAAAACCTTTGTCCAACGAAAAGAAAACTCTTGAGTTCCAAGGCGTTTTTCAACTTTAAAATGAATACAAACCACCTCGTGTGTCACGCCATTGAATGCGTGTCTGCCCGATATGACTTCATCGGGAGAAAGTGTTCATATAGCCAATTCACATAGTTAATTCATTTGAAGTTCGGGGGCTATCTAACGGGAAGTAAAATAGTGGTGACGAGGATTAAAATCTCTATGTATTACTTTGATACATAATAAAAGATCATATGTCTTCATGGTCGTAACCCCTAAGACTCATGACCTCCGTGGTCGTAAGGATTCCAGAGGTTATATCGTGGATACGCTGGTCGGATGAGGTCCTCGTATCTAGTCCCCACCGATGACTACTCGTAGAAGCAATGAACCGCATCCGATCCGATCAGGTATATTCTCATCGTGTGATGAATGGAACACATGTCATGCTTGTTCCATTCCACCCAATATTTTATAATCCAGACATTGACAACAACTACCCTACAATTAAGTGTCTCACGGGCACACAACCGTAGAATGGTTGCGACTTCATCAATCAAGGTTGCCTCGACTCAGGCCAGACGCCCAACAGCGCCACTTCTAGGAGTAACTACCACCACTTCATCAACTACTTAAAGAAGAATGCAAGTGGCGTAAGAGGTCGATCCTAAGATCAATGCACAATTGGATTACAACACCATAATAAGCACTACACTTCAGTGTAATTAGGATTAATCTACTACCTATTCGAAGACATCCCTTATAATAGCTAGTTCATAGCAATAAAGAGCAGTCTCATTCTCTCCCAAGAACTCTTTGCCATTTTCCTCTATTTATTTCATAAGACCGGTGACTTGATCATCAACAAGTGGTGTGCACTAAAATGCGATTTCATTACTGGCTACCTGTGGCTCGGCGTGTCAAACCTGCGATCGGGGTAGTCCACGCAAAAGTTTGGGTAGCACCAATAGCGCTGCCCAATGGACCACTCGTCGGTTGATTTGATGCACTTGTAGGCGCCCCGACACCAGCAAAGGGGTGGCACAACCCTTGTCGAGGGCCCTTCTTGAGAGTGTTCAACAGGCATAGGTGGGGGGCGTTGCTCGACCCATAATCATTGGGAGTACTAAGAGGCAGCCTCTTTAGATTGACGAGCTCTGGAGGTGGGTGGTGAGTGTAAGGCTACTGACTAAATGCCATGTGGCGAGCGCCGGATGTTGGGAGCCTCCACCCTTCAAAAGCTCGCGGATGTGCTCTCATTCCTTCTCCTTGTCCATGTTATCTAGGTAGTGTTGTTGGTGTGGAGTTTTTAGCCGAGTAGTGTTGTGTTTATAGCGGGAGGGGACACAGCTGTAGCGGCTCTATAGAGGCAGTCGAGTGGTCTCTTCGTGCTTTGTAGAGAGTGGTCACTTCGTACTTTGCAAAGCGAGGTCATGTCCTGCTTTGCAGAGAGTGGTCACGTCCTGCTTTGTACAGAGAAGTCATGTCCTGCTTTGCAGAGAGTGGTCACGTCCTGCTTTGTAGAGAGAAGTCATGTCCTGCTTTGCAGAGAGTGGTCTCTTCGTCATTTGCAGAGCGAGGTCACGTCCTACTTTGCAGAGCGAGGTCACGTCCTACTTTGCAGAGGTAGGTAACAACGACAGATTGACACTGACAATGAAGTTAAAGTTTGCAATTATGATACAATTAGTTTCACACTTCGTACAACAAGCAAAGCACTAATTGAAGTACAAGTTAGAACATGCTAGCATTTCAATTCTTAGTAGCATTACACACACAACAAGAAGTGGCATTGCACTTCACGCCGGTGTTCCTACCTGTCGGTAGATGCCTTGCAACTTCTCGCAGTGTGGCATTCCTGGCCGCAGCGGCCGCAACATCTACCCGCCGCTCCAGCTTCCCCTTTGTCCATATTGTTCCTAATGCGATGACTCTGCCGATGGCCCTTCCCGCCCTTCAATAGGTCAAGATCCAGAATCCAAATCCTATGTGTGGATATCATGTGGATATGCTCACGATTTTAGGATGATGTTACAAATGGCAATGGCTTTAAAGGTTTGTCGAATCACGATTTTCGCAAAATCCCATCTTTATCGAGCCTCGGGAGGTTAGATCGCGGCTGGCGGTCTGACCGCCACCCGGCGGCCGGGCCGGTCGAGCGATTCGGACCGCCATAGCGGCGTCCGATCGGCCAATACAAAAAGTTGAGTTTAGAGCTAGGCCAAAAATAAAGGGTGTAGGCAAGAGAGGGGATTCTCATACACTTGGTCTCATATTTTTTGGAGCTTCTAGTCAAAAGATCTATTCGTTTGAAATTTCCAGAGAGGTTTCGAATTTCAAGTACTGAAAATTGGCAAAGTCCCTAGCTGGGCGGTCTGACCGCCAAGGGGCGGTCTAACCGGCAAGAAGGCGGTCAGACCAGCCATTGAGTGGCGGTCTGACCGGTTTTCACTTAGTTCGTCGGCTTTCGTAGCGACGATGTTTGTTTGGTAAGTCAAGTTCATGAGTTTCAGTGCATATGTGTTGCATAATGCATGTTTTGACTAACGTGGGTCAAGTTGCAAAGAATTTATTCCCGGAATTGATTTCTTGGTCTATTGTTGTGCAGGTTGCTTAGGGGTCAACGACCGTCAACGGCGAGTATGATCGGGACTAAGCTTGGTGAGCTGATATCGAGGATGCCGGGTGAAGTCATTGGATTCGAGCATGGCGCAAAATGGACAAGGATGATCGAACGGGAAGTTCAATGCGACGGGTTGCATCAAGTGGCGCGGGGGTCGGTGCAAGTGCCATGGTGGTTTCGGTGGGAGCCGGATGGGAGAGACTTGCCGAGCATGATGAGAGCCGTTGATCAACTCGCACGTATGAAGCATGGAACTGCTTCATGAAGATTGGACTCAGTCTTTGGAGAAGGATCGAGAAGGGGTATTTTGGTAATATCACTAAAATACCTCCTTAATTGCTTTTGGCTAAACCGCGGCGCAAGACGACGCTAGGAGAAGCGGTTTAGGTCAAGAGAAGATGAAGACGACGCTTTAAAATGTGGGCCTGAGTTAAACCCGTTTGTGTGTAGGCTTAAAGGGTGCCCAATAGAAAACTCTTCTAGAATGTTAGCCTCCACTATAAATATGGGAGGGTGATGTAGCACCTCCTTGATCTTTTTGCTTATTTGAAATCCTGGTTTTGTTTTTTTGAAATTAGAGAGTGGAGAGGTTAGGATCCTTGAGAAGAGATTGATTGTGTGCTCATGTATTGAGTTTTGTCCTCCTGGATGGAGTGGCTGTTGTGGATATCAATGGGATATGCTCCAGATGTTAGGATGATGTGACAATTGGCAATGGCGTTAACGGTTTATCGTTTCACGGGTTTTCGACAAAGTTTCAGAACTGTTCAGGCATTCTGGACAGGGGCGGTCCGACCGGCCATAGCATGGCGGTCCGACCGGTCCCAAATCGGTCGGACCGGCCATGTGCGGCGGTCAGACCGGCCGTGATAAAAAATGGTCAGAACAGGCTGGGCCAAAAATAGAGGGTGTAGGCAAGTGAGGGGATCCTATTGCTCTTGGCCCCATAATTTTTGGAGTCTCCAGTCAAAAGTTCTATTGGTTTAAAGTTTCCAGTAGGTTTCGGATTTTCAGGGGTTGAAAATCGGCTAAGTCGTTCGAATGGTCGGACCGCCTATGGTCGGGCGGTGTACTCAACGACGCGACCGGGTCGACTGAGACGCCTCCTACATGTAGTCCTCAAGAGCGTCCACCCACTCCGCCAGCCACGACTTCATCTTCGCCGCCCAGCTCGTCCTGCTTCCACCCCTCCTAATGTGCCTGTGAAACGTACCACTTTAATTAGAAGCCATCATAACAAAACTAAAAAAATAAGGCATGTGTTGTGTGTAACTCACTTGTGGACTGAGTCGGGCACCCGATGCCCAATGAGGACTGGAACAACCTACCGAAGGCCAAACTGGCGCATCACCCTATGCACCGCGTAGTCCTCGATGAACACATCGAAGACGAGCTTCTTCTGCGTCAACCAGTACGCTTGGTAAAGCCAGCACGGTGAGGACAGCCCAGTGGGAGCACGGTCCTCCATCTCCGAAGCAGTCTGACCCAGGCGCAGACGTCGTCGTGGTGAGGCAATCGGTGCTCGGCCAAGTACTTGTACATATCGCAGTAAAGCGTACTGCGAGCCGGAACAGTGGTTACAAAGGATGACCCGTAATACGATAAAAGTAAAGATACAGGAGAGTACGTACCCATCTACGGCACCAAAGGGACCCTGCGGTCGGCCGGTCCACCGCGCCCCCATGGTACACGTCCACACGGTACGGACTGGTGTCGACCAGCATCGGCCGTCCAAGGGGGAAGCACTCAAATGACCACAACTGCAGTAGGAGGGGTAGCTTGTAAGGACAGAGGTCGGCCTCATCCTCCAGCACGCCTCGCACATGCCGCGGTACGTCGTGGCGATGCAGTTGATACCTGCTGATCTGCACCTCCTCCCAGTCGGTGATGGCCCTCGCGTACCCCACGAGGCGGGCGTCGACAGAGTCACTGTGGCTACTTGTAAATAATACCTAGCCGAACAGCCACAACAAGTACGCATTGAGGTGCGCAACACCTGATACTCGGTGGGCTCCGGGACCATCCGCTCGACCTGTGCACAAACGAATTATTAGTAAGCCCATCATATGGCTAGGATAGTGCATCGCTTAACAAGGAAAATAGATTGCATACGTACCCGGAACTGCGAAAGCCACCGCAGGGGTGAGCCATGCCTCTGTCGCGTCGGAAAGATGTAGTACGCTGCCGTGGTCTCGGCCGAAAGAACCCCCTCAAACTTTCCCAACAGGTCATCGTTCGGACAGCGATCCGGCAGGAGGCGACGACTCGCAATAGACGAGCGGCGAAGAACGCGGCGTCCGCGAGTGGAAGCCGTCTCCCTGAATGGGAGGTGGAAGGTGTGTATCTCAGGGCGCCACTGGCCCACCAGAGCTGCCAGCAGCGACCGGCCGAACGAAAACCATTGTGACCGCTCTGGCTCGGCTTGGACCTCTCCCTCGTCCTCGTCGGTGGCCTCCACCATCCGCGCAAGAGGTAGAAGGTCGACATCGCTCAGCCTACAAAGCACGAAGAAGTAAGTATATAGCGTACATATGATAAAAAGAAGTGCAAGAGTTTGCATACAATTAAACCTATTTCTCCAGCATGAGTCTAGTCTCCAAGCCCATCGGGGTGTCCGTGTACACCCCCAACTCGGTTGCCTCGTCCCGCCTCGGGATGCGGACCACGGCGGTGGTGCGATGCTACACGTCGACGGGACCAAAGAGTCGAAAGGCGATGAAACCACTAAGGTCACGAGCCATACCTACAAATCAATTTTAAGTTAGCAATTATGACACAATTGGTGGTTTAATTATTTATAGCATGGCTCCAGAATTCCAAAAAATTAGTTGCATTCTTACATAAACCACATAATCCTCAACATATATAGCCATAGCCGCATTTCGGTTTTACAATTTTAAGTTTTCAGGGTTAAGGGGTTAGGGTTAAGGGTTAGGGTTAGGGTATGGGGTTAAGAGGTTAGGGTTAGGGTATAGCCATAGCGGCGACATATCGTATGCACGTACACTATTTCGTGGACATATGCACATGAGACATCCGAGCCATCTATCCAGCGATCCACAGCCGTCCTCGCACCCACCTCCCACTTACACCACATTTGCTAAAACCCCCTCCCCTCGCCTGAAATCCGACTAGGGGGGTCGCAAATGTGGCGTAAGTGGGAGGTAGGTGCGAGGACGACCGTTGATCGTTGGATGGACGACTCAGATGTCTCATGTGCATATGTCCACAAAATGATGTATGTGCACACGATATGTACTCAGCCAGAGCCACATTACAACTATTAACAACTACATTGGCGTTAGTTTTATGACTATACTATTTACAACTATTAATAATATGCGATGTACCCGACACGTGGATGGGAATCCGTGATTCTATCATGTATTCGGTGATTCGCGCAGAATCGACTTACCGGTAAGCGTGGATTTGAAATCCCGGCCGGTTTTTCCGGAGTTTGCAAATTCAAATTTTGAATTTTGGTTCATTTTTAAGCAAATTTAAACGAATTTCGACCGATTTTTTTCCGAGAAAACCGGTAACCGAGTACCGGCTGCCGGCCAGGAATTGCGCCGGGAACGGTTTTTGAATCCATGCCCGACACAACTACACATCTAATAATTTTAGTTGCAAACCTACCGTGGTTTCAAAAGTAAATCCTACCAACAGATTTGATAAATGTATTACCTACAAAAATTATCATTTATTCCCCCATAATTATTTTCATCGACTATTAAAATAATAGTGTTATTATTTTAAATCGTCTAACGGCTGAGCGACACATGGAGTAGTCGCCCAAGCCGCGTTTACTATCACAAGTCACTCAACCACCGGGCGATTACTTCACGTGTTGCTCCACCATTGGGCGACTAATCCAAGTCGTCCAATGGTTGAGCTACTATATCCAAATTGCCTAACGGTCGTGCAATATAGGATTATCCGTGTAAAAAAGGTATGTTACTCTATTTTGAAATAAAAAATGATTATTAAAAAAATCGAGGGCAACTGCCAACTGGGCTTCAAAGGTGGAATCAGGCATCGGATTTCCGGCCGAGAACCACCGGTATACCAGTAATCTCTGCTAGGACCGGGCACCGGAGATCTCGGACCTATGGAGCATGGTTGAAAGCATTTCGGATGGTTTTCGTCCGGATTCAACTGGTAACATAGGGGCCATAATTTCCTAAATCAACTCAATAACCGGCCACTTATTGCCAGGAAATGGATCCAGTTCCGACAAAAAACTGTTTTTTTTTTCTTGATGCAATTTCGGAAGGACACGAGATTGCAAGCTTGCGGAACCCATTTAAATATTCTAGAGAAAAAAATACAAAATTAAAAGCAAAATAAAACAACGTAACCAACCACCGGGAAGCTGGACCGGTTCTGGTTTCTTGGTTTACCAATTACCTGACCTTGGCAATATGATTTCAAAACGTCTTATAGTTCGAATGATATTTGAGATGGGCCAATGCGGTGCAAGTTTCTTACATGTCTGTGCTTTGAATTGCTGTCCTTATTTAACCAAGTTCGTGATATACTAATTCATAGACTTGCGAATGGTTCGAGTAGGTTTGTGAAAGCATCAGGAGAGACTTGATCAGAACCCACAGAGATAATGTGAAGAAAGTGAAGGGGGGTCCAAACATGCACCCATGTTATGAGGGTGCCACATCAGCTAGTCAAACCTGCTTTTGGACACACTTAAATTAGGAGCCTTTGGTTAAATTTGCACGTTATTATTCATAATAGCAAAAATAACTCCCACTCGTACGCAATTACAAAAATAACATCACAAAAAACTAAATCACCTACCATGTTCCCAGACAATAGACAATTATTACCGCACTACCAAAGTGCATCACACAGACGGTGCATTGTTTTGCACTATTTTAGCACATTATTTTGCACTCTACGTATAACTATTTAGTAGCACACGATTTATTTATACTCCACAAACCATTGTTTTGCAATATTTAGCACTCTACGTATAACTATTTAGCACCATAGCACACGATTTATTTATACTCCACAGACTGAATGCGCATAGGTGTCCTACCTAGCCTTCCTCCGATTGCGAACGGATGCTATTTTTGCAACTGTAAATAATAAAAAAAACATGCCAAATCAGCCAAAAAAAACAACTTAAATCAGTTAGCCACTTTTGCATGTTTTGGGACCTACGGTGCAAATAGACAAATCACCTTCATTTTTATATGCACCTCCGATTCATTTATGCTAACTTACAATAAATTGAATCAGATGTACAGCTCTTACTTGAAACGTTATACGACTTTGTCGAACTAAACTACTACGCCCACTGTTACTGTCAGCTTGGACAGGCATGTGCAACAACTGACCAATTGGCCTTCTCCACTGACTGCTAGCATCTGTCAAAAACGGCGTATGGTAAATGGGTCAACGAATACACACTAAGTACCAGTTAGTCAAACAATATATTGCGAGTTCCTTTGTCAGGAGGCCTCGAAGAAATTTGAAGGTCGTCTATTTTGTCAGGCAGAATCTGAGCTGAGTTGAGGTTTCCAATGTATTTTAACTGTCATGATGCCGTAACGTCGTTGATGAGCAGCATTTGAGAGTATTGAACATCCTGCGAAATTTCACAGGAAAAGTCAGGTAGGGGAGGCAATAATTGGAAGAGTTGTTAACGAACTGAAAAAAACAGAGATAAAATTCAAAGGTTTAAGAGAGTACCAGTTTGTGTATAGGTATAATCCGTTATACTAACACTTCATGGGTTTTCTTAAGCAATACTGTGTATGATTGGCACGCCTGGGTATTGCCAGAAGTGCCAATACCACCACATGGAGGAACCATCCGTTACCAGACTTATCAAATAGCCATGTCTGGTTTCCCGTTTTCTCAAGCATGAATAGCTTATTCCATGTTATAGTGCTGGACAAAACCTTCATTTTGATGAAAGAATCTAGTACTTCACAAGAGCTGGTATTACAGCATAGCAATCAGCTAAGCAATGAAAAAGCCAGTTCAGAAGTAGCGTGTCTGGCAGATTGACCAGAAGTTCAGCCTAGAAAAAAGCGAACTTGTTAAAAAGGTAATACATAGGAAATAGAATATTCAAAGTGGTAGAAGTTGAAAAGGGTGAATTCGAGTTCCCTGACTTAGCTATGAAGGAAATTTATGTGCTACCCAAGGATAAAAACTCGAACCGCCAATTTACGGTGATGGCGGTAACGGTAACGTCCGTTACGGATTTACGGAAAAACCGGATGAAATTCGCTTGAATTTGCTTAAAACCAGCCAAAATTTGAAAACTAGAATTTGAATTTGCTAAACCGGAAAACCGGCCGGGTTTTCCGTTACCGGACCCGACCGGTAAGGCCGGTTACCGCCGGCCGGGATTTTCATCCATGGTGCTACCTGCCTACCTGTATATGACAATAAATCTTTATGAGGTTTCACTCAACAATGGGAATTTCTAACCAATACCATGAGATATTATCAGTGGATCAAAGCAGGACATGCTGGCCTGAATGATTGACAGGTGGCTTGGTGCCAGGGTTCCATTTTCCATTTTTCCCAAATCTCGGCCCTGTCCTGGCTCAGTTTCCGGTTGACTTTGACTCGTTCCTTTTCTTTTTTATTTTTGTATTTATCTGAAGTCTTCATGTTTTCCTCATCTCCAATGACCACTAGTATGTGCTTACCTTTACAATGGCATACAGTAAAACTTAATTCCGGTTAGTTTTGTAAATACTAGTCCAGGCCAAGGATTTGGAACCTGCTTGGCGCAACACTCATCAAAGCAGCAGATTGCCCTGTCCATCTTTTAAGTACTAATGTAGCAATGTTTTTGGAAAAGAAAGAATTTGCAATAGCCACAACTCACAAGCAATGCAATACGGCAAAATTTTAATTATATGCCCACTTACAGGAGTAGGGCATGTTATGTATTCCTGTTTACCTCTCTTTCATCCAGAGCCATCAGACATTTCAGACTTGGTTAATAGAATGATGGCATCCATCTGCCATTACATGTGCTTCTATTGCATAGTGAGGAATTAGAAGAGGACTTATCAGGACAAACTATTGGGCTGTGTTAGGAATAGCAACTTGTATTCTCAGGGAGACAATGGGCCAGTATATATAGACAAGTACAGGAGGTGAATATGCAAATAACCCCTCATAACAATGGGGAATAATACAACTATACATATATCTCTAACCCCCCCCCCTCAAACTCATGGTGGATCAACAACACTGAGTTTTGAGAGGTAGAAGCCGTGTTGTGCTCGTGTTTGGGCCTTCGTAAAGAAATCCGCTATCTGAAGCTCGGAAGGCACATACTGAAGAGCAATAACCCGATCATACACACAAGACCTCATGAAGGAAGCATCAACACCAATATGCTTGGTGAGCTCATGCTTCACAGGGTCACGAGCAATACTGATAGCACATGTACTGTCTGACAAAAGAGGAGTTGGTGTAGTGACAGAAACACCAAAATCCTCAAGTAACCACCATAGCCAGGTAATCTCTACTGTCAAGAGAGCCATAGCTCGAAACTCAACCTCTGCACTCGAACGGGATACTGCAGTTTGTTTCTTCGTCTTCCAGGCAATGAGAGAACTACCAAGAAAAACACAGTAAGCAGAGATAGACCGGCGATCAGATGGATCGCTGGCCCAAGTAGCATCCGAATAAGCCTGAAGTTGTAACGAGCTGGAGTGTGGAAAGAACAGACGGCGAGAGTTAGTCCCACAAAGGTATCGCAGAACTCGAAGAAAGTGCCTGTAGTGGACCTGAGTGGGAGCAGAGACGAACTGACTCAGAATGTGGTCTGGATAAGTGATATCCGACCGAGTAACAGCAAGGTAGACAAGACTCCCAACAAGATGACGATAGCGAGTCGGATCAGAAAGAGGCTCATCATAAGAGGACCGGAGATGAACGTTGAGCTCCATGGGGGTCTCAACAGTACGCTGATCAGTGAGAGAGGCGCGATCAAGAAGATCCTGAATATACTTCTCTTGGGACATAAAGAAACCAACTGGAGTGGAAGTAACCTCAATCCCAAGGAAGTAACGAAGAGAACCAAGATCCGACATAAGGAACTACTCACTCAGACGAGCCTTGACAAAGGCAATGTACTCAGAATCATCTCCGGTGATGATCATATCATCAACATATAGAAGAAGAGGAGTCTGACCACGAGACGAATTGTGGACAAAAAGGGAAGGATCATGATCACTAGTTGAGAAGCCAGCAGCCGTGATCACAGAGGAGAAGCGCTCAAACCAAGCACGAGGGGCTTGTTTAAGGCCATAGAGAGAGCGACGAAGACGACAGACCATGCCCTCAGGAACATAATACCCAGGGGGCGGATGCATGTAGACCTCCTCACGCAACTCGCCATTAAGAAAGGCATTCTTGACATCAAGCTGAGAAACAAACCAATGGCGAATAGACGCCACCGAAACAAGAGTGTGGATAGTGGTCATGTGGGCCACAGGAGCAAAAGTCTCATCGTAGTCACGACCATGCTCCTGCTGGAAGCCACGAACAACAAGACGCGCCTTATAACGCTCAAGAGAGCCATCAGAGCGAGTCTTAATCTTATAGACCCACTTACACGTGATGGGACGAGAGTGAGATGGAAAATGAACAAGATCCCAAGTACCAGTACGCTCGAGGGCAGCAATCTCCACGGCCATGGCATGCTGCCACTCAGGGTGAGTAACAGCATCCCGGTAGGAGACAGGCTCATGGGTAGCTGCACCAGCAAAACCAAAACGGGCAGGAGGCCGAATCGACTGACGATCGCAGAGACCGTAGCGAGGAGATGATGACCCATCAGGGGAAGATGGAGCATCAGGAGAAGATGAAACATCAGGGGAAGATGGTTCATCTGGAAGAGCCTCAATAAGAGGTCGACAAGTGTAAAAGAGAGTGGGAGAAGCCTGAGGAGACGCAGGGGACGAAGCAGGCGGCGACAACGGCGGAGAGGCCTCAGGAGGTATATGTGGAGACTCAGTGGGACGGGTGGACGAGGGAAAGACAAAGATGGGTGTATCTGGAAAAGTCAAAAAGACAGGACTCCACAGAGGAAACCGGAGAGAGGCGGGGCGATGGGTAGAAGAGGCGAGACTCGTCAAAAGTCACATCCCGAGAAATCGCGATCCGTCGACCAACAGGTCCCAAAGACCGATAGCCCTTGTGCTTGGCATCAGATCCCGAGATAAACACACTCAACAGATCGGCGGTCGGTTTGTGCGTTCTCGAGGTGCAAGGAGAACGAGCAAACGCAGACCAAATGCAGAGCGAAGGCGAGTAGTCCGAGAAAGATTCTGAGACGCCAACCGGATCTCACCCCAAGAGAGTAAGAGGTGAATGTTGACGAGATAGGTGGCAGTGGAAACGGCATCGGCCCAAAAGTGAGGTGGAATAGAGGCGGCAATCATCAGGGTACAAGCCGTCTCAAGGAGGTGAAGGTGCTTGCGCTCAGTGACACCATTCTGAGCATGAGCACCAGGACAAGAGAATTGAGCGAGGTGCCTCGCTTTCGGCCAAGAAAGCTGCGCAGTAACAGAGAGTACTCGCCAATGTAGTCGGCACGAAAGACACGAATAGGAGTGGAAAACTGTGTGCGAACCATAGTAGCAAATTGTTTATAGATAGACAAGGTCTCACTACGAGAAGACATAAATATATCCAAGTGTGGCAAGAGAAGTCATCTATAAAAATGATATAATATCGATGGCCCCCTTTCGAAAGGAAGAGAGCCGGATCCCAAACATCTGAATGAATAAGATCAAATGGTCGCTGAGACACAGACTCACTATGAGAATAAGGAAGTCAACTGTTTCCTAACTTACATTACGACAATCTAAAGACACGCCTCCGAGATGCACCCGTAAGACCACGACGGACTAAAGATGACAAACGAGATCCACACAGATGACCAAGACGGTGATGCCACTGCTGGAAAGAGCTGGTAGACGAAGCGGCGGCGGAAAGATCATGGCGCGGCGGTGGCGTGGGAGGAACGTGAAGCCAGTCAAGCTCCCAGAGACGCTGTGAGTCAAGGCGCCGAGGGCCAAAACCAACAAGAGCCCCCGTGTGGCGGTCCTGAACACAACAAGAGTCAGAGTCAATAATGACCCGACAACCAAGGTCAGTAATCTGTCCAGCAGAAAGAAGCTGCATGGTTATGCGAGGAACATGAGCAATAGAAGGAACATGAAAGGATGAGTTGCTAAGAGGTCCTCGACCAGAGACAAAAAGAGAGGTACCATCAGCAGTAAGAACACTGACAGTGGAATCAAGAGGTGTAATGAAAGACAAAATGGAAGAATCAGAAGCCATGTGAAATGATGCTACCGAATCAAGAATCCATGGGGAGGTACCTGACTGTGTAGGAGGTGGTTTCTCATTGCCGAAGAGTCAGTAGCAGAACCTGCAAAACTTGTTGAGGGAGAACCTGAAGCGGCAAGTAGGCGTCGAAGTCCGGTCATCTCCTGTTCAGTGAGAGAAACTGTTGAACGAGTCAATGCAGACGTCGATGTAGAAGCACCAGTGCCAGTGCTAGGAGAAGAACAGCGTGAAAGATGCCGCTGCTTCTTATAGCACTGGGACTCAATGTGGCCGACCTTGTCGCAGTAGGAGCAGCGAGGACGCCAACGCAAGATGGAGGCTGCCACCACCACCGTGGTAGCCACGAGGAGGCGATGTACTGAAGCGTGGAGCAGTTGGTGTAGCAGGTGGACGAGCGGCAAGCACAGAGTGGAGTGGCATCAGACTAGCACCACTCAGGCAAGTCTCCTCTGCATGTATCTTGGTAAGAGCCTCTAGAAGAGTGACACGAGTTGCGTGCAAGAAGCTGGGTACGCCTCTGCTCAAACTCAGGACGAAGCCGAGTAAGGAACTCGTAGACACGCTGAAACTCAGTCAAGCACGCATACCAGCAAAGACGAACAAGAGCGACAACCAAGCGGTCGCGAAGAGAGTCCGGTGACGCCAAAGCAATGAGCTTTGAGCGTAGAAGGCGCCAACAGAGCATCACCTGCAAGAAGAGTGCTCTGGCGAACCACGGACGTGCAGGGGCATCTCGGAGGGTTCAATGGCGCCGACGAAGGTGAGTCCACATCCGGACACCGGAAGTAGGGCAAGCGCGCGTGATGACATCGCCGAGAGGACGCCTGTAGACGAAGTCCACGCATGTGGACGCGCATGCGAGACACGGTTGTAATTAACACCATCGAAGATCACCGGCAAGAAGGAGAAATGGTGCCCAAGAAGCCTCGGCGAGAGACGGCAGAACGGGCCGATGTCAGCGCTACGGCAATCGGCATGGGGAGAAGCCGACTGCAGCGGCAAGGGGATCGGAATGGAAGCGCCGTGGCGCGGCTAGGGCATGGGAGGACGAAAGGCGGCGTCCAGAGAGAGTAACCCTAACGGGCTCGATACCATGTTGGGAATAGCAACTTGTATTCTCAGGGGGGCCAGGATATATAGACAAGTACAGGAGGTGAATATGCAAATAACCCCTCATAATAATGGGGAATAACACAACTATACATATATCTCTAACAGGCTGTACATCTAGATTAATAATATTGTAAATCTCAGATACACAAACAGCAAATGAGCTTATTTAGTTTCAAAGATATTGTTCAATGGATTCTAGGACACAACCTTCAAGCATTCTAAATTTAAGTTCGTTATGCAAACACAATATACACTTTTGTTAATAATATCATTGTGTGTAGCGCACCAATATTTTTCACAATCAATCGTTTTTTATGTGGATTTTCTCACAGTTTCATTTACTCCAGGAAACTACATAAGGGAATATATTGATATTTACCTTGATTTCCTTTCCAGTGAATGACAGGGAATTCTGATTTGTCTCGGAATCCATTGCTTCTGTCATGAGCCTAAATACCTTCTTGTTCATGTTTGTTTTCATAATGACCATTTTGCCAGATGAATATATCCGCTGATACCAAGATCTGCTGCCATCCGCCTTACATAGAGCTTTTTCAATAGCAACTGTGAGAAGAGAAAAGAAAAGAAAAGAAAGGAAAGGAAGGCATAATGAAGTAAGCCACTAAACTTTTAACATCATCAACTCCGATAGCATTGGCATAAAATATTAGCAAGAGCAAACCTCCATATCACGGGGCTCCTTTCCATATCGTCGACGAAGATCTTCTGTGAATTGCATTAAGGTCCATACATCCTTCTCTGCAGCTTTTGCTGCTTCATTGAGCAATTCAACTGGATTTTCAAGATAACTTATATATTCAGAGGAGAGATGTGGAGAAATGTTTATATCCAGCTGTCCAAAGAATAGAGCCACTCAAACACAACGTGTTCGAATAAAATCAAAAGGGGAAAATATTTGAATGAAATGATTCATGATTGCATAAAAAAGCTATACTACCCAGAAATGAAATTTTTATGTTCACCTGAACATCTTTGTAAGGAACAGGAATAAGACAAAATTGATCAACCTAAAAGATACAAAATAACCCTGTCAGAATTGTTGTGGTAAAAATACTTAAAACGTTAAGAAAACAAAGGGAACTGTAATAGGAACATATCAGCTGATACATCAGGGCAAAGCTAAAATTGCTTTAATTCTCCTTTGAGAAGTAACTGTTAAGTACCGAAGCTCTGCTCGAAGAAGAACGCAGGTTGTATGGATGCAACGCCAGAACTAGATGGGAAGAACTAGGGAAGAAAATATTTGTATTGATTCTTACCGTTAGGTTACAAATCTCAAGCCCTTTATATATTGTGAGAGCCGAGTCTAAATTGAGACAGTTTGAATCTGAAACTATTCCTAATTGAGACAGTCCTATTCGGAAACTACTCTTTCTATCTTTAACCTTCTATATTTAAAACTTGCTATGCATTACTTTGTTTCGGTGATGATACTGGAGTCCCACAAAGCTATCATTAACACTTCCCCCTTCCTTTTGAAATAGCTCTGATAATCAGGAAATTCTCTGCAGAAATCATCGTGCTTCACCCAGGTCTCTTCCGGTTCGTGCATTGAATCTGACTGCCACTGAACCCGTAATTCCCATACGCCACGATTCAGTCTGGCACGGATGACGCTTGCAAGTTGAAGCTGCACCTGTCCATGATGAAGGGGAGGAAATGCCGGAACATGTCCAGGAGGACTGCCATGGAATGGCTTGAGACTGGAGATGTGGAATACATTATGAACGCCGGTCTGTGCAGGATTTTCCAATAGATATGCAAACGAAATTCTTGGTATCTGCTAAACTTTTCATATGTTGTTGAGATTGAAGTAACCTCAAACGAAATTCCCGAATGAAATCATTCCGTTTGTCCAACAATTTCTGGACCTCATGAACTGCCTCGGGGTCTCCTGCATGTTGTATCAATGGAGGAGGCTGCCACCCATAAACTACTTCGAAAGGGGTGGCTTTGCGAGCGGAGTGATATGACATGTTGTAGCAAAATTCAGCCCAAGCCAGCCATGGAGGCTGATGAGGACATCGACCCTAAGGATACAACCACTGCTTCAACCTGCTGCACTGCATCCTCTACTTCCTTTACTTCACCAACATCTTCTCCAATTGGACTTTCGGCTAATGCAATGCCATATTACCCAATTAGATCGAGCTACGTCTACATGCCATGGTGCTACGTCTACATACCATGGTACTATGTGTACATGCCATGGTGCTACTACATGTGCCAAGCGGGAGTTCAAATCGGATACATTTTGGTCGACTCAGTTGAATCAGCCTGACAAGACCAACTTAAAAGCAGATATAACTTTTGCAAACCGAGTCCGATTCGGGTGTTCTTGGGCTTGTTGGAAAGCTAACGACGATATCTTTCAGCGGATCCAAACCTCACCTCAAATTCCTTCAGAGACTTCGAAATCATCAAAAGAAGGTGCTATATCACTAATTTGGGCGATTTGGGCCTTGTAATCGTGCATCTGGAATTGGCCCATATGCGCGGCCCACTGGGTGTGATTACTGTTCATATGAACAGTAATTCGTGCCTTTAGTCCCCTTGAGGATTGAAAAACCGGAACCGCCGGAATCCGGCGGCGATGATAACGATAATCGTGGATTCACGGTTTCTGAGAAAACTTCGGTCGAATTCGTTTAAATTTGCTTTAAAATCAGCAAAATTCAAAATTCAAAATTTGAATTTGTAAACTCGAAAACCCGTAGGGATTTCAAATCCGCGCCATGCCGAAACCTGCTTCGGCCAAGAATACGTGATGGCAAGTGGGATTTCTATCCTTGGTCCCACCTCTATTTCTTTTAGATTTGTGGCTCTCATCCCCTATTTAAGGAGGGCGCACCTCTAGTTTCCTTGGATTTTGTTTAGTTAAAAGTTAGCCTTGTTGCAACCGTGTATTGGCTTGTGTCGACTAGACCAACCATAATACCGCTAAATCCCAATTTTAATATTTCAATCTTTATTTGCAATTTCGATTGCTTTATCTTGTTCTTGCGTGCTTCTTGGTGTATGCAGGGAATCGACCTTCG